>CM053597.1:154382474-154435687 GCA_028646575.1 Pseudocheirus occidentalis
GAGTCAGTCAGAGGGCTGCACTTCAGGACCTACAAGGCTATGTGACCTCAAGGCCACAAGTCCCTCACCCCTGGAGATGTACCCCTGCCTGTGTGTGGATGAAGGAAGGTAGAGAAACAGGTTGTTATAGTTGAAAAATTGAAAGTTTGAGGATTTGTCTCATCCAAATGAGGTCTTTGAGGATGATGGTAGGAAATGGCAGGATGGAATTAATAAGATGAAAATACAAAGTCACTGAGAAATTGACCTCAAGTACATTAAAGAATGCTATAGGTAGATTGTATGGAATTCAGAAGCAGGATTGATAAGAGAAAGTAGATTGATGATTGCTTTGAAAGTGGCAAGGTGGAGGAAGGTATATGCCAACTCCACTTCCTGGCACTACGAAGGGAGATTCAAGTTTCTGTCCAAGAGAAAAGTTTAGAAGCAGTGTTGGTTAAATAGTTGGAAAGTGTAGGGGAGTTTGTTGACAAAAGGACAGAGATTCTATGTATACAGATTCTATATATATAGGGCACTGCATATGGGACAGGAGATGGCTAAACCAAATTAAGAAAGATGGTTGATGAAGAACAGACAAGTATGGGGTTCTGAAGAAGGAAAAGGACAAGCCACCTGTCTATAAAGTGGTAAAGCTGGTTGTGCAGTAGTAGAGTTAAGGATTCAGTACAATGGGTCAGATAATTGGTGTAGCATTTTCCATCAGCAGAATATAGTCAATAGGTCTACTTCAAAGCATAAAATCAAAGTTCCTGAGATTTTATTTGTAGGGGTTGTCAGCTACATATGTAGTTGTAGGACTTCAGGATTCTTCATAGGAGAACTATGTGTAGTGGCTGGTCCGAAGAGTCACCTCCCAGAAGTTTCACTCTAGCTGTGATGTTGCTGTTGTCCCTCTGTGCTGGCTATGCAGTTCTATCCAAGCAGAAGAACTAGACCTTTTTAAAAAGTCCTTCTGAATTCTTATACTTAGGCAGCGCTAAACTCTCTTTATTCAACTCTTTCCAGCACCAAAATCACCTAAGAAAACTCAGCAACATGATGGAAGGCATAGCATTAGCTCTAGGACTTCACTGTCCTAAATAGACATTCAGAGAATTATTTTCTGATGTGCAGGTAGGCATCTGTAGATAACTACATAGCTTTTCTGTCTGATAGCTAACAAGTGAGACTGGATCCAATCAAGTTCCTGTATTATACTTTAGAAGTAAAAAAGAGGACAGGTGGTGTCCATATTGGAGGTAACTGTTGGAATTAGTTTTTTATAACAGGTAAAGTTGGCTAGAGAAGTGTAAGCCACATGTTGAGAGAAACATTTGATGATTATGTTCTATGTTATAATTGCCCTTTCTGTCTCTAGCTTTGATTTATTTTTATTACTCAAGACATTAACAATGTTGTGAGAAAAAAGAGATGTCCTCATTTCTTGTGCATTAAAGTGAAGATTTGTTGAAATTTTCCTAGATGGTGCAAGATCTTTATGACCTATTTTTTTTTAAATTTAGAAAGTCATATAGGTGGAATTAACTGAAAGACTCTAGTGTATTTTTTATGACATTGTGGTGAAGGCTTAATGATGAAGAGAAGAAAGCTTCACAATTGCACTAAAATGAATCCGTCTACTGCTAAGGCACCCATTTTTGTTGCTGTGGCTGCTGCTGTCTGGTAGTCATGGAAACAGAGGTCCTTAATCAGGAATATGTTAACATATATCTTGACATCCAGGAGTCATCCTTTAAAAAACTAAATGCCCCATAGTGAATGACAGGTAGAAATAGTTTCCAAAGGACTTGGAGATATTGGAGGAAAAAATGTCCTGATTTTGAAGAGAAGAGAAAAAAATGGACAGAGATTGGAAAATTATGTAGGGGAAAGAGCCTAATGTGATTTAGCTCCTCTGACTGGGATATGAATAGTCCCAGTGGAGTAAACCAGATTGACAATGAACCAAAGGTTGGGAAAGCCAACATGTAGAATACAAAACAAATATGTTCAGCTATTGAAAAGATTACATGGGCATGTGGGGGTCAGTGAGGAGAGGTAATAAAACCAGATCAACCAACATCCAAGGGAAGGAATTTTAGAAGTATCATCCTAAACAAGGTGCGTATTATTGCTTTTATTATATTTGGGCAATAGAGCACTGAACATGCTCTAGTCATAAAGCTTGGATCTGGGTTCCATTTCTGACTGCCACTTTCTAGTTTTTACCTTGGGCAAATCACTTAGGTTGGGGGGCGGGCCCTGAAGAGGGGAAGCAGAAGGAAATAAACATTTATAGAATTCCTACTATTTGTCAGCCACTCTGCTAAGCCCTTTAATATACTGTCTCATTTGATCCTCTCAATATCCTGTGAAGTAGGTACAATTATTATCCAAATTTTACCATTGATGAAACTGAGGAAAATAGAGATAAGTGAGTTGTCCAAAGTCACACAGCTAGTATATGTCTGAGGTTGGATTTTAATTTGAGTCTTCCTTCCTTCCAGGCCCAGTCATCTCTATATAGCTACCACTTAAGTATTTTTGTACTCTAGTTTCCTCATCTGTAAAATGGGAATGATGTACTAACACTAACCACCTTACAGTGTTGTGAAGAAAGTGCTTCATAGGCTTTAAAGAACTATAAAACTTAAGTGTAATTATATTTGAGAGTTATAATGACAAAAGCTATTATAAGTGAATTAAAAACATTTATTAAGCTCTTATCATCTTCTAAACACTGTGCTAAAGTGATGAACTATAAATACAAAAAGTGACACAGCCTGTGTTCTCAAGGAACTCAGATTCCAACTGAGGAAGAGAGTACATCAAAAATTCAGTTGCAGGAAAGATGGATAGGTCAGAAAGCCCTAAGAATACAGTTAAAGGATGGGTAATGAGACCCAGGAGTTATATTGTGGTAATTGGATATATTATTGGGTCAGTTTACAATGCCTGGAGTTTTTACATGTAGGAGAGCAGCAGGTAAGGTGTGGTGGTCCTCCATCTTCCCAGAAAGAATAGTTAGTGACTCTCATCTTACCTAAACTCTGAGAGCAGCCAAGTTGCCTAGATGGATTCTGGGTAGCCTAGGGCTTCAGGAGGCCATGGGGCAGCACAAGGAGGAGAAGATATTCTTGGTGGTGTCAGGTCTTCTCATAACCTGTCTATACTAGATGGGTTCTGGGTTCTGGGTAGCCTGTTAATTATGCAGTGAGTGGCATAAACCCTGAATGATTTGAGATCTTTGGAGAGACAGAGAGAGAGAGAGAGAGAGAGAGAGAGAGAGAGAGAGAGAGGCAGAGACAGAGACAGAGAGAGACAGAGACAGAGACAGAGAGACAGACAGAGAGAGACAGAGACAGAGGGAGAGGGACAGAGAGACAGAGAGACAGAGACAGAGACAGACAGAGACAGACAGAGACAGAGACAGAGAAAGAGACCACCATGGACGAGTCATCTGTAAATATGGTTCCAAAGTTATTCTCTAATGGGAGTCCAGTATAGTGCTCAAGGTGAAATCTTAGACTTTACTATTTGGAAAATCTTGTGAAGCTTTCTGTTGAAGTTAAAATGTCATCCTTGCTTTCATAGCTAGATTCAGTAGGGTGTAGTCCATACCTTTTGAGCTCCTTAATTCCCTCGACCCTGCTGTTTTTCTCCTCTGGTTGTGTGGTGGGCTTTGATGGAACAGCCTGATGCTGACACCTGAGTATCTCCTTGTTATCCTCCCTTTCTGTGTTCCCTATAACCAGATTCAGGTTTTAGATGCAGTCATCCTTCCATATTTGGACAATGCTTTTCTTGCTGTTGCTTTGACTCCTGGTGCTTCTCTCCATCCCTCATTTCTACTCCATCCTTGGCTCTGACTACACACTGAAGTCAATTAAACTAGACAGAAATTCTTCTTTTGGTCCTAGCTACACATCCCCTCTGTATCCCAGCTAGTCATATTCTCCTTTAAACCCAAGCTTCTTTCTACTGGAGCTTATGATAAAAACTTCCATCAAAAGTGATTGTAGAGGCTCTCCAGAAGTGTATATGATGAGATGTAAAGATGAGATATTAATTATTCTAACATTTTAAAAATAGCACACTAAGGGTTTTTCCAAGGACAGATCATGGTCACCTTTCATATAGTTTTCTCAAATACATGTTAAAATAATAGATTCTTGAAAGGAATACTTAGTAACAATAACATTGTACTTTAAGGCTTACTAAACCCTTTCCTCAATGAATCATGTAGGGGATGGATAGTGCAAGAATTTCTTTTTTCTATTGGAAATAGCTAAAATGTAAATTCCTTAGGAGTTTCATAGTTAAAAAAAACTATAACGGCATTAAGCTAACTCACATTAAAATGTTGTGAATGGAACTGCTTGTTTCTATAATAAAGAAGAAGTTAATCTTCTGCTTTATCTGTATAAAGGAAGTAGCTAGGTGACTCAGTAGATAGAGTGTTGGGTCTGGAGTCAGGAATACCTGAATTCAAATCTGGCCTCATTCACTTACTAGCTGTATGACCCTGGACAAATCACTTAACCTCTGTTTGTCTTAACTGACCAGAGAAGGAAATGGCAAACCACTCCAGAATCTTTGCCAAGAAAACTCCATGGACATTGTGGTCCACAGGATTATGAAGAACTGACTGAACAACAACAACAGAATTTCCATATAAATTCCTTCTGAGTCTTTATGGAATAGGCATAAAGGAATGCCTATCCCCTTTGTTCCAGTTACTGCCTCTTGTAGGTTGCTTCCTCTGCCAAAAAGATGAGAGAAATGAAATGAAACCAGTCACAATTCCCGAAGTGAGCTCACAGGGTGGAAAAAATGGTCCCTACTTGCCATGGCCTCTCCCAAGCCAATGGAAGAGGAGCTCTTACCATGCTGGATTGTATGTTTTTGTTTGGATGTTTCAGTTGTGTCTAACTCTTTGTGACCCTGTTTGGTATTTTCTTGTCAAAGTGGTTTTAAAAAAATGGTTTGTTATTTCCTTCTTCAGCTCATTTTATGGATGAGGAAACTGAGTTAAGTGACTTGCCCAGGGTCACACAGCCTTAATGGCTGTGTCTGAGGCTGGATTTGAACTCAGAAAGATGAGCCTTCCTGATTCAAAACCCCACGCTCTATCCACTGTGCCACCTAGTTCTCCTGCCGGATTGTGTAGTGACCTAAAAACTATAATCCCCCCAAATGTAGCTTCATTTATAGCTTTAATTAATGTTTGGTTCTAACAAACACAGAGAAAGCAAAGTGATAAACATGGACAAAATAACCACAAGTAATATTTCCAGCATCAACTCTAACAGTAGAATAGTAATTGCTTGAAAGTTTTCAGCATAAAAAAGTAGACACCACTTCAGAAATCTGGTTATCTTGTGCGAAACTCAGTAGTACCTTTTGGGATGAATTTGGTTTCACTAGAAAATATAATGTTATGTTAACAGTAGTTAGCCTAATTGAAGAGATGCACAGCCATCTCAAGCGTGTTTTGAAATCTGAGAAGAATGACTTCTTCTCAACAATGGATGTTGTCAGAAGACTGGAAAATATACAGAACAGATGGGCATACAACAGTTTCTTGATATCAGTATCTTTCACAGTGTTTCCTTGAAAACTCACTGTGGTTTGAGCCCAAAGGAAGAGAGAGAGAAGCCAGCCTTGAGTTTCATGCTCTCAGGGGAAGCAAATATTACTATTTTGATTCCCACTTTGTGATACTTAAGGATACTAAGATTCTTACCTCATAGAATCTCAGAGGTGGAACATATCTGAGGAGCCAAGTAACATAGACCATACCTGAAGAAAAATTCAGTCCATAGCAGTAGAAGAGGGCTTTTCATTTTTAAAAAAAGAATTCCAGTAAGGAAAAAAAGTAAACCACTGACTACTTCCAGAAGCAGCTTATTCCCCTTTTGGATAGCTTTAATTATTAGGAAGTTTTATGTTTAGTAATCAAGCCTGATTTTGCCTTCTTTGCATCTCTGACCTCTGGCACCTTATCTATTCCTCTTCCCTATACTAGGACTGCAAATGCTTGGACACATCTGTCATCTTCACCCTGAGTCTGCTCTCCTTGTATCCCATTCCTTCAACCATTTCCTTCCTAGACCCGTTTCCATCTTCTGAACTTCAAAACCAATCATGCCCCCACCATGGCCTCATCCTGAAACTTTCCTCAGTATAGAAGGCCTCCTCACTCTGGAACATCCAGTTATTCCTGTGCTCTTCTTAACCTGGGGGTAATTCTCTATAAGGTTCTTCAGCCTTCTCCTATTGATGAACTGTTCTTCCTAAAGCCTCATTCATTCATTCATTCATTCATTCATTCTCTCTCTCCCTCTCTCTCTTTCTCTCTCTCTCCTTCCTTCTGTCCCATCCTCCCTTCCTCACTTCTTTCTGTCTATCTCTCTCTTTCTCTGTCTGTTTCTTTCTGTCTTTTTTTCTCCCTCTCTCTCCAGACTACTATACCTTATTTCCTTTCGCTATATACATCATATAGCCTCTGAGATCCCACCTATCTCTGACATTCTATGAATCTGTTAGCTTTGGGAAAGCAATCTGTATTTAAAGGGCAAAAAATCCAACCTTTATAAAAATCTGATATCATTGGGTATGCTATTCCCCAACCCATTCCCTTACCTCCATTTTCAGAGTAAATAAATGAAATGGCAGGCCACCTCTCAAAGACTGATAATACTAATCTGAACTATATTCCCAATTTATTGATGAGACTATCATTTGTGCCAAAATCAAAAGGCTTACTGAAGTATAAGGACTAAAATTCATAAATTTAAACCTCCTCTTCTATCAGATCTTTTTGTGGAGCTTCTATAACAGGTAGCCAAATTGATTTGACTTTTATTTCATTTACTTAGTTCTGCCTACTACAAGTAGAAGTGCTAGCGTCTCATGAAACAGACAAAAGGAGGATGCCAAGGGGGAAGAGGAAGACAATTAAATGACCTCCTTAATCTAACCTTTGAGAGATGGAGAATAGGATTATTTTGAAAGTAGATATCTATTGCATGGAGAGTTTTAAGAGTTGGAGTTTCCCTTTGGACAAAATGGTTTCAGCATCATCAGAAGCTTTCTTTTCCTACCCTTAGTTTTTTTTCATTATTAGGTCTTTTATGACCCAAATGACCACTAAACTAAATCAGTATCTCAGTATCAAATGTGAAATGATCACTAAGGCCTTTGGAGTTCAGCTGACTCCCAAGCCAATTTATTTAACCTCACCTATTGATGACATTTCAGAAATTAATCCTTTTCGGTAGTTATTTTCCCTGACCTGATTTAGGGTTGACTGCATGCTCCATCCATTCCTGGGATCCATATTCATAGTTATTCAGCACAGGTTCTTACAGCAAATAGTTGCTGCAGCTAGATGCAGTTAACTTGGGAAGAATGAGGGATAAAGCAGCGGGTAAGAACCAGCCTATCAAAGGTTCCTTGGAGGAGGTGGATTGTTGTACACATTTCTTTTTCTCCTTTTAAGTTCCCATTTGTTGTCATTCCTTTGTGGAGAGTTCTCCAACTGGGAGGACTGAACTCTCTCGAATAGTCCCTTTCTCTTGTGCTATCTCTAGCTCCCGCTGCTCCTTGTAGCTGCCCTCTCTCACTGTGCAGTCTAAGAAAGGAAATGGACAAAAGGCCCAGCAGCAAAACAAGATGGGTCAGTTTGCTTTTCCTCCCCTCCCTTTGAGTCAGTAAAAGAGCTATTTCCAAACCTTACATGGCTCATCTGGGTTTTTGTTACCTAGGCCTTTTTTTAGTCTCATGACTAGTCCTTTAAGCGGTGGCCAAAATCTTGTCCCATTTCTAGTGTGCCAGACCTTTTTCTCTATTGCCTATATCTCCCAGTTTCAGAACAGAAATCACCACATACTCATGGTTGCTTGTGCTTTCTGGGAAAATAGAGGTTTTGTACTTAAGATGGCCCATCAGTTTGAAGGTTGTTATAGGTCCAAGAAGAAGATATATATGATTAAAAGAAGAGTTTGTTTCTGTTTTCTGAAAAGCAAATATATTCAACTCTATGAGGTTCTGTGAAATGATACAAGGTAGAGTAAAGTGGTGATTTACATATGCTAAGGACACCTTTTCCCCATGAATAATCCCAACAGAACAGAATTTAAACTTTAAGACAGAAAAAATAAAGCTCAGTTATTAATTGGACTTAGTGTTTTATGCATTTGTATTAACAGGACTTTTTAGACCTAACACAAATAAGATGCCTTTTCTGACTTTATTTGGGATTTCCATGCTTCTGTGATATTATAGAGGTACATATTTCCCCCAAGGGGGCAAATTATAGCCCATCCATGCATTTTCCTCCTCTATGACTCTTGTCTGGACCCTCTTATAAATACTCACATGAGATGTACTTAACATGTAGGGATTTTCTTCTAGATATCTTGACATAGCACAGGAGCTATGCAGACTAACAAATTTTATTCCTCCCTCTTCCTACATGATGAATTCACATCCTTTTCTAGTTCTATATTTCTTTGATTATGTCATCATCAAGGCCCTAGGACTCCAGAGAATGAAAGCAGCAGGCAGTTCCTATGGAGAAGCCACCCCTACCAATTGCCAACCAACTATCTCCCACAGTGGAGGCAAGCCAGACTCACTCAAGCAGCAGGATAACCCTGGGGGAGAGCCATGAAGCAGCATGTGCCAGATGAACCCACCCCACTCCAAGCCACCATCTTGGTCACTTCAGACCCTGATGGAGAGAGCCCAAGAACTTGAACACAAGAACCTTGGGAGTCTCGACGTTTCCATTCCAGTGTTCTCAGCCATTATCCTGAGAAGCAGACACAGGATGCTGGTTACAGAAGACCTTGGCCCTGTCAAGTGTTTCAACATTAGAAATCAATAAGATTTAGTCAATGAAAATGACATTAAAGAAGCATTGCCATCTACCTTGCTACTACACCCTAAGGACTATGACATCTTTCCATCCACCTTGCAGCTGAAACCTTCCATATAAAAAGGTCTTCCATTAGAATGTGAGCTCCTTGACACCAGGATCTGCCTTACTTCTCTATTTATATCCCCAGTACTTAGCATGGTACTACATACATAGTAAACAATAAAGGTTTTATTCATTCATATCTTCTATGCTTTTTGGAGTGTGTGTGTGTGTATGTGTCTGTGTATAATATGTTGTTGTCAATATGTCACAGGCCACATGTAGCCATAATTCTCTCTCCATTGCCCAATACACTATACTGCTCCATCATTAGAGATGACTTAGGCAGACATGGAAGACACAATGAGCTAGTCTGGGAACTGAAGAATAAGAAAGGAGTGTCAGGATTTCATTTTGGAAAGTAGGCAGTATTTTCAACAACCACCAAGTTTTTCCTATCTTTTTATTTTACTTTGTTTTTAATATTTTACTCATGTTTGTGGTGCTTGTTTATATTACTGTCACTTCTTCACAGGAAGAGAAATGTTTCATCACTGATCCCTGGGTATCTAGGGAAGTGTCAGCTTTTAAATACTCATTGTGAAAGCTGGTCTGACTGGTATGGTCTCCTCAGACCTCAGAATGCATGTATGCTCATGCTTACTTAACCCAGATATTGGGCATTGAATCCTTCCCAGCCACATGCTTGCTATGGCTCAGTTAGACTTGAGTTTCTTGTGTCTTTTCCTCATATTCTTCATTCCATATCAAGCAACTCAGAAAATACCCTGACTTCAGGAGTCCAGGCTACACCACTGCCTGGCCCTCTTGGAAGATAGATGATGTGGCAATCTCCTTTTAGTGTCATGTCAGATCTTTGTCTAGAATGCTATGTAAATTTGGGCCCCAAGTGGTTTTTGTGCCTGGAAATGAAGTATATAGCTTAGTGAATGTCTGATCTACTGACTTCCTCACAGAGCTAGGAGTGGTGGGGGACGTCCTCCCGTATTGTGCCCTATTGACATCTGTCCCTCTCCATGGCTGTCATTCATATACATTGGTACTACTTTTAGGGAAAAATTTTCTCCCCCTTTGGCCTGCATTAATATTCTTCTGGTAAATAAGCACAAGGGAGAAAATAACCTCACTGATTAAATATTTAGTATGTGTCAAGCAATGAGCTAAGCATTGGAGATAAGAAGATAAAAGCAAAGATAGTTGTTGCCTTCATAAAGATTATATTGTAATAGGGTCAGACTACAGCTCCTGAAGTGATGGCCAGGAAGGAGCACTTTGATTTGGAAGGTAATAGGTAAAATCAATAGGGTCATAGGAGAGTAGATTGACAAACCCCTTACAGATACAATGGCAAAGTTAATTTGATCAAAATTTTAGGGCCAGAGGGGTGGTAGTGGTAGTGACAGAAAGAGTATGTGTAGGACAAGGAGGTTGGTAAGGCTGTCAAGAAGATGGCCTGGGAGTAGGGAATGATGCTACTTGGCTGTGAATCATAGAATACCACTGTTTCCCTTCCTGACATTTAAACCAAATTTAGCCAAAAATGTACCAAAAATGTATAGCTTAGTTTGGCTGTAGGCTAAATCTTGCCCTACAGCACTGGATCCTGGCCAACAACAACCTAGACAGTCTAACATAGGAGAAAATGAAATTTTACCATTTTGGTTTTACTGTCCTTACTGAGAAATGTGCCAAAGTCTAACATCCATGAAATGCTAGGAAAAAAGAATTTCTCTTTTCCGAAAAATGAGAAGTTGGTATTGGATTATTTGTAATTCAAGAGAATTGAATTTTTGTTACAACTCTGTTGATGATTGTGTGAATTTGAATATGCATTTAACTTCAGTGCCTTAGTTCTGTGTCTTTTAAACACTGTCTTATTATCTGATACTGTTGTTGAAAGGACTTTGTTAAGTGAAAAATGCTATACAAATGTAACTATTAAGGTAGAAATGACAGATAAGGTTAAGGATTCTATTTACCTTCATTTTATTTGAAATTAGTCATTGCATCATTTATTTGGGACAATGTTAATGAAAGAAAGTATGTTAAGTAGGCATTTAGATGCCCCTAAAGGAGTAGTAGTAACTATGCATATATATATACATATCTGTATATATACATATACATATATAGTGTATAGGCAGAGATAAAATCTTAGCACAACAAAATATCATGTAGCAGCATTTCCTAAGTCACATTTTAATGCAAATCTCACCTCTCTACTTTAGATTTCCTTTCCAGTACTTAGGCCTGTCCACACCTTCTTGATGAAATGTAAATTGCTTGGATACCCAGATAGAAAAGGGAAGCTTTCGTTCTTTCCTCATTTCCTCTCCCTGTTAAAGTATCCACATCAGCCTCAAGCCTGGGAGGATGTGGTTTATTACCAAGGTACATTCATCCTTTTCCAACTTAACCCTGTCTGTTCTTATTCACAATCTACTGAACAAGCAATGAAAAAAGTTACACAATGTTGCTGACAGGGCCCATTTCTGATTTTTCTGACACCAAATTTCAACTGGGCCCTCACCACAGCATGGTAACTCTCATACTCTTCCCTTATGGTCCCTCTCCCCACAATGTCTGTTCCAAACTTTCTTTCCTCCCATTGAGTCACTTGCCTTACCACCTTACTCTCTGTATCTCAGTAGAGAACTTTTCTTCATACTTTACTGAGAAGGTTAAACTTATATCTTTGGCTTGGCCTCTTTACGCTTTTATAGCTCAAATCTTCTGAAAAGTACTGCCCCTACTCACTGACCCTTCTTTTACTCCAATTCTAGGAGAAGAGATGATCCCTTTTCTTATCAAGGTCAACCCATCCCTAGCTAGGCCCTGAATCCATTTCCTCCCATCTCCTTTGTGAGATTGTCCTTTGATTTTCCCCTGTACTCTTGTTAACTTTCAGTTTGTCTTCATTTGCTACTTCCTTTCCAACTACTTGCAAACATGCTGAGACATCTCCAAATCTGAAGAAAAAAATGACAAAACCTCTTTACTTTTGTTCTACTGTCCCTTCAATCTATCATTGGTCAACCAATCAATGAGCATTTATTAAGTGCCTTTTACTCATTTATTTTTATTTTTATTTTATTTATTAAGCATGTCTATGCACTAGGGATGCAAAGAATTGACATTCAGATATGGAAGACAACAGTGACATACATAAGCATGTAAAGAATAAATCTAAAGAGAATAAATAGAACTACATATGAAGTAGTTAAATATAAGGCAGTTTAGCATGGAAAGCACCAGTAGTTGAAGGGATCAAGAAAGTCTCTACCTAATAGACTGGTTGAGCTGCATCTTGAGAAGAGTTCATTATAATAATAGCAACAATAACAGTAACTAACATTTATACAGTGCTTAAGATTTCCAAAAAGTACTTTGCATTTTATCCTCACATCGATGCTGTGGGAGGTAGTGCTGTATTATTGTCTCCATTTTATAGACAAGGAAACTGAGGGCACACAGAGGTTAAGCAACTTGCCCAGGGTCACATAATTACCAGATATCTGAAACTGTATTTGAAATCATCTTGCTGACTCCAGGTTCAGCACTTTATCCACTGTACCATGTAACTGCTTTTAATTCTATAAGATGGAGGTGAGGAGAGATTACATTCCAGGCAAGATGGATAGTGCAAAGGCACCTAGAGATGGCCAGTCTGGCTAGATTCCAGAGTGATGGAGTGGATAGTGATATCCAATGAGCCTGGAAAGAGGTTGGGGCAAGGTTGTGAAGGGTTTTAAAAAGAATTTAAGAATTAAATTCAATTGCATTTGATAAAAGAATGAAGTAGTGGGGAGAAAAGCAGAATTTAAATAAAAGAATGAAAACATTTAAAGGAATTTTTAAAAAAATGATAGTTTTATTGTAGAGGCAGTAGGAAACATGAGTTTCAGATATCTTCATGATGTACAATTTGAAATGTCTAATAGGCAATTGGTGATGTGGGATTGAAGCTTAGGGGAGAGACTGAGGCTGGATATATGGATTTGTGAGTCATCTGCACAGCCATTTTAATTGAACCCTCAGGAGCTGATGATGTCAATGAAAAAGAGTATGTAATCCTCATTCTCCTTTGATGGATAATTATTCAGGTTCCACACTCTATGCATAAGAGTTCCCAAGGGCTTTGTTCCAAGTCTTTTCTTTCTAAGCTCTTTATCTTTGTCACTTAAATCAGTTTCCATGGACTCAATTGCCATCTCTGTACAAATGGCTCCCAAATCTATGTATCCAGTCTTCATATCTCTCCTGAATTCAAGTCCCATATCTTCCAGCTACTGCCTGAACATCTCCACAGGGATATCCCAACCATGTCCTAAACAGAACTCATCTTTTTCCCCTGCAAATCCAGCCCTCTTCTGTCAAGGGTGCCACCTGTCAGGTGAATCTGTCACAAAGGTTAACAGACTTGGAGCTATAGGCAAGACTTCTGTCTCATTTCGCATCAGTAACCAAATCCTGATAATTCTACCTCTACATTCAGCCACCACACTAATCTAGGCCCTGATCATCTTCCCTGAACTGTTGCAGTTGCAATAGTTCTAATTTGTCTTCTTGTCTCATCTCCCCTTTCCAATTTGTCCTCTACCTAGCTGCCAAATTGATATTCCCATAACAGATCTGATCATGTCACTTCCCTGTTCATGAAGCTGAATCCGTGGACCAGAAAAATGGCTCTGGAGCACGTAACCCTTTCAGCTAAGGAACTTCTGTCCTGGCCTCTCCTCCTTCACCCCAAGCTGATTGATGAGTGCCCATTAAATCTAGGCACCACAGTCATGATTCCCTTATGACCTATAATCTTCTCACCAGTCACCCACTCTGTATTCCTCCTGCCCACTCCCCGTTCCAGTTTTGTAATCATAATTAAATCAGTGCTTCATGGTTACTGAAAAAGGTATATCAATCTATTCCACTATGGTTCCACTCATCATGCTGCTATCTTTCTAAACTAAAACACCACTCCCTCCTGTGTGTTGTCTTCCCAATAGAATGCAGGCTTCTTGAGGGCAGAGACTGCTTTTAGGGCACAGTAAGCACAATCTCCCCTTTCCCCAGTCATTGAAGAAGTTCCAATAGTTCCCTATTACCATTAGGAAAAAATGCAAACTTTTTTCTTTGGTATATAAAGTCACTCATCCTGTCTTTCCAGACTGATTCTCTGTTATTTCCCCTTATGCACTATGTTGCAAGGAAATCAGTCTTTCTTGCTGTTCTCCATATACACCATTCTGTTTCCCATTTATGTGATTTGTACAGGCTCTCGTTCCTGCCTGGAATTCTCTCTTTCTCTGCTTTGTAGAATCCCTAAGTTGACTATAAAAGCCAAGCTCAGGTGACACCTCATATAGGTGAACTTTTCCTTATTTGAATTCTCTGTCCAGCCCACCCTGAGTTGTAAATCACGTTCACATTTCAGAGTAACATACATTACTCTGTATATTTTGTGTATGTGTGTATGTATAATGTACACACACATACATTATATATATTGTATCAGCATGCACCCTTGCATACTCAGGGCAGCTGCTAGCACAGGTTCTTGGATCTGCGTTACTAAAGGAAAGCAACTCAAAATGGGTTAACAATCTTTCTTTAATCAAACAAACACACCATTTACCTAGTTCAGGGGGAAAAGTCAGCACCCTGAACTCCAGAGAATACAAACCCAAGTTACAAGCACAAGTTACAAACAGAGCAAGAAACAGATCAGCAGATGGGCTTCCAACCCATCTGACCAACACATCTATTACCCATTCAAGTTACCAGAGAGGAAAGCATCAACATCTGGGTTTTTCAAAGCCGGGAGGCTCAACGGCTTCTCAGAGTCTCATCTGGTTAAATCACACAACTCTTCTCAAAGTGAGCCCCAAAGCAAAGCCTCACATCAGGGCGTATATATAGGCTTCTCCTGGGTCAGCCCTTTTGACCCACTGTCCAATTACAAAGTAACAAGGTGTGGCCATACCCAAAAAACAAGCCTCTCGCCACGGGCTCCACATGCCCACCAAATCAGGGAACATTTTCGGACCCACTTAAGCAAAGAGGCTAGGGGCAGGAAAGAGCTTCAGATTCCCATTACATATATGTATACGTATACACATATACATGTGTAGGTATGTGTAAATACACGTTTATCTACAGTAGAGTTGACAGTAGGCACTATTTTATTTTTGTCTTTGTATTATAACTGAGGGCCTATCACAATGCTTGGCAAATAGTGAATAATAATAATAAATAATAAAATAGTATAATATATTTTAATGTATAATATAAAAATAATTACCACCACAACAAAGATAATAATAGCTAACATGTAAAGCAGTTTAAATTTGCAAAGCATAAATAGCTTTTACATAGGAATACATAGTATAGCAAGGGAAAATAATTATATTAAAATAAAGATTATATATAATATGTCTATATGTACAGATATAATGCATTTTCCACCTCATTTAAGTTCACAGGCCCCCTGAAATGTATCTATAGACTCCTTTCCTAGACCATGGTTATGCTAGCTCTGACATTGCTGGCAGTTCTGTGATGGCCAGAAATTTTCTGAAAAAGTCTGGAATTTTTCATTTGGTGGAAGTATGAAGTAGTGAGGAAAAAAGAAGACTGTAAGACAGAAATATTTGGAGATCTTTTGTTGTTGTTTACTCATTTTCAGTCATGTCCAACTCTTCCTGATGTTATTTGGGGTTTTCTTGTCAGATGCTGGAGTCATTTGCCATTTTCTTCTCTGGCTCATTTTATGGATAAGGAAACTGAGGCAAACAGGGTGAAGTGAATTACTTAGCATCACACAGCTAGAAAGTGTCTGAGGTCAGATTTGAACTCAGGAAGATGAATCTCCCAGAGTCCCGGCACAGCACTCTATCTACTGTGATACCTACCTGCCCTTTTATTTAACACAAATATCTATCTAAATTTTAATTAGTCAAAAGGAATACTTCAAGTATGAAATAGAAATGTAAAGTAATGAGCCACCTTCACATAAGAAAACCTATCTCATTACTATATAATTATTCAATGCAAATGGAAGAGGTAAGTTGTTCAGGAGCTGATAATCTGTTTAGGGAGGTTTTTCCAGGAAAAAGAGATTATTAGTAGGGGGCTATTTCCTTTCTTTTGTTCTAGGACCACAGACTATGCCCCATTCACTGAGGGCCCTAATGATATCCTCTTAAATCTGTATGGGGTGTTTGTTGTTAGGTAATCCCCAATTCATTATAAATCTTATTAGAGGTCCAACACAAAGACAAAAATGACTTTCTACATGCTGACACATTTATCCTTTGAGAAGAGCAAAAATTCAAATCAGTTCTTATTCTCAAATGCAGAAATCATCCAAACCAGGACAACTAGGTTGTATAAATGGATCGAGTCCTAGGCCCAAAGTCAGGAAGACCTGAGTTCAAATCTGGATTCAGACACTTACTAGTTATGTGACTCTGGGCAAGTCACCTAACCCCTATCTGCTTCAGTTTCCTCATTAGAAAAATGTGAATATTAATAGCATGTGCCTTCCAGGGTTATAGCTGTAAAGCACTTAGCACAGTGCTATAGAAATGTTAGCTATTATTCTCATTCTCTGTAGAGCCATGGACCCCTTTGTCAGGCTGGTAAAACCTATGTACCCCCTCCACAAAATAATGTTTTTCAATGAATAAAAATGCATAGAATTACAAAGGAAACCAGTTACATTGAAACACAATTATCAAAATATATTTTTTTAAGTTCATAGATCCTAGGTTAAGAATCCTTCATTTAAACATGGAGGATTACCTACAATTTTTTTCTTTTTTTATTCCAGAATTTATTTATTTTTAATTTTTGACATTCATTTCCACAAGATTTTGAGTTCCAATTTTTCTTCTCATCTCTCCCCTACACCCCACCCGAAGATGGCAAGCATTCTGATTCCTTCTTCCCTAACTCTGCTCTCTCATATAACCCCCTTTTCCCTTCCCTTATCCCCTTCCTCCTTACTTTCTTGTAGGACAAGATGGATTTTTATACCCCATTGCCTGTATATCTTATTTCCCAGTTGCATGTAACAATAATTTTTTTAACATTTGTTTTTAAAACTTGTACGAGTCTTTTCTGCCAATGAGTGTAAGTCTATTGTTCTACATTACTGAGATGAAGCAGAGAGTCCATTCCTCACCCTCTCAGCAGTGGATGTTAGTAGAAAGAGGCCAAGTAGAATTTATTTCTTTTCTTCCTGACCTTTGTGTTCAAATTATGGGAAAAGTGAATCTTATTTGGTCAATTCTGATGAATTCATGCTCTTATTTCAAATTTAGCAATACTTATTTTTCTCTCTCCCACTATCAAACCATTGGATAAAAAAAGGAAAATTCTCAAGGACTATAAATTACAAATGAATTTTCAATCAGTATCAGTGGAGGGAGCTTCCATATAAGTAATTCTCTCTACTGGTGAAAACACAGACTATGATCGACCCTGGGAGTACATAAAGCATAAGAGAGAATCAGAGAATCTCATATCTGGAAGGGACTTCGACTTTGAAGTTGCAAAAGATGAAGAAGATCAAAGCTGAATTTGTAAAGGGATCTTAAAGGTGATATCGTCTTCCGTAGACGAATTCCATCCACCACACCACTTAAAAGCATTGAAGCCGAGGCCAGATGCTTACTTCATACAATTATGATCATTGATTCTGTCATCTAATGTTTTACTCTAGCCATCACTCCCAACTTTGTGTCATCTGTACATTTGATATGCAGACCCTCCAATAACTTCAAGGGACAGGACAAAATCCAGAGCTCTTTGACCACTAGAGAAATTCCTCCCAATTCATATTGATCCATTAATCAGTACTCTCAGGATAAAATTGTTCAGCCTGCTGTGAATCCATTAAACCTCACTATCATCCTGACACCATATATAAACTTTGTCTACAAAGACATTAGTAGAAGCTTTGTCAAATGCTTCACTGAAAATTTCATCACCTCTGAAAACAGAATATTTCTTCTTCAAAAAATTTGAAATTCAGACCATAGAGCCATATGTGCAAAGTGTTTTGCAAGGTTCAATAAATCCCTCCTCTTGATTCACTTGGTAAAACCTTATTTTGAAACTTATTTTCTCAGTTCAGCAAATGCTATTTTCTCTATAAATAAGTTCTTCCTAGCTCTGTAAACTTTTTTGCACTTAGGATATTCTTAATTCTTGACTTATCATCCTCAAAATATTCTCGAGGGACCTACCAATATTTTAGTTTTTATATCAGCCTTGCTTTATGACTTCCTTTGTCTCTCATTGAATGAATGAAAGGGGAAAAACATTTAGTTTTTGCTTACTATATGCAGAGCACTGTGCTAAGTGTTAGACATACAAATAGAAAAGTCCCTATTGTCAAAGAGCTTGCATTTTTTTTTTTTGCTTTTTGGAGAGCAATTGGGGTTAAGTGACTTGCTCAAACTGGCATGGCTAGTAAGTGTGTCAAGTGTCTGAAGGCAGATTTGAACTCAGGTCCTCCTGACTCCAGGGATCCTGACTTCATTGCACCACCTAGCTGCCCCTAGCTTACATTCTAATAAGGGAAAAAACATGAAAGGAAGTGTTAGTTGCAAGTCAGATTGCAAGGCATAATGACCCTGACAGGGTAGTGGTGAAATAGATAGTAATACATCTTCTTTCCATTAGTAAAAGCATATCAATTCTGATGTTGAGCTATTTGATAGCACTCAGAACTCTGGAATCACTAACTTTCCTTTCTGAGTGTTCTCTTTCTGTGATTGCTCAGGAGGTAGGAGATACATCATTTCACGAGGTAGTTGCTAAGTCACATATATACAAGTGCTGTTTTCTGGGATGATGGCTGTGAGTACAGCTTAAAAGTAAGGCCAATGGCATGATGGGTGTGGGAGGACAGATACTGTTATTCCTGAGATTTTTAGCTGACCAGTCCTTAAGCAGCAGGGATTTTAGAGTAGGTTTCAGTGGTAGTGGCAATGGTGGGCCTCCTCTCTGATCTTCAAAGGATCAGTTCTGTATTAAATCACCTCCTCCATTTTTTACAGGATATATTTAATTAATCTAAAATAATTCACCACATATATCCTGAATTTGTCTAATATACAAGGCCCTGTGTTCAGGACTGGGGGAGTTGTGTTCTTTTTGTTTTTTGCCTTTCTTTGTATCCCCAGAACTCAACAGTGTTTCTAGTACATATTAGGTGGTTAATAATACATGCTTGTTGAATTGATGACTTGCCTGGAGGATATCAGGATAAATAATGAACATCTCCTACCCTGAAGAATTTATAATGGAGAACCATCATATGTTTTTCCTTGTTTTGAACCTTCCTCTCATTCTAGTCTCTAACTTCTTCAGCCATGTTCTGCTTGCAGAAGTCTGGAAAAATATGATTCATCTGCCATGCAGTAGTAACATTCCTTCTAGTTGAGTTGTAGTCCTAACTGTGACACCTGTTTAAAGCCACACAAGTATCATTATATGACCCTTTAGCTGCTAAAGTTTAGCACTTTAACACAATAAACCATGATGAATATTTTTTTCTCTGAGTAAACTTTAGTGAAATTCTGGCAGGCATTAAATTAATGATCTGTTACAAGCATGTAGAAGTTCCTAGTAGAAATAAAGAACAGTTTTAAATATATTTTTAGGGTGAATACAAAATTAATAAAGCACCAGGCAAATGTAGAATAACCTTGACACTGCTTCTTCTCCTGTATATAACATTTTAGCTAAATTCAAGGCAGGTGTGGATTATGGACTCCCCCACTCTGGACAGCACCTGAATGAGCAATATGTAATTGGATTGCTGATAAAGAAGTTCTCCAGACAAGTTTTTGGGAAGAATCAGTCATCAGGAGATGAATACTTCAGGTGGAAAATTGGAAAGGAAGAAGATGAACCTTACTCATATCTCCTCTTTCATGGAATTTCAGTAGCTTTCTTTCCATTGATTCCATTCCAGGTGCCTACAAACATTCTTTGGTCTTCTCTTGGCCTTCTAGTGGCCCATTCAGCCTAGTCTCTATTCTTTACTTTAAAAGTTGGAAACATTTGACAAGATTTAAAATGTCTCCTATTACCTTCTCTCCTCATATCATTGATATCTGCTTTCTATTCCTATAACTTTACAGAAATTGATTTTTTAAAGGTCACCAATAACAATTTAGTTGTCAAATTCAAAGGCTTTTATTTAATTCTTGACTCTACAACACTTGATACTACTGAGTACCCTGTTGTCGGGCAATGGAAAGATCACTGCTTTTAGAGTCAGAACTTATAGCAGGTTAAAGTCTATTATTTCAACTTGTGTGATGTAGGGTAGGTTAGATAAACTATTTGGGCCTCTGTTTCCTCATCTGTAAAATAAAATAAACGGTATTAAATAAATTTTAAAATCTCTTTAAATTTGAAATCTATAATCCTGTAATTCTTCTGAACATGTTTTCATTTATCCATACAGTTTTAACTGTTGTCTCTAAAGGAATGATTCCCAAATATCCAGCTGCCTAAAGTACATTGCTACCTGGGTATCGCAGCAGCAGCTCAAATTCAGCAAGCTCAAATCCAAGTTTATAATCCTTCTGCCTAAAGCAACTTTCACTTTTCTGCTTAAGTGCATAGATATTAACTGATCCATGTTTGAAACTCTTGTTTTAACTTTGCTCCTTCCTTCTTTCTTGCTCTAAGTCTTTTTTGGTTGCCAGTCCTGTTTTCTGCAAGATCTCTAGTCTGTCAGCTCCATTCTATGCTTACTGCTTACATCCAAGTACAGACTTTCACCATCTGCTGGGAAAATTGCAGTAGAATCCTAATAGTTACCTGACATCGTCCTTATGCATACATCTAATTGTGTTACATCTCTGCTTGTAACCCTTCAAAAGTATCCCGTGGCCTTCTAGTTGAAGTAAAATGGATAATTTCAATTACATTAAGTTAAAAAGGTTTTGTACAAATAAAACAAAATGTAGCCAAGATCAGAAGGAATGAAAATAGACTTTTTGCCTTGTCAGTTTACAATTTACTGCCATGCTACTTTACCAGCCTTAGCCCACACTGTTCTCCCATATCTTTCATATGTCCCAACACTTCTCCTACCTCCATGTCACTATTACTCCCTGTACCTAGAACACTCTCTCATCTTCTATTGAAAAGGTTCAGCTCAAAGTGCATTCATCCATCCCATCAGCTGTCTTCTTTGATCCCCATGATCAGTAATGACTTCTCCCTCAGACCTCATTTAGTTCTTTGTTTTGATCCCCTTTGTATAGCATCATATTGCCATTTTTATTGTAGTTATTTGCATATTTTGCATATCTTCCTGTTAGATTATAGACCCTAAATGGGTAGGGACTGTGTCATAGTTAAACTTTTTAATCCCGCACAGTGTAAGTGCTTACTAAATGTACGCTAAATTTAATTGAAATGCTAGTACAATGTCTCCTATATGGAAGTCTCCTGTATGGAAGAGGCTGGGGAATCCTTCTTCTACAAAGTCATGATGTGTATAATATAAATTCTCTATTCCTTATTTTGGAGCATGCACAAATATACTGTAGCTAACCCTGGTCTGCTAACCACAGAAAGAAGAGTTGGTCTGGTGATTGGATGCTGCCAGAGTCTGGGACATAGTGTCCATGTTTGGATTTTCTGAAATCAAACCAATGAAGAACAAAATACTGAGAAAGTTCTTTTATCTAACCTAGTATTAGGAGAGATGTGGACTCATCTAACCATCAATCATATCACATTTGGAAGTGAACTTGATGGGGCAAATGCTTAGTATCAACTGGGTTAAGGTTGAACCCACTCCCTTCAAGGACTAGGGTGATATAGGGGAAGAATATATTGGAGGGAAGTGTTTGTAACTTCTTGCTATTTTTTCAATGAAATTATCCTGTTGTAAAAGTTAATTGATATTAATGTTTTAAATGGAACTGGGGTACAAATCATGGGCAATGGAGAGTGGGGAAATCACAGGAATTAGAACCTGAGCAATAGCATTAGAAGAGAATCACCCTTGACCCCTTAGAGCTATGCTTGGAACCTTGAGGGATCTATATAGTTCACCTGTCTTTGAGAGAATGAATTGTGTTATTACATTAGAAGTATTTAACATGGAACATATGAAATAATATGTTGTTAATCTCTGGGGAGCAGTTCTAGAGAGCTTAACTAGATGCTGGGAAGAGGTGAGGTATAAGCAGAGGGTGTTAAGGTACAAATAGCTTTAAGGAGAACAACTCTGATTTGAAATTATGGTTAAAATGGAGACAACATCAATGTGGTTTTCTCAAAACCAAGGACAAATCTGGGATGACCAAGGAGGGACTAGTAGAAAAAAGAGTTCTGACCTTTTACCAGAAAATGGAATTAAGGAACAAAGGAGAGAAATACTGAGGAAGGAGAGATTGGCTAGGCATTGCTACATAACTTGAAATAGGGAAAGCCCAGAAGAGATTGATCAGAGTTAAACAAATAAAGTGGAATTCAGTCATTTGAATCTAGTTAGTATTAGGTCATAGAAATAACATAAGATCAGTAATGGAGAGATCTGTAATGTAAACCCCCTTTCCTTACTACTGGTAGTGTGACTTTGAGCAAATTACTTAACCTCTTCTCTGAAACTCAAAATGATCATGGTAAAACCTGCTTACCTCACATAGTTATTATGAGGAGACATATGGTCTTGGCACTAAAAAGTCCAATATAAAGACAAGTTCTCCTTGTCTGAGAGGAAAGAAGGAAGGAAACAAGCATTTATTGAGCTCCTATGATGTTCCAGGCACCATACAAATATTATCTCATTTGGTTCTCCCCAAAAACCCTGTGAGGTAGATGGCATTATTATTTCTGTTTTCCATTTGGAAAAAAAGTGAAGCAGAGGTTAAATAACTTGCCCAAGAGCACACAGCTAGAACATATATGAATCTGGATTTGGATTCAGTTCTTCCTTGACTCCTGACCCAGTACTCTATTTTGACCCCAGGACAAACTTGAGATTTCATTGGTATTTGTTGTTGTTGAGTAGTTTCAGTCATGTCTGACTCTTCACAATCCCATTTGGGATTTTCTTGGCAAAGATACTGGAAGAGTTTGTCATTTCCTTCTCCTGCTCATTTTACAGATGAGGAAACTGAAGAAAACCAGTCTAGGGTCCCACAGTTAGTACCTGAGGCTGAATTTGTACTCAAGAAGATGAATCTTCCTGACTCTATGCCTATTATTCTATCTACTATCCTACTTAAAGGGATTTCCCAAATGAGGAAACTGTCTCCACCAGTGGAGGTCAGTACCTTCTCTGAAATAGTCTTAGAGAGTTGTTTAGGACACTGAGTGATTAAACAACCTGCTCAGAGTTGTGTAGTCAATATATGTCAGAGGCATAACTTGAAACCATGTCTTCCTGTCTTTGAGAACAGTTCTCTCCTCACTATTCCCTGCTCTGTCTTATTATTGCTCTATGAATGTTTAATTTGTGCTCTGGTTCTTCAAAGAATACAACTTTTCCCCTTTAATTACAAATACCATTATGTATGTGAATCATTGAAGAAAGAGATGAACAGCTATTGGAGAGAAAACCTCCCCAGTACCCTCAGGTAGTGGTGACCAAAATTTAACAGGCAAGTGTCAAGAGCTACTGGAAGGCTTTTGTCTGAGGTCTGTCCTGGGCCAGAATTTGATCTTTGCTATTGCTTCCCCTTCTTGTTACCCTGTATGGAAGATGAAGAGAAGAGACATAGACTAAAACCAATGACGGAAGACGTGTTTAAGTCTATATCATAGATCTAAGACATCCAAACCAACAGCTATGGTATAATGTAGTGTAACTGATAGAATGCCAGAGCTGTAGCCAAAAAGACCTTGGTCCCTATCCCAGGGTTCCCACTTACTTTGCTGTCTGTGTGACTTTGGGTACATCTTTCAACCTCTCTGAGTCTCAAATTCCTTACCTGGAAATGAAAGGATTGAACTAAATGGTCTCTAAGTTTCTATTTAGTTCTAGATCTGTGACTGTGAATTGTTGTTTGTTCTTCCTTCTCGAAGAGAACCAATGACATCAGGAGTGCTATGTCTTGACCTGCAAGTGAACTGGATTTAAGTGAGGCAAGACTGTTCGAAGTCACCAGCTTCACTCTCTCCTCCAGGATCATCTGAATCTAGTGGCAAGACATAGGTTAGGACAACTGGCAATCCCTCCAGATGCAATGGGAGACTTTATAAGCTAAGGTCTTTCCCAGGTTTCAGTTTGTCACTCATTCAGTGATTAAAGTCAAAGAACTGAGCCAAAAGATGGTCTAGTTTGCCTTCTGAAAAGAATCAGTCTGGGAAGGGAATGGTTAATAGAGCTAATAAGGAAGACTTCTGTTGACTTTTATTTTTTGGTGAAATGAGAAGAAGGTTTGACAGCATCCAAATGGAAAAGGTGGCTTGAGCTTGAGTATGAAACTTGTAATCAATTAATCAACAAACATTTAAATAGCACTAACTATATCTTAGGTACTAGGGATACAAACATGAAAGTATCCTTGGTTTCAAGAAGTTTAGAGGAAATGATATATATTTTTGTATGTGTGTATATATATACATATACATATATGTATACGTATGTATATATTAGGGAAGGAAGATGTTAGTAGGTGGGGGGATCAGGAATTACTTTATGTAGAAGGTGCAGGAATTACTTTATGTAGAAGGTGATTCTTGAACTGAATCTTGAAGAAAAGCAAGGGGTTCTTTGAGTCAGAGGTGAGGAAGGAGCACATTCCAGGCCATGGGGGACAGCCAATGCAAAGGCACAGAAATGAAGATGGATTGCTCTATGTGAAGTCCAGTTTGTGTGAAGTGTGTGAAATATGATGAATGTGTGAAGTATGAGAAGTGTAAAGAGAGAAGTCTAGTTCAACCAGATTCTAGAGTGAAGGATGGAGAGTAATGTAAAATGAAGTGAAAAAGATAGATTGGGGTCAAGTTGTTAAAGGCACACACATGTATGAGCACACACACCCCAAGCAAAGTGGTTGATATTTTATACTATGGGGTTTATGGAGGTGAAGAGTGATATGGTATTTGTGTGAAGGATGGATTGGAGAGGGAAGAAATTTGAATCTGATAGACCAATTCAGAAGTCACTGTAAGAGACTAGAGTACTTAAATGAGTAATTTTCATTTAAATATGTATTATAACCACCCCCCCATCCCTTCCTACCCAGACTTCTAGTGCTCGTTTTTGAAAGATATGCCAGAACTAGTCTAATAACTGTGAAGTAAGAAGGGGAAAGAAATGACCCAATAGATAATACCTTCAAGCTTTCTTTGAAAGAATTGTTGGGAAAAATAATAGCAAAATCAGTTTGAAGAAAAGAATAAGGTTACTAACTAGAAAATATAGTTTCATAAAGAACAAATCCTGTCAAACTAACTTAATCCCCTATGACAAAAAGTTACAGGCCTAGTAGATCAAGTGGAATGAATAAGTGTAATCTATCTTGATTGTAGTACAGCTTTGGATTTGGTCCTACATAATATACTCATCAATAAAGGCGAAGATATGTTTTTAGACCATTGATTCCTGAAGGGTCTTATTAAGAGAGTTGTTAGCAGTAGATTATCGTTGACCTAAATATGTGATGGCTTTTTTGGGGTTCAGTTTTATTTATCATTTTAATCTATCATTGAATAAGAGAAAAAAGTCACATTCCTGAAACTTGCATAAAGAAGCTAATGAGGAAGGGAGATTTAGGACAAAGGTGGTTAATTCATTCATTAATTCAGTTAACAACAACAACAAAATTTTTGAAAGACAATTTTGTGCAACATGCTGTGTTACCTACTGGAGGAGACCCAAAGAAGAATTAGACATAGAACCTGTCCTCAAGCTTACCAATTATTAACAGTGATAAAGCATGTTCATAAATAAATAGAATACAAAATTCAGAGTTATTTGGAAATGAAAGATCCTTCTTATGGGCAACACCTCCCCTCTGTTATTTGTCTCCAATCTATCCTGTATAGGTCTTGTTTGTATTACTTGTTCGCATGTTGTTTTCCCCATTCAAATGTGTTTCTTGAGATAAGAGAATGTCTTTTGCCTTTCTTAGTATCTCCAAGGCTTACCCCAGTGTCTGGCACACAGTAAGTGCTTAATAAATGCTTCTTGACTGACTGAAAGAGCAAAATAAAGCATTCATAAATTATGTAATGTCAAAACCAGGAAGGGATCCTGTAACCTAACACCTCATTTTAGAAATGAAGAAACTGGAGCCTGGAGAAATTAAATCACTTGCTGGTGATCACAGGGCTAGAAAACCACAGAGCCCATGCCATAACTCAGGACTTCTAATCACAGACTCAGTGCTTATTCCTTGGTGCCACAGCTTGTCTGTCATAGAAGAAAGACAGGTCACTTTATTTTTCCTTTGTTTTATTATAAACTAAACAAACGTGAATGTTTCAACATAAAAATGTAGTAAGCCTTTTTATTGGGGGGGGTCCTTATTCCAACTTTTATTCTTACTAGCAGGTAGGACCACTCCCACCCCTTTCCGAGCTTGGCTATTCCCATCTCCCCATGAAGATAATGGTATACATGAAGAATGGTGAGGTCTTTCTATTTTTTTTTTAAATTTTATTCATTTTATTTTATTTTTGCTTTTTTTTTGGAGGGGGGAAGGCAGGGCAATTGGGGTTAAGTGATTCACCCAAGGTCACATGGCTAGTAAGTGTTGTATCTGAGGCTGGATTTGAACTCAGGTCTCCTTGCCTCTAGGGTCAGTGCTCTGTTCACTAAGCCACCTAGCCACCCCTGTGAGGTCCTTCTATTATTATAATTCTAGTATGAATTTCCCCAATATAAGTAATAATAATACTAGTAGCAGCAGGAACAACTAGCATTTACACAGAACTACAAAGTTTGCAAAACAGTTTACAGATATTATTTCATTTTATCCTTACAATGATTCTAGAATATAGGTAATCTTATTATTATGACCATTTTACAGATGAGGAAACCAAGGTAGACAAAGTTTTGGTGTTTTACTCAGTGTTATCCAGCTAGTAGTGTCTGAGGGCAGATTTGAACTCCCCTTCCTGTCTCTAAGAATAGCCCTCTATACTACCTTGAACCACTGTACCAGCTACTTGCCTAATGCCAGTTAATACCTCCTCATTATCATTTCAATCAGTGATTATTGTTCCATTATCAATTTAACCAATTTATTTTTCCTCAAAATTTATTAATGAATTAATGTCAATTTGTTTTTACAAGAGGATAGTTATAGGGAAGACATAGTTAAGAACAGAAATAAAAATACTCTCTTCCTTTTCCACTGAAACCAAGAGTATACTCTCCTTTCTACCATCTCTATACCTGGGGCAAATGGGTTTCAACTCAAAATAGCTGCTGCAACTATACATATTTGTAATGCCATGCATGAGCAGCTTTCCAGCAGAATGCTATTAGGAACAGCTTTTAAGGTTCTGATTGCACAGCATAGTGAACAGTCTATTCCACAACAAATCATAGCAAAACATTCCCAGAAAATCAATGTACAACATTCACAATATTATAACTTATCACAGAAAATCACAATATAGTATTTACAAGAGCTTATCATTACAATGGCTACATAGTTTTCACCAAAGGAGTCACAATACTTTTCAACAAAGTACATTCATTTAGTACATTCAATCATCCCTAAGGAGATTTGCCTCCTTACTCAGTCATTCAGTCATCTCAGAGTACAATAGTCAAAGTCTTCCACTCATGGGGCACACTAAGTTAACTCAATCAGTCACTTATTCAGTAATCAATTACTAAGTATAGTCATTTAGTCATTCATTCATTATCAGAAAATACACAGATCCTCCATCCCTAGGTCACTAGTAAATTTACTATTCCTCAGTCAGTACACAGTGTCCAAGTAAAGTCTTCTTTCAGCTTGACTTGGGGTAGTTTCTCAGATTCCCTGGATCCCCTTCCATGGTCCAAGATCCTATCTGGATTCACCAAACTGTCACCTGGGCTCAAAGGCAGGCAGCTCCCAGGTCCCTGTTCAGCTCTCCATATAGGTTCTGTTTTTACACTGACGTTCACAGGGTCCAGTCCATTTCAAATCCCTCATAATTTCTGTTCCTGGGAATTCAAGGCTCAACCAAGCCACAAACAGAAAAAGTCTTAGCATCCTGTTCATGCTTCTTCAGTCTTCTGCAGCTCCTTCAAAAAATTGGAATCACCTTATCCAGCTGGGGAGGGGGGGTGTTCCTCTTCAGCCTCCTGGGCTCCTCTTCAGAAGAAGCTCTACCACCACGAGTTCTCAGGAAATTCTGACTCAGTTCTTTATTCTCATCTCTCTTTTGTAGATGCTGGTCCCAAGAAATTCTGACCCTTCCTCTCTGGGGCTTTTCCTTGTATACACACAGCATGAGCTGCTTGTTTTAGCCAATCCCTTTCTTTTATATCAGTAACAAGAGATGGGAGTTCATACCTTCTGTTTTCCCTGACAGTGGCTTGATAAATTACTAAGTACCTGCTACCTTTGCTTAACTTGAAACAAGGTGCTAAGTACCTGCTTACTTGCCAATACAAAAAAGGGTATTCAAATTCAAATTAATTACCAATACAATGTTATTTTTAAAAATTTAATTTAAAAAGAAATTCAATGCTCATTTTATGTGTTCAGAGAAAGGAATAATAGAAAGAGTGATACCAGCAGTGGCAGCATTCTATTCTGGATGTAGTGGAGTTTGTGGTAGGTCACTTTCCTTGCTTTTAGAATCCTGTGTTTCAGCCACCATTTAAATGTCTTGATGGAATGGGCCAAGTAAATCTCTTCTTAGGCTGCTTTCCTTTATAGGCTTGGCCACTGGATCCCATGGGGCTCATCTGACCTTTGGTCCCATCCATCAACACCAGCTTTATAAGAGGCCATATACTCACAGAAGGACTGGATGGGAGCAAAAGCATCCTTTACTCCCCACAATGGCTTTCAAAACCTCAGAGATTAGCCTTTAAAGCTCATGGCCTGAAGGAAAGAAAAGATGGCATGGAGATTTCAAGATTTAGAGATCGGGGAATGGTAGTGTCATTAATAGAAATTATGATGTTTGGAGAAGGATTAGGTTACTAGAAGGAAAAATGAAGAATTTAACTTCAAAGCAGAGGCAGCTAGTTGGTATAGTCAGTGAATAGAATTCTAGATGTGGAGTTAGGAAGACATTAGTTCAAAACCAATCTCATATACTTAATAGTCATGTATTCCTGGGCATGTAATTTACCCTCTATTTGCTTTATTTCCTCATCTGTTAAATGGGGATAGTAATAGCATCTGCATCTCAGAGTTGTTCTGAGGATCAGATGAAATGGTAGTTGTAAAGTATTTTGCAAGCTTTAAAGTACCATTTAGTACAAACTAAGAATGAAAACATACCTTGTTGAACTTGAAGCATGGATGGAGATCTCAATCCAGGTAGAGATGTCTAGCATGCATTTGTAAATATGAATCTTGAACTTAGAAAAATGTTTAGGACTAGAAATGTAGATAAAGGAATGTAAGATAATGTAATATTTTAGATACACATGTAAGATAAAGGAATCATTCACATGGAAGTGATAGTTGGAGACATGAGACCTAGTTGTTCGTTGCTATCTGAAAGTATAAGAGTGCATGAGGTTGCCAGGTAAGGTGCTCAGGTAGCAAGATTGTGCATCATTGCATCATTAAGATTTACTTGAAAAATGGGCAGAACTAGTAACCCATTATTTTGCTTCTGTCACCTCTGGATCATTATTTAAGGAATGATTTTCAGTCTGTAAAGGCATATAAAACATGATCATGATATTTAGTTGCTAAGAAGTATTTTAAAGATTATTCATCTAACTGCCTCACTTCTCAAATGAGTAACCTAAGACTGAAGCAATTTAAATAACTTGTTATAGGTCACCATAAATAGTTAGTAGCAAATGCAAAGATTTAGATCCAGATTGTCTGAGAACAAATCTATTCTTAACATTATAATATCCTTGCTGTTAAAGAGGGGAGTTCTCCTTTAAGAGATTTATTATGTAATTTAATTCATCATTTTGTATTTTTTCCATCTTGTCTATTTGTGGTTCAACTTGTATATCTGAACGAATTTTATCCCTCAGATCACTTATGTTACAGACTTTATTGTTATTTTAAAAAAATTCAACACTCATTTTATGTGTTCAGAGAAGGGACTAAGGTAGCATCAGGGACTTTAGGGTGATGTGGAGGGGCTGCTTCTGCTCTCTGCCAGGTAGGAATTCTTAGTATGGCTCCTGGGAATACAGATAGATGGAGCTCCTTCTGGCCCCATTAGTGTGAAGGTAGAGAAGCGAATCCCCTCAGCTTTGGAGGTGGTGGTGGTGGGGGGTGCGTAGAACATTTCCTTAGCTTTAGGGAGGGGAAGAGGCTAGAAATAGAGGGTGAGGGTTATGAGTAAGGAATCCTACAGCTTTTAGCCAGTGGTACTCTGCTATTGGTGGGAGCAAGAGGGTTGGCAAATAGAGTTATCAGATATGCAGACACACACACACACACACACACACACACTATTAGATGAGCCTATAGAAGATATAAACTGGAAAAAGGATTCACTGTTTAACAAATGTTCTTGGGGAAATTAGGTTGGAGATCATTGGGAAATTGATGGAGGAACTGTAACTTGCCATGTATCTCAATGAATTTTATCCAGGTAAGAAACTTAAACATAAAAATATAAGTAATAAAAAGGATGTGAGAAAATTAGCTATTTATTTACATTGTGATGGGAAGATTGTTTTTTTTCTAAGAAAAGGGATAAAATTGATGTTTGAGAGAAATTTAATAGTAAATATGACAGAATAAAACTTGATATCTACACTAAATAAGGAACTCTTAAAGTGTACAAATGTAAACTGTGATCCATAAGGAATAAACAAAGGATATGAATATGCTTCAAAAGAGGAAACCTAATTTTTTTTTACCTCTTAATGGCCAAAGAGATGCAAATAAGCATGACTGAGGTACCTCCTTCAAACTCATCAAACTGACTAAAACAATTTGAAACTCAGTGCTGGTGGGATTGTAGAGACCAAGTACAATTATTCAATGTAGGTGGAATTGCAACCTCATAGAATCTTTTTGACATCTCTCAAAAGGTAGCAACATTTGCAGTGATAATCGTACTCTTTGTTACAATGATTCCATTGTTAAGAAAATACCCTGAAAGTCTTAGAAGAAACAAAATGAGCCATTTCTGAAAATTTTTATAGCAAAATTATTTGTAATTACAAAAACCTAGATGTCCAACAGTAGTAGGATGGTTGAATAAATGGTTGTATACTAATGTAGTGGGATGTTATAATGCAAATTAAATGAATACACAGGAGGGATACAAAAATATGAGAAGCAAAACATGAAATAATGCAAAGTGAGAAAATCAGAATAAGAGAAACAGACCATGCACTAACTATAATCATGTAAGATGAAAAGTGAACAAGAAGAAATGGACAAATCAAGAATACTCACACAGAGAGAGTAGGAGTTATGACATTTGTATTATAAAAGTTGTTATGACATTTATAGATTTGAATTCATTTATTTAAATATAACTAACAAATCAAGTTTAATTAGTTGCATTAATGCTCCATATTAAGTTAATAATAAGTTATTAAAAATAAAACAATAAATCCATGGGTTTTATGAGCATAGCACTCTAGGAGGCTTAGGGAGAAAAAAATCATTGTCAAATGAGGAGATCTCAGACAGATTTCCAGAGGAGGCAGCTTTTGAATTGGAACTTGGAGAAAGAGTAGGATTTCAGTCAGGAAAAGGTTGGTTAAGAGTATTCCAGGGCATGTAGACATTGCAGCGAATAGAACACTTGGTCCTGGAGTCAGGAGGACCTGAATTCAAATCCAGTCTCAAACACTTGACCCTTACTAGCTGTGTGACCTTGGGCAAATCACTTAACCCTAATTACATTGCCTTCCCCCCTTCAAAAAAAAAGAGTACTGTGAGGACATAATAACCAACATAAATGGTGGCACCAAATCAGGAAAGTGTGCAATATGTGCAGGGGATTAGGTTAGTGGTCATGTTACCAAAGTGTGTGGAAAAGAACATTGTGAAATGAAATTGAAAGAATAGGGTGACTCGATTCTGGGGTGCCTTGAATGCCAATAAAAGGACACAATGCCAAATTCTGACACAATTCTAGTACACAATGCCAAATGTCTGACAGTGGTTATTACCTAGTGATGGTTTGAAAATTGTAATGAGGTAAATAAATTGAACTCAGTCCTCCTATACATTTGCTCTTCCTACAGTGTCTTGCTTAAAATGTGAAGCATCTGCGGTACCTCCTTCTTATACATGGTGACCTATAGTAGCTACCGTAGATACGTTTTGTATACAAATTGGCTCCAAACTGTAGTCCAAGAGTCCTACTGTTTTGTATACTTTTTCTCTAGTCAGTGAGAAGGCAGGAGTAGTTATTTGCTAAGAGAATTAATAAAATAGCAATCTGATTTACAGTAGAACATTCCTTCTATGACTTGAGGGCTCACTCTTCTACCCCCTAACCCCCAGCAAAATCAGTTGGGTGAGTGATTATATGCCTCAGGATCATGCACAAAGGGCCCACATATGAGGAGCAGCTCACATCTCAATACTGGAGAAGTTGTGTGCAAGGGAAACTCACAGGTCTCCAAATCTTCAGTTTTCCTGAAGTCTCTTTGGGATTTCATCATGATGCTCTTACAGGGCATGTGCTTTAATTAATGGTCATTGTTCTTCTAGGTGAGTCATTCTGATGTTCTCAGCAGAGCAGTGTTTCCATAGTTTCTGGTCATGTAATTTTTGCTGGGTTTTGCTCTCTACTATTATCTTTTAGGTTTATGTCTTCAGAATCAGGCACACCACCTCAGCTTCAGAGGGTTAGGGTATAGTTGCTAGAACCTCTTCATGATAAAGGCTGGTTAAAAGGTCTTTTGTAATAGTCAGAACCCCCAGATGTTTATTAATGAGGTAGAGTGTTCACAGGTTAAGAATAGGTTTTTCCTTTTTGATACCCAAGTTCTGGTTAAAGATCAAAATCTTCTGTTATAAATAACTATTTCATTTTGAGTTAGACACTCTTTGTTATTCCCAAGATCCTCTCTAGGTTACTTGCAAATGAATTTGAGTCAGAACAAAAGAGTATTCTCAACCCACCTATCCACATTGTTGTATTTATATCTGTCGGCAATAAAATTCAGTTGCTTTGGTGTTTTATTTTGATCAATGAAAAATTGAAAAATCTCAGTCTCCTGACATATATACCAGTCCTTCTTAATTGAAACTCAAATGACTTAAGAATTCTGATCAATGCATGAACTATCTATGATTCCAGAGGACTGATTTTGATGAATGCTACCCACATCCTGATAGAAACATAAGGAATTCAACATACAGAATAAGACATATGTTTTTTTTATGTGCCTGGCCACTGTGGGAATTTGTTTAACTCAAATATGCATATTGGTTACAAGGTTTTTTTTTCTCCTTTTTGTTTCTTAATGGTGTAGGGAGAGAGGAAGAGAAAATAAATGCTTGTTAATTGAAAAAAAAAGAAGTAAAAAACTCACCAGAGGTCTGAATTAGTGATATGTTAGAAATAAAGTGTTTTTACAAAGTAATTCTGATTTTATATTTTCAAATATATAGTTTTCTTGAAAATTAAAAGAAAAAGTACTGATAATAGTTATTTCTGGTACCTGCTTTATGGATTATTAATTTAAAATTAGCAGATAAATCATATCTAAATATTTTTAAACTCCCCAAAGCATGTTCTATTAAACAGATAAACATTCCTCCTACAAATGTATTTGTATCTTGCAATTTTTCTAAATTCTCTTCTTTATAGTTCTTGCAAAGGTAGCTTCAGCCTAGATACTGACCAAATTATTAGTTTCTGATTAAATAGACAAAATTGTGAGGTTTCTTTTTAGGGTAAAATTCCTTAACAGCAAGCCAGAGAGTTTGGAAGGATTATCAGTTAGAAAACTTGCTAGTGATAATTGTTTCCTTCCTCAATTTGAAATGTGTAGAAAGCATGGGTTTCCTTCTGTTGTCTGATTCAAAGCTTATTTGTAGACAAACTGTCACTCACTGACACTTTGCAAGAGGAATTCAAATAACGAGTAAAAGACAAATGCTGATATTCTACATCCAAATAATTTCTACCTTTTCTGAATATGCCCTTGGAATTTGTGTTATAATCAGGGAACAAAACAATATACCTAGAAAATTTTACATTTCATATCTAAGGGTTTGGTGTTATGATTCAAGCTATGTAAAAAAGTAATACATTCCTTATACAATAGTAACAAATAAGATTAATGGAGTAGGTTTTTCAATCTGTAATTTAAACTGTGGGAATTCTCTTTGTCAGAAGTGTAGCAGTTTTTTTATACATATAAGAAAGCAGTAGAATAAACCCTCAACCCTTTCTTTTCTAATAAATTCTTAAAAATTTCATGGAGGTTGCAGTTTCTGAAATAATAGAGGAATTACTGGGCAGCTGATTTTTTTCCCTGTTATTTCCTGTTACTTTTGAACATAGGAATTCATCATTTTAGTCTGTTTAAATTAAAAACCCAGAGCAATATTTGGAACAACAACTGAGAGATAAAAACAAAAGTGCTTGATGATTTTTTTATTTCCTTTTCAGTATGAAACTCTAGGAATAAAATCTTTAATTGGATGAGACTTTGTTGGAGATCAGCAATTATTGATCCTTGTTTTAAAATCTTATATATATTTTTTCAATTTTATGGCAGAAACTAGGTTTAATAAAACAGTTTAAAATCTCTTCTTGTGCTAGTGCAATGTAGTTGGAGGAGGAGAAACACTGAACATAGATTTGGGTAGGAAGGGTATGTGTAGTGCTGAGATTTGAAGCCCAGCTTTGCTGATTGTTGCTTCTATGACCTTGGACAGCTCCTTTGTCCTCTTTGAATGTTGGTTTCCCAATCTCTGGAGAGGGGAGAATGGTGATGAGTTGTCTCACAAGGTTGTTGTGAGAAATTTTTCTGTGGGACTTGATTTGCTACAGAAATGTGTGATTATTGTGCCAAACAACCTGTCCCTCTTTGCTTGGGAAGATGGAGTGCATGTAAATAAATTAAAGATGGATATATTCATGTCTTAAAGGTTTTCAAGGATTGTCATGGGGGGGTGGAGGTGGCAAGCATTGTTAAAATAATAAAAAAAATTCTATTTTACTTTAAAGTTTCCAAAATACTTTGCATGCATAATCTTATTTGAGCTTCACAACAACCCTAGGAGGTAGTTACTATAATTATTATCATCCCTGTTTTATAGATGAGGAAGATGAGGCACAGAAAAATTAAGTGACTTGCCTATGGTCACACAAGTAAAGGAAGTGAGATTAGAACCCATGTCTCTCCTTACTGTTATGTTCAACTTGTTCTGTATTTGGCTTCTGAGGACAGAAGTAGAATCAGCGAATGGAAATTGCCAAGAAACAAATTTAGACTAGATGTAAGGAACAAATTCCTGATGATTCCAGCTGTCCCAAAGTGGAGTCAGCTGCCTCAGGATGTGTTGAGTTCTCTCTCATTGGAGGTCTTGAAGTGAAATACTTGTAGAGTATGATGCAGAGAAGGTTCTTAATCCTATTCATGCTAGATCCTGAAATTATATGAATGAACAAACTTACTTTTAAATCTCAAGTGGGAGCAACATGTATTGTCTTCACCTGAGCATCTTTGTGCTTTGGTGTAGTTAAAAGTGGCATTTCACTTTGCTCTTGGTGTCCATGTGGAGTGAGTGGGGCAAGTATTTTCACTCTCATTTTGTAAGGGTAGTAAAACTGGGGCTCAGGAGAATTCTCAACTTGCTCAGGGACATATATTTAAGAGGTGGAAGAGACCTCTAACCCCACCTCATTGTATTGATGAGGAAAGTAAGGATCAAAAATGTCCTTTATCTAAATACCTAATGTCCTTCAGAATGTAAGATCTTGGATTTGGGGAAGATAGACATATGAATACACTGTTTATTCAGTTGTGAATTGGTCCAATCATTGTAGAAAGCAATGTGAAATTATTCTAAAAAAGTGACTAAAATATTTATAGTCTTTCATTCAGAGAACCACAGATAAGCACATACCTCCAAGAGGTCAGAAATAGAAGGAAAGGTGCTGTATACAACAAAATATTCACAGTAGTACTTTCATGGTAGGAAAGAACTGGAAACAAAGTAAGTGTCCATCAAATGGGGAATAGCTAATAGCTAATCAAATAACGATACATAAATATAATGGTATATTATTCCATTGCTAATCAGCCAATCAATCAACATTAATTAAGTGCTGAGGACTAAAAGAAAGGCAAAGACAGTTCCTACCCTTGAGGAGCTCACAGTTTAGTGGGGAGACAACATAAAAACAATGATGTGCAAACAAGCTCTATACAGCATAAATAGGAAATAATCAATGGAAGAAAGACAGTAGAATTAAGAGGAATTAGGAGACCTTTCTGTAGGTGAGATTTTAACTGGTACTTGAAGAAATTAGAAAGTGGGAGAGCATTCCAGGCTTGGGAGACAGTTGATGAAAATTCCCAGTCAGGAGACAGAGTAGTGTGTGTCTGTGTCTGTGTCTGTGTGTCTGTGTCTGTATGTGTATGCCTGTGTAACAAGGAGGCCAGTGTTAATGGATACAAGAGTATGCAGAGGAGGTAGGGGATAAGAAAACTGGAAAAGTGGGGAACTGGCAGATTATGAAATGCTTTGAATGCCAAAGAAAATATTTTATCATTGATCAGGAAGGTGCTAGGGATCTGGTGGAATTTGTTGAAAAGGCCAAATGTTTGACATGGCCAAATGACTTTGACAACTAAGTAGAGGGTATACTGGTGGGGAGACCAAGTCTGGGCTTGAAATGATGAGGGCCTGCACCAAGACGGTGGCAGTATTAGAGGAAAGCAGGGGGTATATGGGAGAGATACTATGAAGGTAAACTTATTAGGCCTTGGCCATAGATCAGATGTGAGGGTAGAGAGATTGAGGAATAAGGATGACATCTAGGTTGTGAGCAGGGGTGGCTGGGAGGATGGTGGTATCCTCAACAGTAATAGGGAAATCTTGGAGAGGTAACAATTTGGGGAAAAAATAATGAGTTCAGTTTTTGAAGTGTTGAATTTAAGCTATCTTCTGGACATTCTGGTTGAAATATTTAATACACAATTGGAGGAGTATGCTCACATCTTCACATTGCTGGAGGTCCGCAATGCCAGACATGAGGAATCTGAGACAATGAGCATATGGGCAGCAGAGATAGTTAAGTGACATGCTAAGGGTCACAGAGCAAGTAAGTCTCTGAGCTTCTATTTGAACTCAGGTCTTCTTTCCTGCCCGCCCTGTGCTCTAACCACTTTGCCACCTAGATGCCTAAAACTTGAGAAGAAACAATCGTCGAAAGGGATTGGAAAGTAGTATGATATAAAAACAAGAAGAATCAATCTTCTTTTAAGTAGGGGTTGTTTCATTATTTGCACTTGTATTCTAAGTGCCTAGCATGGGGTCTAACACATAGTAGGTGCTTAATAAAAAATTGCTGATGAATTGATTGTGAATGGAGGGATAAAGGTTAGGTGTTGGTCTTCTGACTTTGGGTTCAGCGCTCTTTGTACTCAACCCTGGTGAATCTCTTTAGGTTATTTCATATAGGGAGCACTAGGGGTAGGAAGAGGCAAATATATGGAGGTGTCTTGGTCTGAGCCTTTACAGGAAAGTCTGTCTAGATTAAGGAATCATTTATCCTCTTGATAACAGGCCAGGGAAAATTTGTGCAGAGGAGGAAATGATGAGCAAAAGCATGGATGCCAGCCAAAGCATATAAATAGACTAAGCAATCCAGCATGGTAGGGAGGTAGAGAGATGTGTGGGTAAACCACATGGGACTGTGACTGGCTAGTTAGCTCAGCTACTTATAGCACTTTGCTAATGAGGATAAAGTCATGTTTCATTTCTATGCAGATCAGTAAGTTTATCTTCTTCCCTCCCTAACCATCTTGCAAATGGGTACTTTTGCTCATGAAAGAGAATGGCTGAAGGAATAGGACCTTGTCTACACTTTCAACCATATTATTTTCCATTACTTTAAAAATCTGTGATTTTCACTGATGTAGCCATTTTCATCAATGATGTAAATCACGATTGTACTACTACCTCTTAATAGAATGTCTTGATGGATTTCTGTGAACAAAACAATTTCCTTCTAGTTACCAGACTTCTGAACTTGCTTGAGGTTGCTCTATGGATAATGTACACTTGGTCTCTGTTTCTTTACTTGAAGCTCAGTAGTATATGCCAAACTCTGCACTGGTGGAATTTCAATCTAGCTTCATTCTACATTTTTAGCCTCGGATTTCACTACTTTTCAAATGCTCCCCCTGACCAGCAACACATATCTTCCCCTTGGGATTCACTGGTTTATTCATTTGTCCCAAGCATACCTTTCATGTTTCCACCTATTTTATTTAACATAAGCTCTTTCTATCCTCCCTTGACTTAAAATTCCTTCTTGTCTCATGTCCTGTTTTGGAGATCCTCAAAGCCCCAGAAAAATTCCTCTTTTCACTATGAGACCTCTTCTGATCACCCCAGTCTATAACAATCTCTTCCTGATCCAAAATCTATAGCACTTTCATTTATCTGACACTTAATTACATATTGCATTTTATGTTAGGGTTTTTGAACTTTTTTATATCTTATAATCTCCCCCTTCCCACCAACCGGATTGCAAAACACTTAAACACAGAGATTTTTCATTACAAGCCATCTGGCCTACTCCTCTCATTTGACTTCATTATATTGCCCATTTGGCTTTACATGAAGTAGACATTTAGTAAAATACTGACAACCTGATTTTTTTAAAGCTAGGTGAAGAAAGAGAATAGTGAAAGATGCTGAATGAGTTCAAACAGTCTCACTCACATAAGTCATCCTGTTGGACACTGGGGAGGAAAAAAAAACACTTCCAGATATTATCACTTAACTGTTGTCTCTGATCTTTGAGGAATAATGTAGATTTGGGAAGTTTCCAAGGGAACTAGAGATACGCAAATGTCTTGATTTTTAAGAAAGAGAAAGAGGTAGGTTAGACAAATTACATACGAATTCATGTCATCTTGCCAAGTTAAAAAAAACTCTAGAGCGAGTTACTAAGTGAATATTTTATGAGCATTTATAGGACTGAAGCAGTGTTAACTAGAAGTTATATATTCACTAAGAATATTAAACTAGACATTTTTTGTGTGATGTGGTGAAATAAGTGAAATGCTCTCTATTTAGTATATCTATATACTAGCAAGACATTTGACAAATGCTTATTTCCAAATGATGTATGTCATGGAATCACAGAGGATCATAGATTTAGAAATGGAAGTGATCCTTAGAGATCACTGAGTTGAACTATTTTAGAGAAGAGGGAACTACACCCTGAAGAAATTAAATGACCTGCCAAGGGTCATGTAGCTAGTAAGTGTCTGAGACAAGACCAAAATCCACGTCTTCCTGATCCCAAGTCCAGTGCTCTGTCTAATACCACTCTGCCTTTAGCATCTCAGTGCTAAGATAGCAGTCCAGGTCTCCTGACACCATGATCTTTCCAACCATATTATTTAAAGACCTAAAGAATTTTTAGGATAGGATAGAGAAGAATTTAGGGAGAACATCATTACTATATGTCAACAACTTAAAATCTGCCATGTAGAAACACAGATTTGTTTTCTGTGGTTCTAGTGCTACTCTCTGAAATTTTCTCATGGAATCAATGGATAGAAATCACAAAAGCTATTGGTAAGCTGTGAATTAGTATAGCCATTCTGGTAAACCATTTGGAATGATGTTAAAAAGAATTACTAAATGGTGCATATCTTTTGACCTAGCAATACCATTACTGGGTCTATACTCCAAAGTGTTTAAAGAAAGAGGAAAAAGTCCTGTGTATACAAAAATTTTGTAGTAATTGCGTGTGTGTGTGTTTGTGTATAACTACAGGAGTTTCCATCAGTTGGGGAATGACTGAACAAAATATATTCACAGAAGAATACCATTGTGCTATAAGACACAACAAAGGGTACTGTTTGAGAAAAACCTAGGAAAACTTATATGAAATAATGCAGAGTGAAGTGAGTAGAGCCAGCCATGTTGGTTTATGCTGTAAAAATATTGTAAAGATGAACACTTTTTAAAGACTTAGGAAGTCTTTAACCATGATTACAGAGACTGATGATGAAGAATGTTGCCCATATCCTGAGAGATAAGTAATGAACTAAATATGAAGAATGAGATACACTTTTGGACATAGCCAATGAGAGAATATGATTTTCTTGACTGCATATTTTACAAAGGCCTTTTATTGTGTGTGTGTGTGTGTGTGTGTGAGAGAGAGAGAGAGAGAGAGAGAGAGAGAGAGAGAGAGAGAGAGTTGAGTAGACGTGAGGGAAAAATGCTTAATAATTAAAAGAATTTAAAAATAGACAAAAAGTGTGAGTTATTTTACTTATTTATTGATAATTGTAAAAAATCAAAGTAATTTTACAAAGGATAATATTGGCTTCTGAATCATTAATTCTATTCTTAACAACATGGAACTTTTTGGAGGGGGGTATTTCTATTACTGATTATCTTTAAGCAAAGACTGTAGAACTGTTTTTTTGTGAATATGGTAAAAGGATTTCTATTATTGGATAGGATGTAAGTATGCCCTCCAAAAATCCATGGCAACTTTGTCATATTATGTTTATAAGAAATGGTTGTGGGATCTAGTTTAGGTATTTAGGAAAGTGAAGACAGAAAGTAGTTGATGGACAGGGAGAAAATGGAGATTTCAAGAGACTAGAGGTCACAATGAATTTAATGAACAGATTTAATAGGAACAGAGGAATTGGTTACACAAGTAATTTCATACTCAAATAGCATGTTTGCTTAAAGTTTTAACCACTAATTTATTTGCAGTACTACTAGATAAATATTCATATTCACAATTAATCTGATTATATGATCATCTGAATAAAAAAAAGAGAATGCTTTTAAGGGGAAGAGAAAATGTTTAGAAGCAGCTTGAAACTAGGGGTTTAAGATATTTAATCTAGATGAAAGGGTGAGAGAGGAGGGATGTTAAAGTTCAAGGTCGTATAAACAGAATAGTATGGTACATACCCAAGATCTGACTGAATGAGTGGCTGAAGTAGAATAGGGGTTAACATTATTGGAGTGGGGGGGGTGAAATTATGAGATCAAGGATATTGGATTAGACTGTCAGTGTGGATGGTTAAATTACTGATGGTAGTAATAGAAAGTGGGGTAGAGAAGGAGAGCTGAGTCATATGATGAACTCACTGAGGTGTTAAGAACTAAAAATGGTGAGAAATGGAGTATAAGTGGAGAAGATCAACTGCAAAATTAGTTAGTGATAGAGGTATAGTAATGGTTTTAGCAGCTGCATTAAAAGGCAAATAGTAAGCCTCTGTCATTCTTGTGAGTCAGGGTAAGTGGAGGAACAAATGAACTTCATTGAAATGGATTATTCCACAATTAAAAAAAAACAAACCAAAAAGTTTTAGTTAGATCCAGGAGATGAAAAGAATACTTCTTTTCATTACTTCATTTAATCATTTATTAAGTGTGTAAGGGAGAGGCAACATGATCATCCCATTCCCCTAGCATAGGCGATTTTATCATAGAATACGCTTATATAAGATAAGGTTTAAATGTGTGGACAAGGTATATTTATACACCCTGTGAACCTTTTAGATTGGGTCTAGGAGGGAACTTAGTTTGAGTGACCAAGCTGTCTAATCACACCTATGGAGGTTTTAAATAGCTAGATGAAGCTTAGCAGTTCAAGTTTGAGAACTGAGGAGTCCAGGCTCACTAATGTTTTGGGGGTGGGAAGCCCTCTTTGGGGGCAGTTGGGGATTTTCTTCTTTCTATGCTTCATTGGCTTTGTCAGTTGAGCTACTGGCACAGTAGGAGAAAGTGTATCTGGTTTATAATAGAGATATGAATGTGGAGAGATAGTCACACTAAAGAGGAGGCAGCTTCAGGGACCATGACCCATCCTGGTAGAGAAGAGTGTGAACTATAGCTTCAAGAAAAGAGCAGACCTTGGCAGGTTATTTGAATTGCCTGACCAGCTGACACTAAACTTCAGGAAAGCTGTGTGAGGACTCTACAAAAAAACAAAGGCATGGCCTGAATGCTATTCAGTACCATGAGATGTAAATGACCTTTTTGCTGCATGTGTATCCTGTATGTGTATCTCACTATATTTGAACTCCTAATAACTCATTTGAAGCCAAATTTCTCATGGAAACTGAATGAATTTGTGGAAAGAGTATATGGGAAATATTTTGTGCCAATTCTCCTTACTATGCCAACATAATATATTCCTTTGCTAAAATGGAATTAAGTCACCTGGCTAGTTATTAATGGGAAGCAAGTTGATGGGGGCTTGTGTGTTAAGATGATAGGAGTAGCCATCCATACAGTTGCCGTGATAACCAAGGTAGCACTTGACTCTTTGAGCTACTTCTCTAACTTGTACTTAATGTTTGGGGCCTGTTCAAGGTGACTGTGAACTTAATTTAGTTATTTAAAACTCCCACAGTTGTGGTCAGCTTGTTTCCCCAGACAACCATGCTGCTCTTTTCTTGATCCAGTCAAAGAGGTTTGAACCTCATATAGATATTCCTGACAAGGTGCCTACATTAAAATTTCACCATTCAGGGATTATATCAACTGATCTTGGAGGGGTAAAGGTAGGAATGATTCTATCCCTTCTCTTTTACATGTGCAAGGCATTATAATGAAGAACAGCCCTTTACCAACTTTGGAATTAGAGTTGAAGCTTGAAGGAAGCTAAGGATTTTAAGAAGAGAAGGGATGAGTTCTAGAAAGGGGGATAGCTTATGCAAAGGAGTAGAAATGAAATATTGCATTTAGAGAACTACAAGTATGCCACGTTGACTTCAACAGAAATGTGTAAAATGAATTAATGTGAAATACATGTAGAGCTAGACTGTGAAAGGCTTTAAATGTTAGGCTAAGAAGTTTTCCTAGACCACGGGTGGGAAACCTGTGGCCTTGAAGTCACATGTGGTCCTCTAAGTACTCAAGTGCAGCCCTTTGATGGAAGCCAATTCTAGGTCTTCAAGTGTGACCTTTCACACCCTGAATGTGAATGATTCAGGGCCTCAAGGCCACAGGTTCCTCATAGTTGTCCCAGAGTGAATAGTGAGTCCCTGAATTCTTGAGTTGGGGAGCAACATGGTCAGGCTTGCGCTTTAGGAATTTCTATTCAATTTGACAGCTCTATAGAGAAAGGATTGGAAATTAATAATGATGACAATAATAATAGCTAGCACTTTTATAGGACTTCAAAGTTTTCAAAGTACTTCATAAAGATCTCCTTTCAAAGGGGGAAACAATGAATTCAGAAAAGTGAGAGATAAACAGGATGAATTTTATTAAGTACATTTTTAGGTACATTTTTTCTCTTGATACTTCAGGCCACAGGGATCTCTCCTTTCTCAGAGCTCCTGTGGCAGCTGTGGTTTGCACCACACATTTTGACGCTCAATTATGGAGTGTCCTATCCATTGTGTGTTTCGTTTGTGTTAATAACCCATTTTGAGAACAAGAGCCATGTCGCATAGTTCTTTTATATCCCTTACTTCACCTTGTAAAATGCCAGGCATGCAAAGAATCCAATGAGAGTTTGATTGATTGACAGGTGAAAAAGGGCACAGGCATGAATATGGTTTCATGCATGTACAACAATAAAAAAGACCTAGATGCTTGAAGTGTTTTTAAAATGTCACAAGTCCAGGCTCCACAGCCATCATGTGGTGAAGAAACTCTTGTAAAGATTTTCAGTCATCCCTACCAACTGTCAAATAACTACCACCCATGTCCCAGGCAAGGCAGGCTAAAAGTGGGAAGAAGGATAGGAGGTAGAATGTGCCAGGAAAGTCAAGCCATCATCCTTCCCTCCACCACCACTTTTCTTCTGATCGAAGTGGAAATAGCTAAGGATGCTGAACTCAAGGGCTTTAGAATAGCAATAACCCTGTTCCCCAGATGACTGTTTTTAGCCTGGGCCCTACAGCCATCATTGAAGAGAACAATCACTGTCGAGTAGGAGCCCACCTTACATGTCACCACTAACAATAAAACTGCTAATCATTTGCCACTGAAAAGCAGATAAACCTAAGAGCCCCCACCTCCCAGTCTTATTCATAGCACAGCCCCATAGTCATCGTTCTGGAAAGCAACTCCAGCATAGATGCAACCCTGCAACAGATTCTGTGGGGACTGCATCCTATACCACTTCAGCAGTCACAGCTACTAAAGACTCAGAAAAACGTTCTCAGCACCAAAGTCCTTGATTCTGTCAAATTGTTAAGTTTCAAAAACAGGTATGATTTTATTGGTGGAAATGACATGAAAAAAAGATGCCTTATCATCTTCTTTGCCACTGTACCCTAAGCATTATAAGCCTTTCCATCAGATATGCAGCTGAAACCTACATGTTGTCCTTTTAGAATGGGAGGTCCTTGAAAGCAGAAATAGTCTCATTTTTCTAACTGAATCCCTGGCACTTAGCACAGTAAGTGCTATACTTTGAGCATAGTAAGCATTTAATAAATGCTTTTACATTCATTCATTTATCAGTTGTCAGTGTGGCTCTACAAAGGGGATAGTGGGATGTATAAATAATAGTTCACTACATAGGAAATATTAAATAGTCTTCTCACCATACTCAGCACTAGGTAGATCTTTACTGTGAGCAGTTCTGAGTTTCACAATTAAAAGGTGATGTGGAGATAGTTCACAGGGAATTACAGAGAGGATTAAAGAGTTAGGAAAGAAGACCTTTGAGAAAAGATTAAAGTGAGTTTGCATAGCCTGAAGAAGGGCCCAGTGTCAACTTAATAAGTATATACAAATGCCTCATGAACTCAGAAGTTAGTGCTCAGCTGTTACTCACCTTCAGTGAGAAAAAGAAAAAGAAGAAAGGGGTGTAGATTGCAGCTTGAGGGAATCAGATCAGACATAAGGAAGGCTTTGTAAGCAAAAGTTTCTAGAGGTACTCAACTGGGTTATGGAGGGAAATTGTGGAGTCTATTCTGGAAGCTTTTAAGTAGGGTAGAGTTTTTTTTTCTTTCTGGGATGGTTTAAGTATGATCCTTACCAAAGATAGCATAGGAACCTCAAAAATGTCTCAGTAAGGGTTCACATTTATACTTGTCTATCTGGTGGTGGGGTAGGGGCAGTATGTGACACAGTTTCCTGTGATTATAATTTTTAAAAAGTTAATACATAGTCACCATTTAGAACTGTAGATTTAAAATTGAAATGTCATTGCTTAGTCAGAATGATTAGGGAATTTTGTTTTAACATTGATATTAGCACCAATGTAGAAGTTAGATCTAACTATTGACAGTCCCCTCTTAACAAAAACTTTTATGGTTGCCTATTGTCTTTGGACTAAAATACAAATTCCTCTGTCTGATGTTTAAATCTTTTCACAATTTAGTCTTTTGTTCTTGGTCTTACACTTTTACCACTGGTCTGATATTTCTCAAACCTTGACTCAGCTCAGTGGTATTGGGAGCCTTCAGTACTTTGAGGATCCATGATTTTGTCAATGTGGTACTCCTTCCACCAATTTGAATTGTTGCTTCTCAGTTCCTTAATGGTCTACCTCCATGAAATGCTGCGGCCAAAATAGCTACAAACAAAAACTTCTCTTGGTAATCAGCTTTTTGGGTCATAAGCCTCTTAGGCTTTTGCTAGCCTGCTCCTTGAAGAACAGACATAGACTTCCTCTTTAGACACTCTGCTATTTAGAGCACGATGTTTGCATGTTCAAGCACATCATTTTACAGATGAGGAAACTGAGACTGCCGTGTTGTGACATAGATCATTAAGTGACAGAATTGATATTCAATTGAATGATTCCATATGCAATACTTCACTGCACCATATGTTTTTAAATTTATTTTTAAAGCATGATAGATCTGTCAAAGTTTGTTTATTACTGGCATGGACTTTGAAAAACCTGTCAACTTCACACGCCAATGAAAGAGAACTTTTGAAGAGAACTTTAGTGGAGTGGGGGGAGCAAAGATGGTACCAATGGTTTGACTTTTCATATCAACCAGGAAAGTAACTGAAAAAAAATAATCATAATAGAGATGGGTAAGGGACATGTGATTTTTTTTTATCTTGAGGATGAGAAAACTCATTTTAACTATTCAGGTCAACACTTTCTATGCAACTAATATTCTTAGAGAGCTGCTTAGAACATTGAGAAATTAAGTGACTTGCCCAGGATCACACAGACTATATGGATCACAGGAGGCAGTTTAACATAAATCTTTTTGGTTCCAAGGCCAGCATTTTACCTATTACACCATGCTGCTTGTATAACATTGTTATACAATATAACTGCTTGCATACACAATGCTTTGATTTTTGCATTGTGCTTTACATGTATGATCTCATTTGAGCCTTGAAACAAGTCTGTGAAGTAGAGTAGAAGTTAGTCTCCCCGTTTTACAAATGTATAAACTGAGACTCAGGAGAATTAGATAACTTGCCCAGAATAGCCAGCTAGTTTTATTCTAAGGCAAAATTTGAGCCCAGGTCTTCCATACTCCAGGTCGAGTATTTTAACTGCTATATAGAGGAAGAATCCTGAGCTTGGGCTGCTACAATATGAAAGCAGTGGAGGAAAGTGGCTTTAGGAGAGAATTGAGAATTTGGGACTGAAAAAATAAGAGGATTTTGGCTGAGCAGCATAATATGATCAGGGATTGGGATAGAGATGAAAAGTAATTGGAGTCAGATAGATGTTTATTTTCAGTCTAATCAAATTACCATTTGCTACATATTTGTGAATCGTTCAACAATCAATGAGCATTTATTAAGCACCTAAAATATGCAAAGCTTTGCCCTAAATGTTTGGGATAAAACTACAAAGAATGAAACAATTTCTATTTCCAGGGAGATTATATTCTAGTGGGAAAGATAGTAAATACATATATAAGTATATAGTTTAAATATGACATGAAAATATATACAAAGTAGTTAATTACAAAGTATTGTGGGACAAAGATTATTGGGGAGCATCACTAAAGGCTTTAAGCAGGATATGGAACTTGAACTATATCTTAAAGGACCTGAAAGATTCTGTGAGTTTGAAGTAAGATGGAATGGTTCTAGGCATACGAAAACAATTATTACAGGTGCATGGAGATAAAAGATGGAGTATCATGTGTGAGGAACTAAAAGAAGGGCAGTTTTAGTGGACTGCAGAGTGCTAGATGAGAAGCAATGTCTAGTCAGGATGGAAAGAGTTTGGGGCAGAGTTGTAGGGGACTTTAAAAGCTAAATAACAGAGTTTGTCCATTATCCTACAGGCAATAAGAAACCTCTGGAACTGATGGAGAAGGGGAGTCAATGGTCAGATCATTGCTTAAGAAAAATGACTTCAGTAACTATGTGGGGGAAGTACTAGGGTAGTGTTAGACTTGAGAGAGAAACATCAATTAAAATACCCAAATTATTATTAATAATTAAATTATTACAATTGATTACTTACAAGTTTATTAATTAAATTATTATAATTAATGATTAAATTAATAAAATAATCCAGGCAAGAAATGATAAAGACCTGAGTAAAGAAAAAAATTCTGTGAGGGAAAGAAACAGCAAAACATGGCAACTGATTGGGTAAAGTCAGATGGAGAGATGGACTTGGATCTAGTGAGAGAAATAGAAAGGAAAAGAGAATAAGCAAAAAGAATGATGAATTTTGGAAAATCCATTTTTATTGCTAATAGCCAGTGGTCATAAAATGAATCTAACAAAAATAAAACATGAATAATGCCAAAAATGGAGAGTAATTTTCCCTGTAATAAAGGGAACAAAGAAAATCTCCCCCCTCTTCCTAAAATAAAAGCAGTAATGATTTTTACTTCAGCTACAGTCATTGTTTAGAGCTAACCTAGTTGAGAGATTTGTTGTTATCATCACTGCATTGTTTTGTGTTGTTTGTTTTGTTTTATGACACTTCGTCATTTTGTTTTTATTTCTGGGCTTTTTCAATATTCTTTGCTTCTTTTCAGTTGAAAGCTAAATTGATCTGGGAAGAATAGGGGAAAATCAAAGAGGTTTTAATTGTGAGCAGTTAAACTCACCTCTTAAGTGAAGTTGCAGCAATCTGTTTGTCAGCCTGAGGTTCTAGGGAAACCTATCATAGAGCGCTTGAGAAAAGTGTTCCCAGTAGACCTCTCATGCCATATTGCAGCCAACGGTTTCTTAATCTGCCTCAATCAATCTTAACTAATCCCGTTTCCAAATCAAGAGCTGCTTTCTGCTCTCTCTATGCAGAGAAGAACAGATGGGCCAGAGGCAGCTGGGTGAACTTTCTGCTTCCTTTTCTTCTTGTAGTCAGTAAGAACTTTCGAAATTATACTTGATAACATATGTAGTACATTTTAAAAACATTAATGGGATATGTAAATGTTAGTTATCATCATCTAAACTTCACAATTTGGTGTGATAAGTCCTAGAAGTATTATCTTTTATAATCAATTATCTTTAACTATTTAATTATTATCTTCACTGTACAGATGAAGAAACTGAGGCTCATATGAGTTTAAGTAACTTTACCAGCATCACACAGCTAGTAAATATCTGAAGTAAGATTTAAAACCAGTTCTTCTTAAATCCATTGCTAGGAGTCTAGCTACTCTGCCATATAACACTCAGTCTGTTTCTCTAGTCATAATTATCACATTTATCTAGAATCATATGCTTAACTTCAAAACTAAATCTATAATGAAGTGTGGAATCATACTAAATTCCTTTAAAATTAGCATTCCCCTTAAAAAGGTATATAAGTTTTCATTTGATATAATTGAATGGAATCAGTTTTGTTAAAATTACACAGATGTTTCTGAGTATTGAATACAAAGGATTTAATTAATTAGACTTGTTTCATATATTGACAACTCTATTATTTAACCAGGGCCAAAATCTTACAAATTATCTGTATTTTTTCCTCTTTATATCTAAAAAATTCTTTGCTTAGCCTAACCAATACCTTAAAAAGCTTAACAATTATCTTTGTTTCCCTCTTTTAATTGTAAAAATAATATTTATTTCTTTTTTAAAGAAATAGTTATTTTGTCAAGAAAATTGATTGTTACTGAACTTATGCTGTATTCTTTGAGTCTAGATGATCTCTGAGGTCCATTCTGACTAGGTTATTCTGTGAACAGAAAGGTCCTGTTAATAAACATGCAATTCAACCAGATTTAGAAGTGTTTTGATGTGCATAATAGAGAAGCTCATAGAAGGGAATTTTTAATTTAAGAAGTAAAATAGCTTTGTTAGGTCTGTTTTGGCAGTTGTGTTCTTCTCCAGAAAAAAAGAATAAACATATGCAGAAATATTTCCATAAGTTCTTTGTTCCCTTAAGCTAATTGTATAATTTTTTTAGGGATCCTAATTGGAAGGACCATCTTCTTACTACCTTTTCTATCTTATAAAGTCTATTCCGAGACCCTGGTAAGCTGTTAGGAATGTGAATAGCTTGCTGCTATAGATGTGGTTAATTTTGGTGATTCAGTGTTGCTGTCCAAGGTGGGTAATCAGAACGAAGTGAGTAGTTCTAGGAAATCCTTGGCCTCCTTCTTGAGTGGTAAACCTAAAAAGGTGTCTTCTATGGGAGTGAGTTTAGTATTCAAGAATTCTAGGGTTATCTTCATTGTATAGTTCTAACCTTTGCTGACCTGAGGCAATATGACAATGAAACTGATTTCCTAATCCTGCAAAAATGTATTTAGGTGGAATTCCGAGTAAATATTTTCTATGACTTTAAAATGGGAAATATAATTGAGTTATATGATGGAATAGGGCAGCTAGATGGTTTAGTGGATAGAGCACCTGATGTGGAGTCAGAAAGACTCATCTTTATGAGTGCAAATCTGGCATCAGGTACTTGCTAGTTGTTTGACCCTGGCCAAGTCACTTAACCCTGTTTTCCTCAGTTTTCTCACATGTAAAATGAACTGGTGAAGGACATGGCAAACCACTCTAGTATCTTTACCAAGAAAATCCCAAATAGGGTTAAGAAGAATTGGACAAAACTAAAATGACTCCATGACAACGGTAATTGAGTAAGCTAGTGGTCTTTCAGAATTATAATCCGTACTATAACATAAAGTAAGAATTGAAAGTTATGAAGTAGCCATAAAGACAGTGGAAAATCAATTTCTCCACTATATTTATTAAGTGCTTACTATTGGCCAGACAGTCTGCTAAGTGCTGGGATTACGAAAAGGGAAAGAAAGAGACAGAGAGTCACAGAGAGACAGAGACATAGAGACAGAAAGAGAGAAGAGAGAAAAGAGAAGAGAAGAGAGAGACAGACAGAGACAGAGAGACAGAGACAGATACAGAGAGAGACAGATACAGAGAGAGACAGATACAGAGAGAGAGAGAGAGAGAGAGAGAGAGAGAGAAATTCCCTAGAATGAGAAAAGGACTTAAGGTTGAAAAGTAATATTGTGAGAAGGGCACTGGATTCATTGAAAAAATAGGGAAGAATTGTAGTCAGTAGATAAGAGCTTGGAAAAGGAAATTGCAAACCACTTCAGTATCTGCCAAGAAAACCCCAAATGGTGTCACAAAGAGTTGGACATGACTGAAATAACTGAAGAACAACAACAATAGTGACAACAATAGAGAAAAGCTATCAGAATTTGGATCAAATTGGTTTGAATAAACCTCACAATGGGAGACGTTACTAAGTACATTTTGTAGAAGACAAGTCTGGAAGGGGCAATAAGGAGAAATTGCTACTCCAGTTCTACCTCTACAACCAGTGATTTGGAGTGAAAGGGTAGCTGGTACTAAATAGAATGCCTAGAGACATTACCATTCTTCTAGTGTCCTAGGCTCCCAAGCTAGGTGTCATCTTCAACTCCTCACTGTCTTTTATCTTATTGCTAAGTTGTAATGGTAATTAATTTCAATTTGAAGATCCCTTTTTGTTCTGACAAGTAGGCAGGTACTTAGCCCTTAGTAACTAATCAAACCTCTGTGAAAGAAATAGAAGGTGAGAATTCCTGTCTCCTGTTGCTGACATAACAGGAAGAGGTTGGCAGAAATAGGAAAACAATGATGTGTGTATATAAGAAAATCCCCAGAGAGGCACAGTCAGGATTTCTTGAGACCAGAATCTGGTAAAGGTTGAAGTTGCTGCTGCCTGGAAGGCTGAAGAAGGCATTCCCCGCTCCCTCCCACACACACACAGCCTCCAGGCTGGAGAAAAATATATTGATTTTGAAAACCTGGGAGGAATGATTTTGATTCACCCTAGTGTAGGTCGTCTTCATTTCATTCCTAAACAATTTCAATAGCCTGCTGGTTGGTCTCCCTGCCTTAATTCTCTCCACATTCCCATCCAACCTTTACTCAGCTATTAAAGTGATCTTCCTAAGGTATAGATCTGACTAAATTCTTCAACAAATTCTAGTGGCTTCTTGTCATCTCCAGGATCAAATGAAAAAATGTTCCATTTGGCATTCCATGCTCTTCACTACATAGTCCCCTCCTACCTTCACAGTGTTCTTACATTTTAGTCCACACTCTGCACTCCAGTGCCATTGATCTTCTTGCTGTTCCTTGCAAAAAGCACTCCTTCTCCAGACTGTTGTTTCCACTGCATGTTTATTAGCTATGCTTCCTCAACTTCACTTCTTGGCTTCTCTTTCTTCCAAGTCCTAGTTAGAATTCTATATTTTGCAAGAAACCTTTCCTGATCTCCCTCAATTCTAGTGCCTCTTTTGATTATCTGTTGATTCATCCCATTATGTGATTTATTTGTATGTAGTGGTTTTCATGTTGTCATTGGATTGTGAGCTTCTTGAAAGCATGAACTAACCTTTGTCTTTTTTATCCTCGCAGCTTAGCATGGTGTCTGGCACATAACTGGTACTTTATAAATTCTTATTGACTAACTGACAATTTCCCTAGGAGGGACCTAGGTTTCAGACAGTGATAGAAGATGGAAGGAGTAAGAGGAGAGATGTTTAAGATGAAAGGAAGTTTGCTACTTAAGCACGCATTCCAGAGAGCACAGTGGAGGGGGAGGGAAGGAATATCTCTAGTTGCCTCTATGGGAATATGAGAGGTAGGGCAGAGGAGAAAAGGAAAGATAAGGTTTAGAAGAATGAGAATGAGGGATTGGACAGCTGAGTCTGGTGTGGGGGAAGAGTTGTTATTCTTTGAAAGCTAGGAGTCCAGTGTCACAGGAATAGGGAAAGTTGGAGGTGGGGAGACAGAGTGGTATGCTAATCATTAGGGAATTAGTCAAGGCAAAGTAACAACACTAATGAAGGCAAGTAATTAGAAAGTATAGGCTTTGTATTTTACATTTTCAGAACTCCTGAACTATTAGGGGAAAGAGAAGTGGTTTGTTAAAATTCTGCCTACCTGTCTTTGATCCACATCATATCCTTGAACCATCCATAAGCCTAAGGAAGTAGAGGAGATGGTTTCTCTAGGTACAGAGGTCCTGGGAACCTATCAAAGAGGCAAGAGATGGTTTGTCCTTACCATGCCTTGCCTTGTTTTATACCAAAGCTGAATTAAATGATCGTTTTTCCTGGTCACTAATTGTATGACTGTGGGTCAATGACTTATCTATAAAGTAGGTATTATAATGGATGCAGTGATTCTGGAGAACAATTTAGAACCATGTCCAAAGGGCTATGAAATTGTGTATACCCTTTGATCCAGCAATACCACTGATACTTCTACATCCTAAAGACATAAAAAATGGGAAGGTATCTATTTATTTATTTTTAAATTCATTTATTTACTTTCTTGTTTACATCATTCATTTCCACGAGTTTTTGAGTTACAAATTTTCTCCCCATCTTTCCCCCACCTTCCACCCCAAACCAGCCATCCCACTGTATAACCCCTCTCCCAATCTGCTCTATCCTATGTCCTCCCCCATCACCCCTCTGACTTTCTGGTAGGGCAAGATGGATCTCCCCCCCCCCCCGTGCCTGTATATCTTAATTACCAGTTGCATGTGGTTAATAATTATATATATATATATATATATATATATACACACACACACACACACACACACATAT
>CM053597.1:154436187-154454651 GCA_028646575.1 Pseudocheirus occidentalis
TATATATATATATATATATATATACACACACACACACACACACACACATATGTGTATGTGTGTATTTAACATTTTATTATAGAGCTTTAAATTCTAGATTCTTTCCTTTCCTCCCTCATCACCCACCCCCACTGGAAAGACAAGCAATTCAATACAGGCTGTACACGGGTAGTAATGCAGAACATCTCCACAATGGAAATATAATGAAAGACTGATTATATGTCCCTTCTTCCTATACTGCCCTCCCTTGTTCTGTTCTCTATCTTGTCCCTTTACAGAAGTGCTTCCAGCAACCATGCCCCCTATCCTTTCCTCCCCTCCATCATCCCACCTCTCATCCCCATCCCCCCTGCTCTCCTGTGTAGCAAGATACCCAATTTAGAGTTTATGTTATTCCTTCCCTAAGCCAAATTAAATGAGAGTAAGGTTGACCTTTTCCCTTTTGCCTTCCTGTTCTTCCCTTCCATTATAAAAGTTAACCCTTGTCTCTTCTATGTGAGATGATTAATCCCATTCTGTCTCTCCCTGTCTTCTCTCATTCTATTCCTCTCCCGCCTCAGAATTTCACCTTTTAAAGTATTGGGAAGGGACCTATTTATATAAAAAAGTATTTATAGCAGTTATTTTTGTGATAGATAAGAATCAGAAATAAAAAGGGATTGGGGAATGGTTAAACAAGCGATGGGATATGATTGTAATGGAATATTATTATGCCATAAGAAATGACAAATAGAATGATTTCAGGAAAATCTGGAAAGACTAACACGAACTGATGCAAGGTAAAGTCAACAGAGCTAGGAGAAATTAACAGCAATTTTGTTTGATGAAGAACTCTCAGTATTCTCAGCAATAAATGATCCAAGTAAATCCCAAAGGATATAAAACATACTCCCTACTTCTAGATAAAGAACTGATATCATCTGAATACAGACTGAAGCATGCTACTTTTTTCCTCCTTCCCAGTTTTCGTTTTCATTTTATTTCTTTCATTTTTTTATTCAAATCTTCCTGAGCAAAATGACTAATATGGAAATATTTTATATGATTGCACATGTACAAACATTGCTTATCATCTCAGGGAGGGAAGAGAGGAGGGAAAGAGAGTTTGGAACTCAAAACCTGAAAAAAAAACAAATGCTAAAATTGTTTTAACATGTAATTGGGGGAAAATATATTTTGAAAAAAGGTATTATATTTGCACTATCCACATGATTGTTTGAAGATCAAGTAAGAAAACATATGCAAAGGACTTTGTAAACCTTAAGATACTTATCAGTTGTTATTATTATTATTATTATGAAGTTATTATTCCATAATATCATTAATATGGAATTTTAACGTAATAAGATATGTCTATGGCTATCTAGTCAACTCATAACTGAATGAGAATTTCCCCACAACATACCTGACAAGTAGTCACCATTCATTTAATAAAATCTGCCATTTACCTACCAGGATGCAATGCACACACTATGATTTGGAGGAAGACACAAATAGAAATAAAATATAGTTCCTGCTCTCAGTAAAGTTATAATCTTGATGGCATGATAAAGAATATACATCGCTGAAATACTTTTTATTTGTGAAAAATGCATGAGAGAATTACAAAGTCCTCTAAGTACTGATGAGATGGTTAACAAGCTAGGGAGAGTTTGGTAAAACATGGAGGGGAAGGTGTTGATGAAGAAATGGTTGGAACTGTCTGGAGCAGAAATAATATAAACTAAGCTTGGAAAAGGTAGGCTGAATTCAGATTGTGGAGAGCCTTGAAAGTTAAGCCAAGGAGTGCTTAGAGTTCTTGCAACTAGTTGAATTTTCTTATCTTTAAAAAGTAACTTCTACTCATATAGAATAATAGTATTTAAAGTGAGGAGGGGCCTTAAAGATCATCTTGTACAACCTCATTTTACAGATAAAGTACAGGTATGTTAAATAACTTGCGTAGTGCATTTAAAATGTTATCATTTCATAAAATTCAGTTTACAGTTTTGAGAGAATCTTGTTCAGTTGTTTCATTTGTGTATGACTTTTTGTGGCCTAATTTAGAATTTTCTTGGAAAAGATAATGGAGTAGTTTGCCATTTCTTTCTCCAGTTTACAGTTGAGGAAACTGAGAAAAATAAGGCTAAGTGACTTGGATAGGGTCACATAGTCACTCAGCTCTTTCTGACTGTAGGCCCTTCTGTCTATCTACTGTGCCACTTAGTTGTCCCTTTTCAAGGACAGCTGTTCTGCATAAAATGAAATTTAGTAGTACTCTCAATATATAGTCACTCAGAGGTAGAGGCAGGTAAGACTGAATAAGAAACTCAATTTCTCAGCATTTATCATAATATCCTTTACAACTTTCTTGACAGGTCATCATCAAACCTCTATTTAAATATTTACAGTGAGAGGGAGGCAACTCAATTAAATTTTGAATGGTTAAAAAATTCTTTCTTTTATTGAATTGAAATCTGACTTTCCATACCTTCTACCCATTGATCTTTATTTTGTTCTTTAAAACTTCTGCAAAATGATGATAATCCTTCTTTCACAGAAGAAAAATCTTCATTGAACTGAGAATCACTTCTTCTTGTCTATCCATTTATTTGCCAGTAAATACGTAATCCTACTTTGCTCACATTTTTATTCCTTGTTACTATATATTTCGGGTAATAAGTAAAGGAAATATGATTTTTCAGTAAGCATTGTGCCTTCCCTAACCTATTATGCTTACTGGACTCTTAAGAATCTTCACATATGCCCATCAGCTTATAGAAAATTATAATAAGGGAGACAATTTGTTACTAACAGTAATGGCCATTTTGGCTCAGACAGATTTTTTGTCTCCCTTTCTTGGCAAATTAGATCTTCATAAGATTCTCAAAATTCATGGACAACTTGCTATTCCACCATCTTGGACTTAAATTGTACATTATCACTCAGAATCAATATAGATTTGGCCTGAGGAGTTTATAAGAAGAAACATTCTCAGGAGGATCAGTGGGAGAACTCAGAGGAACTCATAATTTCCATCAATAAGCATTTGTGTAAGCCCTATTTTTAAAAATTGCTTCTTTTATAAATTAATAATGCCATCTGTGACTCAGTAACGAAACTTCTCCTTGGCCTGTTACAAAAGTTCTTGCTAAGACCCTTTCCCTATTTTGAGTCTATGTGTACTCTATGTACTCACTAGGTGACAGATACAAGAAATTCAGCACATGTCCTACCTTCATCTGTCAAGATTATGTTTGGCCAAAGCAAAATATTATCTTAGGTTCTCTTTTCTCCTAATCAGGAGCTGGAAGAGAAGCAAAATTTTGCTTAGAGTTGAATGTGGAATCAAATAGAGCTAACAACAATAGCTATTTTCCTAGAGTTCAGATCTGAAAATGTCACTCTTCTGCTCAATAAACTTCAGTGACTCCCCATTGCCTCTAGAGTAAAATACAAACTCACTTGACCTTTTAAACACTTCACATCTGCCTCTAGCCTCTCCTAAGGCTGATTATAGACTACTTTCCTAATGAAAATTATATGTTGTTCAAATAGGTCTACTTGCCTTTTTTTGTACATAGCATTTCATATATTTGCACAAGCTGCTCCCTCCCCCTTACTGGTAATAGTCTCCCCTCTTATCAGTGTCTCTTAGAATCCCTAGTTTCTTTTAAAGGTCACTTCTTTCAAAATGCCTTCCAGCTTTCCCCAGTTATCAGTACCTTCCATAAATCTCTGTGTATTTATTTTAGATGAGGTCATCACAAACAGGATTTAAACTTGTGCAATGAAATCCCATTGGATTTTTCACGTCAATGCCTTAACCACTGAGACACCATGAATGGTGTGTTTGGGGTGTTCTGGGAAGACTAGCACCTCTGGTGTGAAAGCTTGTGAGAGCTTGTGATGAGGCTGCTCATCCACCTGCCCCAGCTCTCACCTGTGGCTCCAAGAGACCTGGAGCATGTGGCAGTGGCCATAACCTGCTAAAACCATTTCAACAGATGGGCTAATTCATGTTGAGAGTAGCTGACAAGCTTCAAACTTGTCAGTGCTTTAGAAGGATGCCTAGAATGGAGTACCAAACATATGGAGACTTCTCCTGGCAGAATGGATAGATGGGAAGAATTTGTTCCAATGGCCAAGAACATTGCTGAAGAAGGCAATGTGGAGTTCTTAGAGCTTGGTCAGACATTGAAGGAGCCAAAGTCATTCACTGTATACTGGGACATTGCTAGTTATCCTGATTTTTGTCTTGCCACAGAACTCTGGAAGAGAAAGAGACACTGACAACCTGGTGCACTTCTGCCTCCTTAAATTCAAATTCCCAGCGAAGTTAAAACATCACCCCATGATGTCATTGGTCCTCTTTGGAAATGAAAGATGGAGAGCAACATTTATTTTGGATATACCTTATAACTACTTATCTATAGACATACTATATCACCTATATAATAAATTCTTTGAGGACAGAGAATTTCTTACTTTTATATGTGCATTCCTAACACCAAGCACAATGTCTCAAACCTAGTAGGTACTTAATGAACTCATGTTGAGTAGTTGCTAGTTCTTTTTTATTAAGCACATTTTAAGGTTTACAAATAGCTTTTTATGCTTACTACAAACTCCACTATGCAGACACTATAGGTATTATTACCTTCATTATATAGGTGAGAAGTCAGATGATTATCCTTTTCAATTTAATTCAGGAAGCATTTATTAAGTATTTACTATGTGCTAGGCACTGTACAGAGTACTGGGGGTATAAATAAGAAAGTGAAAGATAGTCCCTGCTCTCAAGGAGCTTACTATCTTTAAAAAATGCTTGTTTTAAAATATTCATTAAAAAATGAATTCTAAATTCTTTCCTCCCATTCTCCCTCATGTATTGAAAAGGCAAGTAATATGATATCAATTTTATGTGTGAAGTCATGAAAAACATATTTCCTTATTAGCCATATTGAAAAAACCCTCATACAGTAAAAGCAAGAAACATAAAGAAGGTGGGAAAAAGTGTGCTTCAAGCTGTACTCAGAGTTCTTCAACTCTCTCTCTCTAGAAGTGGATAGCATTTTTCATCATGGGTTTTTTGGAACTGTTCTTGAATCATTGTATTAATCATAGTAGCTAAGTGTTTTAGTTGATCATTGTTACAATATTGCTGTTATAATGTTTACCTGGTTCTACTCCATTTTGCATCAGTTAATATAAGTCTCTCCGGGTTTTTTTTTTTCCTGAAACTATCCTGCTCGTCATTTCTTACAGCATAATAGTATTCTATCATAATCATATACCATGGCTTATTCAACCATTCTCCAATTGATGAGAATCCCCTCAATTTGCAATTCTTTGCCACCTTAAAAAGGAGCTACTGTAAATATTTTTGTACATATAGGTCATTTCCCCCTTTTCTTTGATCTCTTTTGGTTATAGACCTAGTAGTGGTATTGCTAGGTCAAGGGGTACACATAGTTCCAAACTGTTCTCCGGAATGGTTGGATTAGTTCACAGCTCCACCAATAATTCATTAGTGTTTCTATTTTTCCATATCCTTTCCAATATATATCCTTTCCCTTTATTGTTGTGTTAGCTAATCTGATACGTGTGTGGTGGTACCTCAGAGTTGTTTTAATTTTCATTTCTCTAACCAATAGTGATTTAGGGATTTTTTTTATGTGACTATTGATAGCTTTGATTTTTTTTCTGAAAACTGCCTGTTCATATTCTTTGTCCATTTATCAATTGATAAATGTCTCTCTCTTTTTAAAAAAACAAATTTGACTCAGTTCTCTATATATGTGAGAAAGGAAACCTTTATTAGAGAAACTTGCTGCAAAAATTTTATTCCTGTTTACTGCTTTTCTTTTAATCTAGGCTTCACTGATTTTGCTTTTGCAAAACATTTTTAATTTCATGTAATCAAAATGACCAGTTTTACTTATGTCACTTGATCATGAACACTTCCCTTATCCATAGATATTACAGGTAAAATTTTCCATACTCCCCTAATTTAATTATGATATCACCCTTTATCTCTAAATTGTTTGTTAATTTTGACTTTATTTTGTAATATGATGTGAGTTGCTAGTCTATGCCTAGTTTCTGCCAAACTGTTGCCAATTTTCCTAGTAATGCTAATCAAGTGATGAGTTCTAACTCCAAAGTTTGAATCTTTGGATTTATCAAACACTTGATGTATCATGTACCTAATCTATCCCATTGATCTATCCTTGTATTTCTCAGCCAGTACTAGACTCTTTTCCTGATTACTGCTTTGTAATATAGTTTGAAATCTAGTACTGCTAGACTGCCTTCCTTCATATTTTTCCCATTGATTCTCTTGGTATTCTTGATTGTTTTTTTCTAAATCAATTTTGTTATTATTTTTCCTAGCTCTTGATATTTTGATTGGTATGGCACTGAAAAAAGGAAATTAACTTGATAGAATTGTCATTTTTATTATGTTGGCTCAGAGTATCAATGAACAATTAATAATTTTCCAATTGGTTAGATTTATCTCTATTTGTGTGAAAAAAATGTTTTGTAATTGTGTTACTATAGTCCATGAGTTTTTTTTTCAGCAAGTAGACTCCCAAGTATTTTATAGTGTCTGCAGTTATTTTAAATAGAATTTCTCTTTCTATCTCTTCCTGCTAGATTTTGCTGTTAGGAGCTTGCTATCTAATGGGGGAAGACAACACACAGAAGGGAGCAAAAAAAGGGGGTAGAAAGGGAAGGAAAGGAAGGATAAAGATAAGGTAAGGATATGAAGATGGTGTAGTAGAATCCAGCTGATGCAAAATGTTTGGGCAATGAGGTCTCTGAGCCCTTTTTAAATGGAGGTTTTGGAAAGAGCTTTTTGCACTGCCATCCAACAATCAGGAGATAGAGGCCACTGTGGATACTGATGAGGTGTGTGAATACCAAAGTTGGCACAATTTCCAGGGTGATAAGTTTTTCTGGTGCTGGGATTTTCCTGGGAGAAAGATGATGGTGAAGTCAAATCCAAGGAATGCAGCTGTTGGGAAATGATATGGTCATCATTCTAAATGAAAAGAGCGGAAAAAGGACTTGAATCCAAGTATTCTAAATTCTAAGTCCTTAGCACAATATTGCAGTGGACAAAAGCAAGGATTTGATCTCAGATCTTCTGATTCACTTCCTAGTGCTCTAACCACTATACCCTACCTCTTCCTAATATACACAGGGTAGCTTTATGGAGGAACACTTAATAATGGGAATGCGTGGCAAGACCATTGTATTTGTCACTGCACTGGTTGGCTTTTTTTCTCATTATGTGCCATGTTTCAGTATTTTGTGGCCCAAGAAATCTTTAACTAAGGTACCATCACAGTTCTGACACACAGCAAATGTGTGTGATCTTAGATAAGTCAATTAACCACTGTGGGTAGCCCCACCTCTAAGTTAGGAATAATAATAATACTATTATCTAACAGGATGGTTGTGAAAATCCAATGAGCTAACTCTATCATGAGCTTTGTAAATAGTACAATATAGAGTTCAGTCACAATCTTAACAGTGATATGTCCTTATAAGAAAATAACAGCATAATTTTATTTAAAATCTTTTCCTAGCTGTTTAAATATAATTTTAAAGATAGAAGAAGAGGGAAAATAAAAAATATATATGAATCAACATTTCAATTCAACAAACTTTCTTCTAAGAGAAGTTTATGTACTCTAGACATTTTCCCTCCCTCAACAAAAGTAATTATCTCAGTAAAACAATACATGGAAATCAATAAAAAATATCAAAGCATATTCTTGTTTTAAAACATTATTGTGTCACCCAAGACTGAAGTTTACATTTTCAAATATGAGAAGAAAACAGAGATTGTACATTATAAACCAATGAGCTTGACTTTGAATCCTGGGAAAATTCTAGAAAGGATCCTTAAAGAGACAGTTGGCAAATATCTAAAAAGGAAAGCAAGGATCACAAAGAATTAGCATGGCTTTATCTACAGCAGATCTTATGAGATTAACCTTGTTTCTTTTTCTGAAAGGATTACTAAAGTAGGAAAGAGTGAATGTTGTGTATAGAGATGATTTAGGTTTTAGCAAGATTTTTTATTAAGTTTCTCATCCTGTTCTTGTGGAGAAGTTGGAGAGATATAGATTAAATGATACAAGTAGTTAAATTCATAACTGGTGGAAGGGAAAAACTCAATGAATGAATGGTTCAAAATAAGCCTGGGAAGAGCTCTCTAGTGTAATATGCCAGGGAATCTGTTCTTGGTCCTGGGGAGTTGAACATTTTTATCAATGACTCGAATAAAGGGCATGATCATCACTTTTGCAGAGGAAGCAAAGCTGGGACACAATGCTAATCATAGATGACAAAATCAGAATCTAAAAGGAGCTTGACAAGCTAGAACATTGGCCTGAATCTAATAAGATGCAATTAAATACATACCACCTAGGTTTCATGCTGGCAGTATTCACATAAGGTTGTCCTCATTGATTGGGAGAATAATAACTCAGTACTGCAAGTCTAGGGCAGCTAGGTGATACAGTGGATAGCGTGATGAACCTGGAGTCAGGAAGACTCATCTCCACGAGTTCAAATCTGGCTCCAGACATTTATTAGCTCTGTGACCCTGGCAAGTAGCTTCACCCTGTTTGCCCCAGTTTTTGCATCTATAAAATGAGCTGGAGAAGGAAATGGCAAACCATTCCACTCTCTTTGCCAAGAAAACCCCAAATGGGGTCACAAAGGTTTGGACATGATTGAAAAACGACAGAAAAACAAACTGCATGTCTGAGTGAAGGAGAAGCTGGTCTCATACGAAATTCCAGTTCTTGAGGACTGATGATGAAACATGCTGTCCAACAGTAAATAGATAGGTAATGGACTCAAAATGAAGAGTAAGGCTTTTTTACATGTCTAATGTAGAATTTTTCCCCCCAATTATATATATTCATAATAGGTTTTGTTGAGGCAGTTGGTGGCATAGTGGGCAGAATTCTGGGGCAGGAGTCAGGGAGACCTGAGTTCAAATCTGACCTCAGAACATTGCTAGCTGTATCACCTTGAGCAAGTCACTAAACCTCTGTTTGTCTCAGTTTTCTCCTCTGTAAAATGGGAGTAATAATAGCACCTACCTCTCAGGATTGCTGAGAGATCAAAGAGAATTTAACATAGTGCCTAACACATGCTTTCTCAATAGGGATAGGGGAAGTAGGACAGGTAGAATTCAGAGCTGAAAATAATATTGAATTAGAAAATAAAATAAAAACAATCCAGAGATCTTAGTGAACCATAAGTTCAGTATGAGTCGGCAATGTAATATGACAGCCAGTGTGTATCTCAACTGCATTAAGAGATTACCTCCAGCAATAGCAAGATGATAGTACAACTATATTCTGCTGAAGAATAGTTAGAGAAAGGCATGGTGAAGGGACTTGAGTATATAATATAAGGGGTTTACTTGAAGCACCTGGACAATTTTTGGCCTGAAGATGAGAAAATTCAGGGTGGGATGGGATAGCCATCTTTCAGTATTTGAAAGAATTTCCTGAGGAGGTGCAATTTGGCTTGTTCTGTTTGGTGCTTGATGGCAGAACCAGGAGAAATGGGTGTGATTTCTAGAGGTCTGAAGTCAGGAAAAACTTTGTAACTTCAAGGGCTGTTCAGAATGAATTGGGCTATCTCAAGAGGTAGTAGATGACTCTTCACTGGAGATCCTTAAGTAGAGGTGTAGTCCACCACTGGATGAACATGTTATAATGAAGATTCCTTTTAGTTCGGTTTGGAGTAAATAGTAGTGAAGGTCTGTTCCAACTCTCAGCTTTTGGGGTTCTGTTATCTACTTCTCAGCTTTGAGGAATTTTAAAAATGTGAATCAAGATGCATTTGTATTAGGAAAAGAGCTGATTAAATCGCACCTCCAGGAAACAGGAACAAAAGCTGTTAGCTAATGCTTTGAAAGAACATGACTTTAAATTTGTCTTTAAAATGGGAAAAAGTAGAAAGCAAAGAGTCAAAGACATAGGAATGATTGCAAATGAGGAACTTGGTCTCTAGGATAACCTTACTTGAAGATGTTTAGCAAGGTTTCACCTTCTTTTACTGCAAAAATTTCCATAATCTACTTTAAAGGCATGATGCAAACTAAGTACAATAATATATATATATATATGTATATATATATACACACACATATACATATATGTTTATTTTTATATATTAATTTGTTTATTTTTCCAAAATAATATTCAAATGGTCTGCTTCACTTCATCCAAGCTAGTAATATTAAATATTTACTATCTAAAACAGGAACTGACAATACACGTAGATCTAAATAAATCTTTCAAACAATTAAAGTTTATGCCACTTTACCAACTAGAAATTTCTTAAGTGCCTCCTTATGGACTCTCTATCTTTCCAACCCACTATCTTCCATGAAGTCTCTTCTGAGAATGTGAAGGAATTAGGGGTAGTATAGTCAGTTAGTTACCTAATAGAAAGAATTGATAATTGATTTCATCAGGAACCCAGTGTGCACCTTTCTTTTTAATAAAGAATAAAAAGAGAAAAAAGACAATTCAGAAAAAGCAACCAGTACATCAACTGAGTCTGACAGTAATGTACTATTCCACAGCCAGTCCCCAAATTTGCAAATAAGGGAGGGAAGGCTGAGCCCTTATTTATAATGAAGAAAAGCTTTTAAGCAGAACCAGTCAACAAATTGATCTCATCTGGCAGTATATGAAACATTCTTTACCTTTAGTTTTTGTTTCCATACTGAGAGGAAAGAAGTTCATTTCATTATTGCTTTTCTGATGCCAAGACTGGTCATGTCAATATGAGTTCATTTATCTTTTAATTATTGTTATTTGCATTATTGAGGTAATTATAAATATTGGTCTTCTTTATTTTTTGTATCAATTCAGATATCTTCCTATGTTTCTCTCATAGTTCATATTCAATGCTTCTTACTGTGTATCCCATTGCATTCAAACACAGAAACTCCTGATTTCAACATAATAGATAATAGAAAAAGGCCATGTAAAGCAAATCTACTTAAAATGGAGCTTTATATTTTATGATGAATGGTGAAAAACAATCTGATTAGGACTTCAACTTGAAAACTGAAATTAAAACTCATGAAAATGAGTTTGAATTTATCTTTCACAAAATTGAATTTCCAATTGCAAGTGCACACAAATTCTTAGATCAAAGGAAAAAATCAAATGCTAATTTTTTAGTATAGTTTTTCCTACAGAATTGTAGGATAACATAATATGATATGCTTCCTTTAGAACAGTGATTCTCAACTTTCCTAATGCCACAACCCTTTAATATTCATTTTTGGCCATGTCTGCATGTGGGCAGACCCGGCTGGAGACGGATAGAGGAGCAGTGTCTTGGTGCCCACGACCATCAGAAATATGTGTTTTCTGATGGTCTTAGGTGACCCCTGTGACCCCTGTGAAAGGGTTATTCAACCCCCAAAGGGGTCATGACCCACAGGTTGAGAACTGCTACTTTAGACTGTAAGTTCCTTAGGGCAAGGACTATTATTTTTTCTTGTATGCTTAGCACAGTCTCTAGGACATAGTAAATATTTAATGAATGATTGTTGAGTAACTGATATGTGTCTCTTCATATCTGAGTCTTTTTAGCATGATCAAAATGTTTGAGGCCTTTATAAGTTTTCCTAACCTTTGAACTTTCAAATAATTTTCCTTCGAAGTTCTTACCAACAATTATTGGCTGACATTGACAGGATAAGTGGCATAGAACACTGATCTTAATCAGATGCATATTTGAGTGGGGACTAAGTTTATTAGTTATTAGTTTATTACTGAATATTGCTGTGTTAGAGCAACTTTTGCTTCTCTTTGCAACTTAATAGGGAGGTAGTGTGACACTAGGAACAGAGAGCTAGCCTCAGTGTCAGGAAGAATTGAGTTAAACTCCTGCCTTAAACACATATTGGTTGTATAGTTCTGCCCAGGTCACTTAATCAATCTCCCAGTGACCCAGGAATTGCTCTAATATTAAAAGTTGCAGAACAATTACTGATGTGCATTGGTTAAAGGTCTTAAGGGAAGGATTTTAACACCCAGAGATGAGGAGGACAGGCATTCCAAGCCTTGAGGATAGCCAGCTTAAATCACAAGGTGAATGAGTGTGTGTGCCTGTGTGAGTGAGTGTGTGCATATGTGTGTGTGTATGTGCATGAGAGAGACAGAGACAGAGACCAAGTAATGGTTGGTAATATATAGAGCAATGTGAAATAATAGTAGAGTTAGGTTAGAGTCAAATGATGGAGCCCTTTATATACAAGGCTAAGGAAATAGTCTTTGGTCCCATAGCCAGTAGGGAGTCATTTAAGGTTTTTGAGCAATAGAGTGACATGGGAGGACAAATCTGAACTGAGAAAGGATATAAATAAAACATTAAGCAAGAAAGATGAGCATGGTCTGATAGAGAAGTCATTATTGAGACCATAGTTAAATGGATTTAGATTTTTTTCCCATCAATGAGTCCTAGTCTCATGTTTTCTCATGAAAAGGCAATGACTAAAAGATTATGCCAGCAGTGAATAAGGTTTGGAAGTCTCAGCAAGTATACAAGACTGCAAGTGTGCACCTCCTAACTGAGGCAGCAAGGTGATATACATAGATGAATAGATCATGCCACTTAAAGTCAGGAAGACCTGAGTTTGAAGGCAACCTCAGATACTTCTTAGTTGTGTGACCCTGAATAAGTCACTTTTAACTCCTTAGTCTATGTCTGTCTTAGTTTCCTCGACCATAAAGTGGTGATAACAATAGTAAACATGTCTTAAGTTTCTTGTGCCCAGGGATGTTATGAGGAATACGTAAGAAAATATTTGTAAAATGATTAGCACAGTTCCTGGCACATATTAGTTGCTTAATAAATTCTTCCTTTCTTCCTTCCTGCCTCCTTTCCTTCCTCTGAGTTATGGACCATATATCTTGTATCCAAGGGTCATCCTAGCTAGGCTCAGAGAATCTGATCACTGAAGGCTATCCCTCGTCAGGCATTTTATCAACATCTCGTGAAGACGGCTGATTAAGGTTTATAGAGTTCTGTGATCTGTATTAGTTGAAGTGGTTCCCACACCAATGAAATCTCATGTTCTTTGAGCATCATAGAAAGAGGCAGAGATAAGAGTCGGGGCCCAACATTTTCAAAGTGTGCCAAATTCAGCTTGTACAGGTAAAATTAAAAGGAGCTACTCTTCCTCACTGAAAGAGACTGAATTATGATGCTCACATCTGAGAGGAAAAAAGGTAGCCAAGATACCTTTGTGGGTGATATAAAGTAAATGCCAATAAGCAGGTAGATAATAATTGGTTATGTTGACAAAGATATTCAATTGGTGATATCTAGGTGTTCACTAGAAGCAGTTAAATGGTTCAGTAGATAGAGCACTGGGTCTGGAGTTGGGAAGACCTGAATTCAAATTTGACCTCAGACACCAGCTGTGTGACTCTGGGCAAGGCATTTAACCTTGTTTGCTTTAATTCACTGGAGAAGGGAATGGCATACCACATGAGTGTCTTTGCCAAGAAAAAACCGTGAATCGAATTGGTGTGCTCTGGTTCCTGGGGTCATAAAGAGTTGGACCCAAGTCAATGATTGAACAACAACTGTTTACTATTTCTAGCCTTGCTATAAGGAAGAAGTACGGAGTATATAAAATCTGTTATGTTCCATTAAGTTATAGTCTTTGTAGAGGATGTGCTGATGAGTAGATCATGCATTTACTTTTGCTTCTCTGAGAAATCTACTAAATAATGTGAATTTGGTGGTGTTGTTGAGACATTTTTCAGCTGTGTCTGACTTTTCATGAATCTCTTTGGCATTTTCTTGGCAAAAATGGTAGAGCGGTTTGCTGTTTCCTTCTCCAGCTCTTTTTACAGATGAGGAAAAATGAGGCAAACAGGGTGAAGTGACTTGCCCAGGGTCACACAGCTAGTAGGTGTCTCAAGCCAGATGTGAACTCAAGAAGATGAGTTTTCCTGACTCCAGCCCTGACACTCTATCCACTGTGCCACCTAGCTGTCCATCACTAATGTGAATTAGTAGTCTACTAATCACCGGACCTATGCACCATTTGCTTGGTGGCAACTACTTAAACTTATCAGTTCTTGTAAATGTTTAAAAATTTACTGAAAAAAAAAGTACTCATGACATACTTCTGACAAGCTGTATTCTTAACATTTTTCTCCATCACTTTTTAAGATCCAGAAAGCAAAAACTTAATAAATCAAGCCCCTCTTTGAAGCATGTGTGCATTTCCAAGGTGTAAATGTTCACACTGAAAATTTAACAATCGGCTCCCACAAACTAATGAAAGCTTGGTCTAGCATTTTCCCTGTTAGAAGAACCTTTCAAGTGACCAGGATATCACACTATATATGTGTGGTGTAGGGTATAATGTCTTCCCTTTCCTTCTTTTCTTGTAACTCATAAGTTTATGTGTATTGCGATATGGGCTAGGGTTCAGGAAATTTTATCAGATCAGCTCTATGACAGTGACCATCTATTTTCAAAAATAATTTAGATAAGTGATGGTAGTAGGTTTCTACCAAATAGTTAAAAGACATTTTAGATTATTTCAAATTTAGATGAAACATCATAGTTGGTATTTACGAAATATTATACTGTCTCAGGATGGTAAAGTTTTATCATGTATGGGTGTCTTTAATATATTTCTGAATCAAAGTGTACCTACTCTTAAAGACATAGTATAAAAGGGATTTGGACAAGACTCGCTTATTTCTCTACCTTCTGCCACCCCAATTTTTCTTTACCACCCTTGCCATGCCTGACTTACAACTTGATGTTGATTTCTTTTATTTGATTTCTCTTTCTTTTTGCCCTATTTAGGATGACTCCTCCATGTTCTTCCAATTTGGCCCATCAATTGAACAGCAAGCTTCTGTAATGCTCAACATCATGGAGGAGTATGACTGGTACATCTTTTCTATTGTCACCACCTACTTCCCTGGATACCAAGACTTTGTCAACAAAGTCCGCAGCACCATTGAAAACAGCTTTGTGGGTTGGGAGTTAGAGGAAGTTCTCCTGCTTGACATGTCCTTAGATGATGGTGATTCCAAGATCCAGAACCAGCTGAAGAAGCTTCAAAGCCCCATCATTCTTCTTTACTGCACTAAGGAAGAAGCTACCTATATCTTTGAAGTGGCTAACTCTGTAGGGCTAACAGGATATGGCTACACGTGGATTGTGCCTAGTCTGGTGGCAGGGGATACAGACACTGTGCCCTCAGAGTTCCCCACTGGGCTCATCTCTGTATCATATGATGAGTGGGATTATGGCCTTCCTGCCAGGGTGAGGGATGGGATCGCCATTATCACTACGGCCGCTTCTGACATGCTATCTGAACACAGCTTCATCCCTGAGCCTAAGAGCAGCTGTTACAACACCCATGAGAAAAGAATCTACCAATCCAATATGCTAAATAGGTAAGAGTGTGAAGCAAGATGAAATCAGAGGGTGGAGGAAGGGCTGGGTTTCAAAAATGTGAATTGAATGGTGTAGAATTTCAGAAACAGTGAGAAATGCAGGACAAGGTAGCAGTGGGTTGGAGGCTGGTGACTGGGCTGAAGGCCTAGAACAATGAATGGTGGGGGTGATTCTGATCCAAATTGTGCTTCTTTGTGTTTCTGTTCCAAGTGTCCTTGGTTGTTGGTGTAGCAGTATACCCCAAGTAGGAGGAGACGAGAGAAGGCCAATCCACTGTTTCCTCTGGAATGCCACATATGATGGGTGAATGGTGAGCAGGTGATACATAGGTCTGTGGGCATGCCGACAGTATTCTCCCCTTGCAAAATGGGCTGGATTATATTGGGATGCCAGGACTTCCCCCACCAAAGCAGACCACAGTGGGAGCAGCCTTCTTGGTTGCTTTTGACAGCTGGGTTCCCTGCTTTCACTATAGCAAGGCAACTTCTGAGCGTGGTCACTTTCACCTGGGATCAGCTCCTACAACATAGAAAACAAACTACAGTGACCTTGTATTGGGAGTGTTGTGAGGTATGAAAGAGGCTATACTCTTGAAAGGTAAGAAATCATGCAGGTTGTGTTAAGTGGGGTCCTTGCTGTCCTGCTGGGGCTCCATTACTTCTGCTCACTCACCTCATACAAATGGGCTAGAATTTTTGTCCCAGCTTAAGACCCATAATTCAATGCTTATCCTAGAATACTGGCATAGCCAGTGAAAAGTTTCTATAACATAAATGCTACCTGTACCTCATGTCAGATTCTTTCCCCGTCATTGGATATCTAGGTTGGAATAATTCATCATGGTACCCTTCATGACTCTGAGCTGTCTGATACGCTGCTGCAATCTAGAGATATTGTATTCAACTATGATTTCCATTGTGACATAATGCTATTTTTTAAATTGCTATAGATTTTGTTCTGGGTTCCCTTCTTTTCTCTCAGTATGGGTTTAGGATATTACACACACACACACACACACACACACACACACACACATACACACAAGGGTTTCTTAGTGAATATAATCAACCCTGTAGGAAATTCCAAAGTAGCAGTTACTAAATAACATAAAGGAATCATGTGAATATTATGTTAAAGTCTACATATATGGTGAGGCTATTTCTTTCTATCCTAAAACATCTGAGTACAGAAATCAAAATCTTTGGATACACTGTTTTTCCCTTTTGTTTCACAAGCCCCCACTGTGGACTTGTTCTCCCCAACTCTCACTTCCATTGGCATGACAGTTCCATAGAGAGCATCTGACATCTCCTCTCAAGATATGAGGGATAACCCTTGATAGGCTGACATTTCTAATACTGTCATTCAGTATTATATACCCTTCCCGGGTGCTCCTCACCATTAATCAACCAGCTGGCATCAGTTGACTTTCACAAAGGCATGTTTAATCATAAGGTTTGTCAAGGGTAGAAGTACAAAAATATCTCCCTCTCCCCAACTGGGAGCCCACCATCCCTAGGTATTTGGTTGGCATAAAAAACGTTTTCCCCTGCCCCAATCCTGTGTACATTCTCTATCCTACCTATACAGGGCATTCCAAAGTTCTTATTGCAGTTTGAAGCTTTAATTTAACTATTAAAATGTGAAGTTTCACTAAGAACTTTGGGACACCATGTGTATACACAAGGATCCTGGAGAGAGAAGGCTCAAACTTGAAACACATAGGTAGCAAGATGCATTATGTAGGGAATGTACATATATGATTTGGAGTGATGCTTAGACAGGGAGTTCTTTAGTCCTTTTCTCTCTTCTTAAGAGTCCTCGGGCGGCTAGGTGGCGCAGTGAATAGAGCACCAGCCCTGGAGTCAGGAATACCTGAGTTCAGATCCGGCCTCAGACACTTAACACAAAAACCTAGCCGTGTGACCTTGGGCAAGTCACTTAATCCCAACTGCCCTCGAAAAAGCAAAAAAAAAAAAAAAGAGTCCTCATTGAGATCACTTCTGGGTGTTCTGTAGCTGATGAATAAGTCATTCCCTTGCTTGCAGAACATGGTGCTTTGACTTCTGTGTTGGTTCAGTCCTAGCCTGGGTCAAGCAATTAGCTCTTCAGGCCTGGATCCTTTGTGGATTCAGCTACTATGGCTACTGGCAGACTCTGATTGCTGGATTTCTAATGGCTCCTCTGACATTTTGGAGATCATGAGGTTATAACCTGGTCTCTGGACCATTCATCCAAGATCAGGAAAGAATAAACCCAGGAGACAAAAGAAGCAGACACCTCATGCTTTGCAGACACCTGGCAGCTGAGCAGGGAGATTAGGCAGTTTTACTTGCTGCCACTCACACTGTCTGACCCCCTAACAGAGGCTAAAAGCATACCTAGCCACATTAGTACTATAATCATTCTGGGGTCAGGTTATTGTGACCAGTATGCTTTTAAATGACAAATCAAAAAGCCAAGAAAGATAGCCATCATGAAAAGATGCTAAAGATAAAACTGCTGCCAACATTTGGTTTATGAGTATACCTTTTTTCCTAATGGCCTGTGGTACTGGCAGGAAAGTCCTTCAGTCTTCAGATTGTAGTGTCTGGGCGGGGGGGGGGGTACCTAGAATGAATCTTACAAGGCTCAGGTGACATCAGGGATCAATGTTGGGAAAGGGACCTTTCCATCGTGCTAAGAATATTAGCAGTTTTGTTGGCACATCTTTACAGACCAGATGTTAGCACATTGTTATGTCTTCCTCAGGCCTACTGATAGTTGACCAAACCATGTTTTATTTCTTACATGATTTGCGGGGGGAGGGGGGCGGGAGGGGAATCTTCATGGCAAGTGGAGTTAAATGGAATTTTATGGGTTTTATATGAATTCCAAGTCCAAGATACAGGTGCGTACTTGAAGTACTTCTTTTGTTTTTCAAGGAAGATTAAAGACTAAAAATAATGAATGCTTCATACTCTGAGAGGGCCTTTCAAATTGCATTGTTT
>CM053597.1:154464429-154510008 GCA_028646575.1 Pseudocheirus occidentalis
TCCTTGCTTCTTATAAACCCTTCTAGAACTCGACCTCCATCACCCCACCTTTCACACCATCTCACACCCTACTACCATTATTCTTCAACCCAGTGATACAAGGCCCTGGGCTGTTCTTCTGCCATGAGAAACTCCACCTCTGAGCTCTGAGCATTCACTGGCAGTCTCCTATGTCTGCAACTTTCTCTTCCCTTATTGCTACTTCCTAGCTTCCCTGGCTTTCTTTAAATCTGAGCTAAAGTCTGACCTTCTACCTTCTAGGCCTTTCCTAATGCCTCTTAGTTCTCATGCCTTCTCTCCTTGATTATCTCTGATTTACTTTATAGGTGTCTTCTTGGTAGATAATTGTTTGCACATTATCTTCCCAATTAGGTTGTGAGTTCCTTCAAAGCAGGAACTGCTTTTCATCTTTCTTTGTATTCACAGCTTAGCAGGTGCCTGGCACAAATTAGATAGCTGATACATATTTGTTGACTGACTGAAAAGCACAGTACATTCATGGTTATAGGGCAGGTAGATGGAGCAGTAGATAGAGCACTTGGCTCAGAATCATGAAAACCCATCTTTCTGAGTTCAAATTCAGCTTCATTGACTAGCTATGTGATCTTGAGCTAATAACTAACCCTGTCTGCCTCAGTTTCCTCATCTGTAAAATGAACTGGAGAAGGAAATGACAAACCACTACAGAATCTTTGCCAAGAAAACCCCAAATAGGATCATGAAGAGTTGGACATAGCTGAAAGGATGACCACATTCATAGTCACATAATGTCAGAACCAGAAAGCGATCCCACATCTTAAACCCTTATTGTGGAAATGAGAAAACTGACTCCCAGAGAAGTGAAATAAATCACATACTTTCATAAGACTAGGAAACTCAATAAATGTTGACTGAATCCCTCAACCATACCCACACATTTTTCCTTTTATTTTTTTCTCTTTATCTGCTTAATCCAAGATCTACAGGGAACCTGCTAGCATGTAGAATAATAACAAGGCTGATTTTTGCACAGATTTGAATATCACAGAAATCTCAGAGTTGGAAAGAACCTCTTAAGAAAGGTTAGCTAACCTATCCCTAACAGGAATCCCCTTTATGACATACAAGGATGGATGCAATGAGAGGCAATGTGGTCCAGTTGAAAGAGCTCTGGAGTCAAGTGACTTGAGTTCAAATCAGCATTCTATTGTTTACCTACCAAAATAATCTTGGAATCAAGTCACTTTATACCCCTGGCCCTGTTTTCTTAACTGCAAAATTGAACCAAATGAGATCTGAGGTCCTTCCAGTGATAGGTTCCATGATCCTATGGTTATCCAGTCTTTTCTGTGCCACCTAGCTGCCCATATTGCCTCACACTTATGTTAAAAAAAAACCCAACTTCGCCATCCAAGTTAGAAGTACACATTTAGAGTAGTTTGTCTAAAAATGAAAAGGGTGGGGCAGAGGGTAAAGAAGGGATTTAAAAAAAATTGAACCTAAGAGAGGCATGGTATCAGAGGAGTAGGGTAGGGGGAAGGGGAGCTTTTCTGTTCAAGGCAACCTAATCTATTTTAGATGGCTCTAATTTTTAGGAAATCTGGCTTTCTGAGACCTACTGCATATGAGAGAATTAATGCTCTCTGAAGAAGTCTAATCCCTCTTTCACATAAAAACCCACCAAATGCTCTCTGCACCTCTGCCCCCATCACCTTCTTTTCTCCAGGCCTTATAAATGTTGGTGGTTCCTTCATCTCCTCTTCATACAACATGACTTGTGGACTTTCACCATTCTGATTGTACTCCTCTAGAAGCTTATCAGCTTATCAGAGCCCTTCCTGAAATGTGATATCTCAAACTGGACTCAGAACTTGAGATTTAGGCTGACCAAGACAGAGGAGCATCACTTCCCTACTCCTCAGATACCATGCCTGTCTTAGGTTCAATTAAAAAAAAATCCCCTTCTTTCCCCTCTGTCCCACCCTTATCTTTTTTTAGACAAACTACTCTAAATGCATGCTTCTATCTTGGATCTTGAGGTTGATTTTTTGAACATAAGTGTGAGGTGATATGGGTAGCTAGGTGGCACAGTAGATAAAGTTCTGGACCAAAAGTCAGGAAGGCTCATCTTTCTGAGTTCAAATTAAGCCTCAGACACTTTCTAGCTATGTGACCCCAGGGAAGTCACTTAACCCTGTTTGCCTCAGGTTTTCTCATCTGTAAAATGAGCTGGAAAAGGAAATGGCAAACCAGTCCAGTATCTTTGTGAAGAAAACCCCAAAGGGGGTCATGAAGAGTCAGACACAATTGAAACACGTGAACAGTAAGAAGTAAGGCAATATATATATATACCTTCCTATTAAATTCCATTTTATTTGACTTTGCCCATAGTTCTAGCATAAGGTTTTCTTGAAATCCTAAATCTGTCATTTATATTAGTTATTTCTTCTGGTATTGTTTCTACAAGTCACAGGACTTTTCACTGAAGAATTCCTTCCAAGTTAACATTGTACTACATTTTGGGTCTGACCATGTACTATGTCTACTTAAGTGTATGTATCCCCCATCTGTCCTTTTCCATAGGAATAGCTTGGCAGATATTGTAAAAAATCTAGATAAATTATATCTATGACATTTCACGGTCATATTGCCTGCCCCTTCCCCAAAGGAAGTAAGATTGCTTTCATGTGACCTGTTCCTGATGAAGCCATACTGATTTTTTTGATCATCATTTCCTATTGCAGTATTCATATTCCTATGTTCACTAAACATACCTTTTATAATAAACTATGGAATTTTTCTAGGAATTAAAATCAAGTCACTGGCCTTTACTTTGGTGATTTTTTTTCTTTCCTTTTTTTAAAATTGGGGCATTTGAGTCAAATTCCTTTTGTAAAACTTCATGGAGGAATATATATTTGTTGTCGTGGTTCAGTTATCCAGACATGTCCAGCTCGTCTTTCCCCCATGGACCAGAGCATACCAGGCCATTTTATCCTCTGCTGTCTCTCAAAATCTATCCAAGTTCATGTCTGATGTCTATTGCTTTTGTAACACTATCTATCCATCTCAGTCTCTGCCATCCCCCTTTCCTTTTGCCTTTAATCTTTCCCAATATCAGTGTCTGCTCCAATGAGTCCCATTGTCTCATTGTATGGCTAATGTATTTAAGCTTCAGATTCAGTATTTGACCTTCAGGTGAATAGTCTGAATTAATTTCTTTAAGTCTTAACATTTTCGATCTCCTTGCTGTCCAAAGGACTCATGATAGTCTTCTCCAGCACCACAATTTAAAAGCACCAATTCTTTGGTGCTCAACTTTCCTTATAGTCCAACTGACAAAACCATACATTGCTATTGGAATTAAGAAAAACAAACAAAAACCCAACAACAACATAGCTTTGACTATATGGACCTTTGTCAGCAAGGTGATACCTCTTCTTTTTAGTATATTGTCTGTATTTGCCTTAGCTTTCTTTCCAAGGAGCAAGCATCTTTTATTTCATGGCTGCAATCACCATTTGCAGTGATTTTTGAACCCAAGAATAAAAAAAATCTGACACTGCTTTCATTTTTTCCTTTTCCTCTAGGCCACATGTGGCCCTCTAGGTGCTCAAGTGCAGCCCTTTGAAGCTAAACTTCAAAAATTCCCTTAATAAAATGATTTGTTCTATAAAACTTGAACTCAGTCAAAAGGCTACAGCCAAGGAAGGCCGCATGTGGCCTTGAAGCAACAGGTTCCCCACCCCTGCTCTAGCTGTATTTATTAGGGAAAGCTACTTAGGGTATCTTTTGTCTCTTATTCTCACTATGGGTACAGACAATATATTCTTCTGGTCATAATGTCCTCCATGATGCCATTTTTCATCATTTCTTGGCAAGCAAGACACTAGTGTGCGCTAGCTTATTTATATGTGGGATTCATCTTTCTATTGCTCTTGAATTCTTTGTAATTTTACCACGTTTAGATTGTGGTGCTTCATGAATTATAGCTATAATAGCATCACCAAGAGAACATTGAAGTAAAATAAATGGGCAAAAAATAATGCATCATTAAGCAGTTTGGGGTCTTTGAATGCATTGTGCAATTTCCCAGATGGGATCCTCTCTTTCTGTTCACTTTGCATACAATTCATCGCTTGTCTGGTTTTCTGCCCTGCTACTTATCATAATCTGGGTGATGTGTACTGTTTATTCACTTAACTTTCCCACTGTGAACGCTTAACTCAGTCTCTTTTTGCACCAATATGTATTTTACTCAGGAGGCTTTGTAATGTTCTAAGGCTCAATGCAATTAATATTGTGGCATCTACAAAGAGGAGTATCTAGAGAACTTTGCCATTAACAGAAGATCTTTCTTTTTATCTGGAGGTTATGCAGAATGACCTCCATGGTACTGGATATCATCATAAGTGAGCCTATTTCGTCCTGTTTTCGATCAAACTTGACGTCTGTATTTAGCAGATTTTTGAACTGTAGTCACAATTGTCACTGAGTCTTACATGATTTTAATATATTCATGGAAGACGTCTTGCTTAAATAGAGAGTTCAAAAATGCATTTTGTTCCATATCACCAGTTTTTTAAAACTGGTGAACAATAGTACATCCCTCTATGTCAATTAATGCATATGAAAATGAAGATATGACCTACATTAGAAATATGCAAACGAGAATCTGATTCTTCCCTTTCTACCAAAAATGTCTTCAGTCTGTGCAGACCATTCTTATAAAAAAAAACTTTAAAAGATTAAAAAGCAGGCTTATACGTTAGCATTTAGTAATCAAGTTAAAAGATAATATGCCTGTATTGCATTATACCTCTTTATGACCATCATATATATTTGATATCTTTATAGAACAGTGAGAAAGTTGGTAAGTTGAATACAACAATAATTATCATTATGTAGTCAGAACATGAGTGTGTATATGGGTTAATCAGATCACTTATCTCATGATAATTTAGTAACTTTACTTTTATATTTTTATGTTATATTATATTGTATCATATTATATAACAGTATATTATGATATATGATTATATATATCATATTATATATATATATATTATTTATATTTAACATAATCAGAATTCAGGAAGGAAGCAAAAATGTCTTTTGAATGGTCCAAGAAGATGTCATAAAATCTGCGAAGCAGAGTTCAGGTTCCTCATTCATTGGAGTTTTCCTCAGATCCTCACAGGAATTCTGACTTATTCATCTTGGCACACAGTTCCAGCAAACTCAACTAGCTGTTTTTCTAGCTCAGGTAGGTTAAAGGCAACAAACTGAAGAAAGAGGTCATTATTATAGGGGAAAGGAGAAAGACTCCAAGAACTCCTAGAAATAATAATTAAGGACTTGACAATGAAGGAAGAGACAAAAAAACCCACATAAAAATGGATCTAAGAATTAAAAAATCATAGTGGCCTGAGGCTGTTTAGTTTATGTACCATTAGTACTTTTTTTAGAACCAGAACTGTGATTTTCTTAGTTTAGAGAGATCTTGGTAAAGGACTTCTAATAATGCAGATCAGCACCTTCTCTGCAATTTATAATTTTAGAGAATTGCTTAAATGCATTGAGAGGTTAAACGATTTGCCTGGAATTACAGAGGTGGACTTAAGCCCGTGGTACTCAGACATCAAGGTCTGCTCTCTAGCCCTTACTCCATCTTTCACAGTTATCCCTACAGAGATCATTGTCCCCTGTAGACACTGCTTTCCAATAGCATAGTATAGGGACTAACAATATTTAACATGTTTAACAATGACTCTGAGTCATTAAAAAAGTTAAATTTAGTTCAACATATTTATTCTCTTTAAGAAAGCAGGGAAATCTAAAGTATATTTTATGAAGAACTCCATCAAGACATTTGAATAATTGTTATTTTCTAAAAAAACACTGCCTCTTATACCTTGATGATGGAAGATAAATTAATCATCATTCTGTGTTCATAGTATGTGCTCATGTATTCATTTTACTGTTCCCCTGTATGTTTTTATGTATACATGCATACACCATTCACCTGTAAGGAAGGGAGTGAGTGTTCCTTTATTTAAATCACCCTATTACAAAGGAATTCCATGTCATTAATGTTTCTTTGCAGGTCTTTCGGCTGAACCTAATGTAAAAAGGCTAAATTATGTTAGCTGTGGAGTAGCATGATGATCCAGGATGCAATTTAAAGAACACTGGTTTGGAGTCAGCAGACACGGGTTTGAATTTCAGCTTTGTGCCTATCTGTGTGGCCTTGGGCAAATCATTATACCTCTCTGGTGCAATTGTCCTTGTCTATAAAATGAGTTAGTTGGTTGAACTAGCTGAACTCTAAAATCCCTATTAGTTCTGAATCTATAATCCTACTTTAGAAATGAGCATGAGCACTCCTAAACTGTGTTATGAGTTTCATCCTAGAATGTACCACACCAGGTGACCTGGTTTTATCCAGTTTTACCCTCAATTTTGGTCCTCTTTTCCTTTGCTGAATTGGATGGGATATGTGTGTGTGTATGTGTGTATATGCATGTGTAATGTATATTATGTACAAATGTGTATATAGATTTATATGTGTATATACATGTATATGTATATGTATATGTGTGTAACATATTTTAGTCTCTACTAAAATAATCATCTTTGGCTTACATTAGAACCAGGCTATCAATATGGTTCTTCTAAACCTGTGTAAGGAACCATGGGTAATCAGTATTTATTATGCTTATAGCTTTAAGAGATAAGTTCTGCAAGCATATTTTATCTATGCTTTTTTCTATGCTATTTTATTCTCTGGTGTCACTAGACCTTTGGAAAGATTGAATTTTGACCATTTTAATTTAATCTGGGGCCCTTGTTAACCTGGAAACAGGAAAAGATAAGAAAAAATATAATGGAAATATGACACAATACCTTGAAGTATCTTTTTATCTGGTCCCAGAAAGGGCAGAGGGTCTCTCTGGAAGACTGTTTTAGCTTGTTACTTTGGGTTCATTTTTAATGCCACTCAGAATGAAGTAAGTTCCTAAAAAAAATAGCAGAAGGGAAAGAACAGATACGGATAAGAATCAGTGAAAATTCTATTGAAAAAGTATCACATACTGCTCTATAATCCAAACAGATTCCATGTTGCAATGGAATCATTTCTTAGAATAGTCAAGCTGATGATTTTTAAGGAGGGGAAAAATAATCCACCTGGGTTTGTTATTTTACCATATCTTGGACCAGCTTAACTCATTGATCTAATTGTCTTAAAATTCCAGCCTTCTTAAAACATCAAAATTAATGAAAGAATGTAAGTTTCAGAAGTCTAATAAAATGTCTCCATTTCTGTCATCACACATGCATACTTTCCATAATTATTGTTGTAAGTTTAAAAATAGGAAAAACCATGTGGCTATGACTCCTACTGCTAATGTAGAGAGCCTTCCGCTCTCTCTGATGTTATTCCAGTTCAAAATGTGGCTTTCACAGGACTTTGACTCAGAGAGGCCCCTAGTGGCTATATCCTATGGGAAGAGCCTCAAGATATTCTTAAAGATTCTAATTCTCACACTTGCTGTAAAAGCCAGCACTTTTCTGTGCAAAGGTCCACATTTAACTCCTTTTGGTCCCAAGGTAATGGCCTCCTAGATCTTTAAATGTGTCATCTTCATATACCATTTTTCTTTTCGTCCTCTGTGTCAGCCATGGATAATATCAGTCAGTGACTTATTTTTTCCCCCTTCATGTATCAAGGAAGTAAGTATTTAGCAAAGATCTGGATGTCCAAAAGTAAAAAAAGGAAACAAACTTACAGGTGCTTACTCCATGCCAGACATTCTGCTAACCCCTTTACAAGCATTATCCCATTTGAGCCTCACAACCCTAAGGTGTTGAGTGGCTGGTCATGCTGCTAGTATCTTGGTTTGAATTTGAAATCAGAATTTTCTAACTCCAGGTCCAGTTATCTAGGACCTCTATCCACTGTGCTACTGAGCCATCTCCTTCCCTAAAGAGGAAGGGGAGAGGTATCAATGAGGAAGAACAGGACAGTAGAAATAGCACTGACTTTGAGTTAGAGGACTTGTGTTAAATCTCCCCTCTGCTGTTTATTATACGTGTAATCTTGAACTAGTCAGTTAGGTTTATTGGGCCTTCATTTTCTTATCTGTTAAGATGAGAGGGATAAATTTCTTCTAAGAGGCAGTTAGGTGGCACAGAGGATAAAGAGCAATGCCTGAAGTCAGAAAGACAGACCTGAGTTTAAATCTGGTTTTAGATATATACCAGTTGTGTGACCCGGGGTAAGTCACTTAACCCCATTTGTCTCAGTTTCCTCTTCTGTAAAATGAGCTGGAGAAAGAAATGGCAAGCCACTCTAGTATGTTTGCCAAGAAAACCTTGCATGGGGTCAAGAAGAGTTGGCCATGACTGAAATGACTGAACAACAACAAATTACTTCTGAGACCCATCCCATACAGCTCTCACTCTCTGATCTGAACCAAAAGACAGCTTCTCTTCCCTAGGATATTTTATTTTATTGCAGAGAGGTGAGATTTATATGCATGAAACAACTGCAGAACAATTCAAGAGGGATATAAAACCAAGTGATTGTATTTTACAGGTAAATGAAATAATCTGGAAATTACAACTTGATTATGGTCAGATTGAAATTTTCTTCAGCAAAGGAGCTGTCCACTTCCAAACTTTTCCCACAATATCTTACTGATTTAATACTTTAAAGTTTACAGGGAGCAGCCCCAGAACAGAGTGATATATCAAAAGTCTCAGCTTTAGAGTCAGGAAGATCCGGGGTCAAGTGATGTGCCCAACACATTGTTGGCTAGTCACCTATCCATTGGGGAGTTTATAGTACATTTTATGAAGAATTTCATCTCCAGGCTAAATTAGGACTAATGTGGTTCTTCTAAACTTGTCTAAGGAACCAAGGATAATCAATATTTACCATGCTCATAGCTTGAAGATGCCCCAGACAACTCTCAAAATCTAAAAATTGCAGATATGTATGAAAAAAAATCTTCTTATATTCCCTACATGAAATCACAGGTCTAGTTGATCAGTCAGTTCAATCAAGTCCAACTTTCTGTGATCCCATTTGGATTTGTTTTTTTTATTTTCCCCTGCAAATATACTGGAATGGCTTGCAATGACATTTTCCAGCTCATTTTAAAGATGAGGAAACTGAGGCAGACAGGGTTAAGTGACTTGCCCAGGGTCACACAGCTAGTAAGTGTCTGAAGCCAGATCTGAACTCAGGAAGATGAGTATTCCTGGCTCCAGGCCCAGTACTTTATCCACTGTGCTACTGACCCTTCAATAAAAAGTGGGGAAGGTTGCAAAATACTTTTTTCAACAACTTCATGATGTAGATAGTATCAGTGTTATGAACTTTGTTTTATAGATTAGGAAATGGGATTGAGGTTATTTGATTTCCCTAGAGTCACCTTTAGGGTTGGTATTCAAACTCTAGTTTTTTGATTGAAGAGCCAGGACTGTACTGTAACTTTCTGTCACCAGTCATCAACACTTCATTCAGCAACTTGAAAGAGTTTGTACTGCTCTGATCCCCCCTACTTCTGCCTTTAGCCTATTTTTGTCACTATGGTGTGAAGTGCCATTTTTTTTCTCTCCTGGATCACAAGACACAGAAATCTGGTATGAACAATCAGGACAAGTAGAGTAGAAATAGCAGTGGCTCTTGAATCACGTCTACAAATCCAACCCCTGGTATTTATTATATGTGTGATCTTGAGCAAGTCACTTAACTTTATTTTGCTTCTATTTCTTTAACTGTACTATAAGAGGGGTGAGTTGCTTCTGAGTTTCTTTTTAGTTCTGGCTCCATGATCCTGAGTAAAAGATGCATTCTCCAACTGCAACAAAATTTCAGAAGAGTATAAAATCAAATGATTGATTTTATATTTATATGTATCAGTGGCATATATAAATGGGCATGGATGGCCTTGACGGCAAACCTGAGATAGGATGGTAAGTAGGCTTTAGGTCTAAATAGGAGCAAAATGGTTATCTAGCCTAACTTCTTCCCTTTATAGGCAAAGAAACTGGGGCCCAGAACTTCTTCAACATCTTCAACATCTCTCAAGAAGTAAATAGCAAAACTGATATTTATTTCTGCTCTCATTTTTCTCTTGGTAACCATCTGAAATTTTATTTGCTCTTCACTAATTCGAAGGTTCTGGAATGATTAGAATTTTTAAAAATTCTGATAGTTAATGAAGGATCTCTAGACATTGCTTTTAGAATCTTCCTGTGGCAGTTAATCAAAATTTCTTTGATTATCCCTGCTATCCTTTATTCTGATAATCTTCATATCCATGCAGAATGTTGAGTTCCTCCTGTCAAAATCTAAAAAAAATTCACCTGGCAACATAAACCTCAAAACAAATTTGAATTTCAAAGGTTCGTTTCCTGTACATGCATTACAAGCCACACATGAGTGATCTTGAGAAGCTTTACATTTTGTGTCTGCTGCCTTTGTTGAGAAATTGAAAATGCCTTACTAAATTTTGGAAAAGTCTAAGTGTCTATGAAATGTTCATTTTTAACACTGGAAAATGGTCTTTTTTTGGTATTACTACAGTGTTATTACATTTAATGGAATTACCTTTTAAAGTGTTTCAGAGTGAAAAGAACTATGGGGGGGGGAAAGCAATATCTTTTAGAAGAGCTTGACACAGAATTAGAGTCAGAGAAAGAATTACCTTGAACATCTGGTGGAGATTGTCCTCCCAGATGTTCAGAGACTCCTTTCTACAGAAAGCAGATTTAGAAGCTTGTTTGTGGAAAGTGCTAATTCCCTGGGCTTTAGCGGGTGGTTTATGATGGCTGGGACATGTAGTTTGGTTACATAATTGTTGTTGTCTTGCCATTCATGGCTTGAGGAGAGTCTGCTGTCAGAGGGCATGACAGTTGGCACTGCTTCAGAGTTGTGTCATGGAGATTCCATTGGTGAGGCAATTCCATCTATTTGATTAAGGAATTTGCATGACACTGAAAATATTCTGTTCAACAATGCAGCACTGTTTCTATTTATGGTTAGTTCTGCTTTATAAGAAAGAGCTGTGGTGGAGCCTTCGGGCACACACATGAAGTAGGTGATTTTTATCCTTCAGTTTCAATCTTCCTCTTACACCCACCCAGCCAGTTCTCCCACATCTATCACGAAAGTGCCTGACTGAACAGATGGCACTTTGCATCATGCCTGAGGGGCCCCTTAAGATTTGGTTTTTATTGAATGCTCATGGGAAATGAATCCAGAGCACATGCCCTTCCCCAAACTTTAGGGTTCACACTTGAGGCCACCTGAAACACCCTGACTCCTTAATGTAATTTTGCTTTAAGATTTTATGGACAACTTGCATGAAGAAAGTCCTAATCACCATGTGAAGCTTTTATTAGATGGCTACTGCAATTAGGACTCTGACTGCAGAGAATCTTAGAATTGATATTTTAGAGCAGTGGTTCTCAACATGTGGGTCATGACCCCTTTGGGGGTCAAACGACCCTTTCATAGGGGTCGCCTAAGACCATAGGAAAACACATATTTCCGATGGTTTTAGGAACTGAGACAACGCTCCTCTATCCATCTCCAGGCAGGTCTGCCCACATGCCCACAGGCAGATATGCCCATATATGAGTATTAAAGGGTCACGGCATTAGGAAGGTTGAGAACCACTGCTTTAGAATGATCTTTAATATGGCTAAAGTAAACAATAGAACCCTTGTTTTAGGTATTATCAATGTCAGGTATGGGAATGTTATATTCGTCTGGTAGTCTTTAAGTATATAGGAGAGTTATAGAGCTATACTTAATAAGACATGTTGAACTCTTCATTGGGTTGAACAAAGAAAGAAACACAGGTGATGCTTTGGGATTCCTGGGTCACTAAGTACTCTCCTTCCTACTGATTGTTGCTGTTGAGTCATTTCAGTTGTATGTAACTCTTCATGACCCCATTTGGAGTTTTCTTGGCAAAGATATTGGAGTGGTTTGCCATTTCCTTCTCCAGATCATTTTGCAGATGAGGAAACTGAGGAAAGTAGGGTTAAGTGACTTACTCATCTAGTAAGCATCTGATGCAGAATTTGAACTCAGGAAGATGGCACTCTATCCACTAAGCCACCTATCTGTAGTCTTCCTACACTAAATTTTAATGACAAAGGCACCATTGTTATTTTTTTTATTAATTTATTTTTAATTTTCAACATTCAATTCCATAAGATTTTGAATTCCAAAGTTTTCCCCATCTCTCCCCTCCCCCACTCCAAGATGGCATGCATTCTGATTACCCTCTTCCCCCAATCTGTCCTCCCTTCTATCTCTCACCCCCTTCTCTTATCCCCATGCCATCTATTTTCCTGAAGGGCAAGATAAATTTCTTTACCTGTTGCCTGTATATCTTATTTCCCACTTGCATGTAGAAGCAATTTTTAACATTCTTTTTACAACTTTGAGTTCCACATTCTCTACCATTGTTATTCTTAATGGGAAAAGGCAAAATTGTTTCACTTGTTATTCCAGAGTATTTCCTATTTACTGTTTTATTTAACCAAGAGGTACTTTTTCACCCATCTCATCCTGGCCCTAGACGCTGAAGGCTGATGGGAAGTCTTTAGAGATTTGGGTGAAAGGAAGGTGTGGTTATCCTGATTGTTGATTATACTAATAGCACAGAACAGCCTACTGCCCTGGTGAATCTCTACTGCTGAAGAAAAGGGATAGTCTAAAAATGGCATGACTGTATCCTGTACCAAAGAACTTCTTTAAGAGATTAAACCATATTTGAATGTTTCTTGTTACCCCCCCCAAACCCGTGAACTCCTCTTCTCTTTGAGGAAGAGGCCCTGTGCTTCATTATCAAGAATAATATAAAATATTTCCTTTGGTCATGATAAGGTTAGAGAGGAGGAGAGATAAGAAAGGGTAAGATTTCATTTCGAATTTGAAATATTTTGATCATTTGTAAGAGACAGCCAGATATTGAAGTAGTCAGCCTGTCTATTAGTCAGCAGGTTGGAATTTGTATCTCTGAAAAAAGCAATTGTCATAAGAGACATAAATAAAAGAAATAAGAAAAGGAAGCTAAGGAAGAAGAGTAGAAGAGAAAATAAAACTAGGACTTTGGGTGCCTATTTGTTAACCTTATGTTTGCTGATACCCAGGAGTCCATTCTCAGCAGATCTTGCATACCTTACAGGCAGGCAGGTGTTCCAAATTTATGTGGAAAAAATATTACTCTCCTCTGCAAAGGAATACTCTTAAAAGAAAGTAAATTTCAGAGACCAAGGACAACATTTTCTAAGCAAGGAATACCTGCATGGCTTGTATTAGCTCTCAAAGCTGCGAATACCGTCAAGTTGGCAACTGTAAATTCTTGAATCGAGAGAAGGTCATTGAGCACACTGGAGTCTGGCAGAGTGAGGACGGTTCTTGCTCAGAGTAGACTGAAGGTGGGAAAAACTAGAACCTCTTCTGAATCAAGTAAAACTGGTGAGAAAATTTGAGCCAAAATTTTGATTATGGAATGAATCACATGTATATGAAGGGAAGAATGATTTCTTCAGTTTGAAAAAGTTACATGGGTTTTCTTTTATGTATGAAGAGAATGTCTCAGCAGTAAGATTATAAAATCAGAGAATTTGAGAATTGAAAAGGAATTTCGCAATCAAATGATTCAACCTTCAACTGAAAGGAATTTCTTCTATTACTGACAAGCCTTCTATCATCTAGCCTCTGCCTGATGGCTTGCAATGGGAAGGGGACCCATAACTTCGGGAGAAAGCCCCTGCCACTTTTCAAGAGCTATGATTGTCAGGGAGTTCATTCTGACACCAAGTCTAGTTCTGCTTCTTTGTGACTTCTGCCTATTGCTCCTAGTTCTAGCCTTTGGGGAAAAGCAGAACACATTTGTTTTGTTTGGGGGGGGGAAGGTAAGGCCATTTGGGTTAAGTGACTTGCCCAAGGTCATACAGTTAGTTAAGTGTCAAGTGTCTGGGGCCAAATTTGAACTCAGGTCCTCCTGACTGCAGTGCCAGTCCTCTATTCACTGTGCCACCTAGCTGCCTCCATTTTTTTTATCATCTATCATTTCTTCAGAAATTTAAAGCAATCATATCCTCTCTCATTATCCTATTCTCCAAGCTGAACAGAGTTCTCTGAACTAATTGTCAGATGGTATAGACTCAGGTCCCTTCTTCATCCAGATTACTCTTCTGTGTATACTATCTGGTTCAGTGGTGTCAAACTCACATAGAAATGGGGGCCACTAAAATGTGCATAGGGCAGCCAGGTGGTGAAGTGGATAGAGTGCCATGCCTGGAGTAAGGAAGACCTGAATTCAAATTTGGATTTAGGTATTTGCTAGTAATATATGACCCTGGAAAAATCATTTAATCCTGTTTTCCTCAATTTCCTCATCTGTAAAATGAGCTTGAGAAGGAAATGGCAAGTTACTCTAATATCTTTGTCAAGAAAAACCCAAATGGGGTGAGAAGAGTGGGACTCAGTGACTAAACAACGAAATGTGTATAAGGATTCCTGCAAGCTTCAGACTTACTTAGAAAACCATGTAATAAAATTATCTATGTCCTCTAGTATTTTTATTTATTTTATCAAATTATAATACACTTTAATCAAACTCAGCGTGATATGCTGCTACATGTTTGACGCTTCTGCTCTAATTTATCAGTACCCTCACAGTGTGGTACCTAGAACTGAGTATAATAGTCCACATGTAGTCTAACTAGAGCAGAATCCAGTGGAACTATGACTTTCTTAGATTCCTGGAATTTCTGCCCCCTTAATGAGGTCCAAGATTACAGTAGCTCCTTTGGCTGTCATATTGAGTTTGCAGTCCACTAAAACCTCCAGATCTTCTTTGGAATAACAATCCATGCCTCCCCTTCCTTTCCTTCTAACTGCTCAAAGCCCGGAACTCCCATCAAAATGAGCTACTTGAATGCCTTCTCCTTATCTGTGGTCACACTGCAGATCCCTCTAGTCTTCCTGCCAGGATTTCTACCACATTTATCACTTTTCTCTCTTGCCTAGCTCCCCTGTCTCTACTGCCTATCCTCTTAACCAAAGCATTTTCCCAAATAAGATCTCTCTGCTCTGAAATCTGTTTCCCTGATGGCCCCAGTTGGTACCAGTTATTATTTGTCATTTTCACACTCTGTTAACCCCATTGATCCCAAGCATTATCAGATGGCAATAATAGCCATGTCCTTTCCTGATCACAGTCTACTTTTGGCCATCTTAGAGTTTATTAGCCAAAGATGGATGGACAAAGTAAATAAACACATGGGAAACTCAAATCAATCCTTCTTACTATTTAAAAAGATACATAAATACTTCAGATATCTACGGAAAGACTCATGAACACAGATCATAAGCCTTCTGTGACATAGTAGAAAAATCTTCAAGAATTGGTGTGGCCAAAATCTCCATCACCCTCCAGTTAACTTGGTGATTATTCTCTGCTAATTTATCTAGGCTACTGGCTCCCTCAGACAACAGACCCAGAGTTCATAACTGGACCCATCATTTGTACTTAATGTTTGTAAAAGATCAGAGGGAGAAGGAGAACTGACGCCATCCTCTAAAATAAGAGTTTTAGATTGTATGTTCAGTCTTTGCACTATATCATCACAAATAACTGAGAGCAGAATTAAAAAGATTTCATAGCGGATTTTTTTTCATGTGGTCTAATGCTGCAAGTATTAAGATTTTGTGATCCTTCACCCTTAGCATTTTATAGTGATTTATTTTCTTCATCCTGGTTTTCCAAGGGGAAAAAAGCTATGTGAAACAGGATAAATTACTTTATCATTTCCCTTACTTTTGTGACTTTGTGATTGTAATATGGGTTTATTTTGAACCTGAGTACTTTGGAATATTTCAGGATTTGAAAACTTTTCTAGATCATATAATCTATATTTGTTCTTTTTTCCTTTGCCTTCCCCCCTTTTTAAGTGAATAGCTTAGGCTTTATTTTTTGGTTTAGGTTAGGAGAAACATGTGTCGTATGATTTAGAGAAAGAAATCCAAGACCATTCTGAGATCTGTCATTTTTAGTATTTTACTGATATTAAATTTGATTTTATCAGAGAAAAAGAGTGGCAGGAAAAACATTCTGAAGGAAAACTTGCCTAAATTTTATCTTTCCCCATTCAATGGTGCATGTGCTAAAGATTTAAAATTTGACATGAAGATGCTGGCATTTTGTCTCTGGGGGATGGTTCTCATGTTTCCAAGGGTGTTCTCACTGCACACCATGCACTCTGACTTCCTTTCTTTTTCTCTCTACCTCCCTCCCCAACCCCCACCCCATATGTCTTCTTCTCTGTCTCACCCACCCCACTCCTGATTTCTTTCTGTCTCTCCGTTGTAGTTTATTTCCTTTCATTAGCAAAATGAATCATGTCAAGAAAGTGAAGAATCACCATTCCCCAGACCCATTCTGCTCTCTCTCTCTCTCTCTCCCATCCCTCTTTCTCCTCTCCCCTCCTATATACACATATGCATGTGTGTGTGTATATATATATATATATATACATATATATATATATAAATTATATATGCATACATAATCATTTTCTGGGAATGATTGCAGTAATTTATGATCTAGAAAATGGTGCCACTCTGTGATTTACTTCTTTGATCCTTGTTCTTTTGCTAATTCTTTTAACTACTTATTCACCTCTTTCCTCCATCCTTCTTTCTCTTTGCTTGAAGACTGTCTCTTCATGAATATGCTAATTCCTAGACCAGGAGTTCTTGCAGTAAGAGCTATTTATCATATAAAATCAAAGAGACAATGGCAGAGGAAAGGGGAGAACAGTCTTGTGAGGGAAGGCTGGAGAGAGGAAAAGAAGAGCAACATGGAAGACAGCTTCAGGAATAGTTCTTTAACTTGAAACAAAAAGTAAGGATAGATTATATTATATGATAGAAAATTATCTCATTTTGGAATTTTGGAATTTGGGATGTTTTAGAGACAACTATAGTATAATTGAAAGAAAATTGAATTTAGAGTTAAGAAGATCTGGATTCAAATTCCTGTTCTGCTTATTGGAGAGAAAGCCAATCATTCAACCTCTCTGCCTTTTTGTCTTACTTTCCTCATCTATATAATGGGGATAATCATTTATAATCTCCACATTACTGAGTTATTGTGTTGTTGTTCATTTTTTTTCAGTTGTGTCTATCTCTTCATGACCCCATTTGATATTTTCTTGGCAAAGATACTGAGTTGTTTTGACATTTCTTTCTCCAGCTCATTTTGCAGATGAAGAACTGAGGCAAGAGGATTAAGTGACTTGCCCTGGGTCACATAGCTAAGAAGTATCTGAGGCCAGATTTGAACTCAGGAAGATGAGTCTTCTTGACTCCAGGCCTGGTACTCTATCCACTGTGCCACCTAGCTGTCAAATTACTGGCTGGCTCAAATGATAGGTGAAACCCTTTCTAAATCATCAGGTCCTATGCAAATGGGAGTTGTCACCATAATAATTATTATTGCAAACACTATAGTGGTTTTATTTTGTTTCTTTAAAAAATGAACACAATGTACCTCGTGTTGAAGACAGAGAAGGAACAGTACAAAATGTCTGTTCTAAGGACTTTTAAAAATTATATTTTTGTTGTTTCTTGGCCTGGACTTTTTCTTTCATTCCTGTAGGGAACTCCTCTTGAGGAAATTCTCTTTACAAACACAGATCTGTAACTATTCTGCAACTTAAAGAGTTGTCCTAGAGAGTCTTAGAAAGTTGTCTTGTTAAGTCCTTTGAGTTGTGTCCTATTCTTTGTGTCAAGGTGCACTGAAAAGGTCAGGGGCTGCCCAATGTTATAGTGTCAAAGGTAGGACTTGAACTCAGGACTCCCTGATTAAGTGCTGTTCCTTGAGTCTATGGTTTTGCTTATACCATTTGCCACAATTAGAATGCTCCCATTTCATATCTCCACTAAGTGAGATCCTACTCATCCTTCCTGATCTAGGTCAAATACAGTCTCTGAGAAGACTTTCTTGATTCTTTACCTCCAAGAGTGTTCTCCTTTTGAGATGTCTTAGCGCTTTAGACTCCTCACAAACTTTGTATTGTATTCTGCATTTTGAATATATGTTATCTCCCCTGCAAAAGTTTCTAGGCAACGGGGATCATCATGTTTTCTCCATCTGCATATCTCCCTTAGGTCCTAATAGTCACCTGCACATAGTAGGTGCTCAATGAATGTTACAGGCCCTATGACTCCTTCTGTTGATTGATCTTGGCTTAATCAAATGACCAATAAATGTGACACCTTTTGTTTCCCCAGAAGAAACCAGGCCAGACTGACAGAAAGAGAGGAACAGTCTTCAGGAGTCATTCATATGCTGTATCTCTGCCATCGAACTTCCTCTAAGTAGTATAGGAGAAATGAAGAAATCACTGAAAAATTCCTTTTTTAATTAGATAATGAAATGATCACTTCAGCTGCCTCAAGATATTCCCTTCTCTGGTGAACAAATTGGGGAAAAAAGAAAAAAAATTTAATATCTAAGAGGAAGGGAATGAATTACATAAGATGCCATCATTACAGGATACAGGGCCTTCTTCTATCCTAAAAGGATATAGTCCTTGCAGAGACTTAGTGATGGAAATAAAATGATTAGGATTTAGGATTTCTTTTTCTTTTTCAAATTGATCTTAAGCAATACAATTGACCCTACCACCATGCAGTGTGTGTAGATGCTGATTTATAAGTAAAAAGAAGTCTCTGCTCAATGTAATAAATTTACTAGTGCTTCACTTAAAGATTTTCAGTCCAGCCTGTTTCCTTAAGCAATCTTATTTCTCAGATAAGTTTGCACTATTATCCATTTACCATACATAGAATGGATCATCTTGGGTTTACTTACCTTCATTGTCATAGATAGTCCTGATACCATACAGGCTATCTTTATATTGGTGATATGAAAAACTAAAGCTGCCTGGTTAAGTATGCCAGAACAAAAGAGCAAGACGCCTTGTGACAGATGCCAGGCCACAGGTGCCTGAGAAGTGGAAGAAGCCAGGGGATTATCCACAAGAGAAGGTTATTTTTCAATTAGATGAAAACAGGCAGACTCGGCATTTACCTATGTCTCCATTAGTCATTGTGCTCAAAATTAGGATTGTCTTTGCCAATGTTTTATTCGTGCTGTGAAAGAGCCACACTGTCTATGAGGCAGATTCATTCCCTGTCTCATGTGCAAGGTCAGACAGTTTTGGTGACTTATTTCTAATTAATAATAGTAATTTCACCTGATTTTTATAAGGTGCTCTGAGGTTCACATGATCTCATTTGATGACGGGAGTAGAAAGACTGGCAGATTACCTAAGACTTCTTAAATTCAATGGCATTTTCTTAGCTCTCTACTTAGCAGAAACTGAAACTTTCAATATTGTCAAACACTTGTCACTCCTTTATCTATCCCTTTGTTTAGATTCCATGATACATCTCTTTCCTTATTCTACTTATACCTCTCTGGCTATTCTTCCATCTTCCCTGATACATCATCATCCATCTACTTCCCTCTAAGAACATCTATCCTCCAAGTCTCTCTCCTGGACTCAATTCATTTACCCCTCTTTCTCCTTTGTTGATCTAATTGACTCTTATAGATTTAATTATCATCTCTAAACGGATGACTCCTAAATCTCTATATCCAGCCTTCATCTCTTTCCTTAATGCCAATTTTGACATTGACAATAGCTTATTGGGCATTCCTACCTGAAAGTCTTATAAGTTAGCATGTTCACAATTGAACTGATTATTTTGCTTCTAAAACTTTAGTTGATAAAGATAAATCTTTGAAGGTAGAATGAAGGATAGTCAGGAGACAGGGTATAAAATAGAATCTTGGAATTTGAAGGAAACTTAGCAGTCACATGGGCAAACCTACATGTTAAAGACATGTCTGCTAGACTTTAGGTAATATAGGTGCCCAGCATTTGCCTAGGGACCTCTAAGGAAAGGGATTTACTCCATCCTGAGGTATTCCAGTTCACTTTTGGACAGCACTAATTGTTTTTCCTGGCATTGAACTTAAATCATATATCTATATCTATCTATCTCTATCTCTATCTCTATCTCTATCTATCTATGTATATTTTTTTACTGTTTCCATCCATTGCTTCTGGGCCTGCTTTTTGGAACTAAAGAGAACAAATCCAGTCCTTTTCTACATTTCTTTCAAATATTTCAGAACAGCTACCATACCCCTTTCTGAGTCTTTTCTCCAAGATCAACATGTCTATTTTTTTTCCAGCTAATCCTCCTATTTCATGGACTTAATGTCCTTCAATATTGGTTGCCCTCTCTTTGGTACTCTCTAGAAATACAATGTCCTTCTTCAACCATAATGCCTAGAACTGAACATAATACTTCAGGTGAGGTCTGAGAAAGAGAGAATTTTATTTTTGTTTCTGGAAGCTCTGTCCATCTTTTTGCAGCCCAAGATTGCATTAACTTTTTTTTGGTGGCTACATAATAAGGCTGATTCATACTGAGCTTGTAGTCCAGTAAGACCTCCAGTTTTTTTTCCAGAACAATTTTTCTATTAATGCCTTCTCCATTTTATACCAGTGAAGTTGACTTTTTGTACCCGTGACAATTTTACATTGGTTCCTATTGAATTTCATCCTAAATTCAAATAAATGCATCTTACAAAGGATCTATCAAGATCCTTTTGGGTTCTGACTGTCAGACACTGTGTTGACTATTCCTTCCAGATTTGTGTCATTGACAAATTTGCTGAGAATACCATCAATGTCTTTATCTAAATTATTGGTAAAGTTGCTAAATAGGGACAAGTGGAAACCTTCTACCTTGTTGTCATTGAACCATTAATAACTACTCTTTGAGTCTGACCACCAACCTATTAGAATACATATGATAATATTATTGCTCAATATGTCTCTCCATCTTCTACCCAAGAATAATATTGAGATTTTCTATCAAAAACTTTGCTAAAATCTAGGTAAAATATATCCACAGCATTCCTTTTATCTTCTAGTTTAATAATCCTGTCAAAAGGGAATTGAGGTTAGTCTGGCATTATTTGTTCTTTATGAAACTGTATTGGTTCTTTGTAATTACCACTTATCCCATAGATGTTTGCCAACTATCTCTCTAATTATCGTTTCCATTATCTTTCCAAGAACTGAAGCCAAGTTCATTGTCCTATAGTTTACAAATCTGAGTTTCTTCCCTTCTTTTTGAAAATCAGAACTTTGCCCTTCTCCAATCTTGTGGTACCTCTCCTATTGTCCACTGATAGTGGCTCAGGAATCATATCTGTTTCTTCTTCCAGGATCCAGAGATATAGTTCATTTGGGCCAAGTGACTTGAATTCATGATCTCTTCTAAATTTCCCTATTTCTAGTTGAGGCATTACCATTTTCTTGTCACCCACTTTGTAACTCCAGAGTCATCCCCAGAGTTATCCTTTATTACTTTCCTGGTCTCATCCCCATATTCAAACAATATTGATAATTTCTCTACAACATTTTTTTATTCCTGTCCTCTTCCCTGTCTTCATGTGTCTGTTTACCCCAGTTTTGAACCCAATCATTTTTGGTCTGGGCAACCACAATAGTCTTCTAATTAGTTTTCAGTCTTGAAATCTATCTTCCATGTAACTACCAAAAATAATTTCCTGAGTCCACAAATTTGGGAATGTTATTCCACTGCTCAAAAATCTTCCATAAGTCCCTGTTGGCTAGGGAGAATAAAATGCAAACTCCTCAGCCTGGCATTTAAGGCCCTCTATCAACAATCTGGTTCCTGTTGGCCTATAATTCTAACATTATTTCATACTATTCTACTTCATGAACTTTGCATTCCAACCAAAGTGGATACCTGGCCATTCCCTAGATTTGACTCTCCACTCCTAATTCTTTGCATTGGTCCAGGCTTCCTCCTAGTCTTGGAATGCATTTTTTCCTTGTTTCTGCCTCTCAGAATCCTAGTTTTTCTTTAAGAGTCAGCTTAGGGGTCGCTTTCCCTGTGAAACCTTTCCTGATCTCCCCAATTCTTAGTGATGTCTCTCCCTCTTTGTTTTTCTTTCTTTTACCCTAATTTGTGTATATGTGCATTTCACCACCACTGCCTTCTTTAGCAAGATGTATTTTCCTTAAGTGTAGGGACTGTTTGGCAAGGCCAGCTAAACTGTAACTGCCACAATACATTCTATTATTCCTGATTCCTAGTTGTTATACCAGTTTTTATAAAGCGTAGAAATTTTATAAATACTAGTGGTAACTTTTGTGAATGAATTGACAATCTCTTCTGGAAAATGTATTAAGGGAAAGCTATAAACTCCTTAAATGCTCTTGTCTCTAGTAATAACTCTGATATCTTCTCTGTTGTGATTTTCCCTTGTTAATTTTTTTTATTGGTAATATGATTTTTCTCCCTCTTATTGCCTTTTCCTCAAGGCTATTTCCCTTGGCAGTGGTGAAGTTATTTAATGATAAAGAAAGCTCCATTAGCATCCTGATTGTTTATATTACTGCTTACCTATGCAATTTGTTGCTTATCATTATTTGGCTTCATATTTCTAAACCAGTGGTCTCCAAGTGGGTCTATGGAAAAAAAACCCTAGAGCTTGATTCCCAAATGAGGATGTTATCAGCCAGTGGAAGGGTAGAAAGATGGGTTACATTCCATTCTCCTCCTCTCATAGTCAAGTGTGGGGCCTGTCTCTAACACAGCTATGGCACTTTTAAAATATCCCCCAGTCCATCCCTTCTACTCTTTGGCCTACCTAGGTAGTACAGTGTATATGCTCCTCAAGGTAGTTATAACTGATGTCAAATCAAATTCATAAAGCAACAGCGTGGGTAAAATTTCCCAGAACCACTCAACCTCACCAGTGTATATGCCTTTTCTCCCTGCCTTTACCACATAGTGGTAGCAGGTACCTCTTAGGGATGAACTTTGTGACCATGTGAAATCAATCAAGTAAGCTCTCCTCCCACTTTTCTTTTCTTTTTTTTATTGGGAAAGAGTGAGTAGCAAAATAGAAGCAGACATAATTGGTATGTGTTTATATTATCCCCCTCCCCAAAACACCCCTCTTCTAAATTTTTCCATTTCTATTCAGGACATATTATCCATCATTATTTTTCCAGAATTCTCAACTTGATGTTATTTACCCCACATATCCATTGAGTTACCAAATCTTGTTCTACCTCTGTGGCATCTCTTATATCCATCCCCTTGACACAGCTGACAAAGTCATTTTCTTTTTCTGAGACCATCAGGGTTAACTGACTTGCCCAGGGTCACACAGCTAGTAAGGGTCTGAGGCCAGATTTGAAGTTGGGTCCTCCTGAAAATAATTTTTTTAAAATATAGATCTGACCATGCCATTCACTCCCTTTCTCAGTAAGTTGTAGAGATGTCTCCCTAGGGAAGACATATTATTTTATCTTTATCTCATAATTTTTATTTCTATTTTTGCATAACCATTAAAATGTCCAAAATCATTATTATACTAGTACATATGTATATATATATATATATATATATATATATGTGTGTGTGTGTGTGTGTGTATTTATAAATAAATTAATATATACTTATTGGAGGCAAGTGCTCTAAATTTTTCCACTGGTGGATGTGTGATCAAAAAGTCTAGAGACATTGTCTTAAATAACTGAAAAGATTTTTCCTTGATTCTAGACATTACTATTTCATAGATGGGCTTATTACATCTCCCAGTCCACACCCTTAGAAACTAAAACTCTGAAACATCATTTGCATATGTCAAAGATTAGGAAATTTTCTATATGAAAAGTCAAAGCTGGCAGGCCATTCATAGTGTTGTAACTCCTATGAGCTCCGCTGATACCACAAGCCTCTGACTTACCCTGGTGGAGAACCAAAATGAGAGGCTAATAATGAGGAACTACAGTGGCTTCTCCCTCTTCAACCCACCTGGGACCTCTGCTGGTTGGAAAGGATATTAAAGATATCATTAAGGATACCAAAGGCATAAACTTTTAAAGTCTTCTACCCTAAACCTAAGCTTTGTCAAGTGCCAAAAACTGTCCTAAATTTTAAACACTGGAATATTTTCTTCACTAACCTAGGCTATTGCTATTAGGCTAAATAAGTGCCCTCTTCTTTATTCTTTTGATTGACAGTGGTTTTCAGCTTCACTCTCCAGAGTCCTCAAGGACACTGTGTTCCCAATGTGTTAAGAGGAACTGTCAGAGCAATGAGAAGATTTTAACCCCTACAGATACCCTTAGTCCAAAGGGTCTCTCAACTCATAAGGTCTAACTGGATCTGTTGTAAGGTGAACACAAAGTTTTCTGTCACTTGGCATCCCATGACACTAAAGGTCACTAACTCAGCTTTCTTTGGCATGCTTAGTTATATGATAGATAGATCATTCTTGCCAAGAAAGGATGACATCTTCTACTAGAAATAAGCACTAAAATAAAAACTTGCTTGTAAGTGCAGCAGAGGCTTTCTGGATCTTTAGATCATTAGCTATAATCTTTCTACACTCTAAGTGTGACGTTAGGCTCTCACATCTGTTTTCCTTTTGATTTTCACCATTTACTGAGAATTGTATCCAAGAAATCTATTCTTATTTATAACCCATCTTTGAAGAGAGTATATTGTAGCAACTATGGACAGGATCCACAAAGATTAAAAATCTCAAACAAAAGGTAAGTGGAAGCATTCCCATTTAGAACAGTATCTAGAACATGGCAGGTATTTAATAAATGCCTTTCAAAAATGGCTTATCTTTTCCTTGAAGGGTGGCAGGTTACCACAGAATTGTTGCTATTCCTTGTGGCAATCAATTTAATGTCCTCCTAGTACTGATGGAATTAATCTTATTTTGGGGTCCATCTCAATGTGTAGGAAAGGGTAATGGAAGAAAAGAATGGAAAAGGAAAAAAAAACATTAGTGGCTATTACATGCCAGGAGTTGTGCTAAGGACTTTTATAAATATTTTACAAATGTTATCTCTTTTAATCCTGACAACAACCCTGTGAGGTATGTGCTTTTACTATCCCCATTTTATAGTTGAAGTAACTGAGACAAAAAGATCAAATGACTTGCCCAGAGTCACATAGCTAGTTGGCATCTGTGACTGAATTTGAATTTAGGTCTTCCTGATTCTATACTCAGCACTCCATACATTGTGTGACTTAGCTGGAGAGGTGAGTGAGTAATGTGTAGTCAGGCTGGAAAAAGAAATTGGGGACAGGCTATGAAAGATTTCAAAATAGGTTTATATTTCATCCTAGAGGCAATGGAGAGCTACAGGAGTTAAGTAGGGGAGTGACACGGTCAGATCTATGCTTAAGAAAGATTCCTTTATCAACAGTATATAGGGTGAACTGAAATGGTAAAGACTTGAGGCAGATAGAACAATTGGGAGGTAGTTGCAGTAGATGAGAACTGACCATGGTCCTGATCTAAGGCAGTAGCTCAGAGGGTAGAGAGGAAAGGAGTCAATGTGGGATATATTGTGGAGGTAGAGTTGATTTAAGATTTGGATCTGGGAAGTGAGGGAGTGAGAAGTCCAAGTATAAGGCTGAGATTACAAGCATGGAATGATGAAGCTTTAGAAGAAATAGAGAAGTTTGGAAGAAGGGAAGTTTTGAGAGGAAAGAAGAGTTCAGTTTTGTTGGGCATGTTGAGTTTCAGATGTTTCTGGGACATCCACTCTAAAATTTCTAGCAGGCAATTGGTGATATGAGACTGAAGCTTAGGGGAGAGACTAGAGCTCTCTTTGAGTTATCTTCATAAAGGTAATGAATTACTCAATCTATGATGAGGTTACAGAGAGGGTATGCAGAGTGAAGATGTTCTATGATAGAACCCTGGGGAACCCTTAGAGGTAGGTAATGTGCAAAAGGGGTGGAGAGGGGGTAATGTTGTTCTCCACATTTCATTTTGGATCTCTTCCAGCTCTCCAGGCAGGCAGAGGTCTGTGGTTTCAGATCAGCTCAAGGCAGGTGGCAACTAGCTCCCCAGATGGCTCATGCAGCATACCAAATAAGATGAGCCAGATTTCCCTTTTTAAATACAAATGGTTGCATTTCTGATGCATGTCAATGATGTTTCAGGTTTCCCGTTCCCAGGGACCTGGGGGCAGTGATAAGCTAAATGGGATGGCAGATTTAAGACCCTTTATGAAAGCATAATTTTTTTAGATACAGGGAAATATCTACGCAGTGATTTGGGATTGTAAAGCAAAATAGTGACAAGCAATAAATTGCACAGGTAAGAAGGAAAGTACATACACAGTCAATATTGTAATGGATTGTTTATCCTTAAACTAACTTGACCACATCTAAGGGACACATGGGCAGTTTGGTAGCTCAGTGCATAGAGTGTTAGGCATGAGTCAGGAAGACTCATCTTCATGAGTTCAAATCTGACTCTAGATACTTAACTAGCTGTGTGACCCTGCGCAAATCACTGAATCCAGTTTGCCTCAGTCTCCTCATCTATAAAATGATCTAGAGATGCAAATGACAAAGCACTCCAGTATTTTTGCCAAGAACACCCCAAATGGGGTCAGAATGAGTGTAATACAACAGTTAACACAAACGAACCACAAAAACAAGGGAAGTTACCATGAAGCAAGTTCTTTTCTGAAAAGACGAGGGGCCTTGCTTAAGGAGTTTACAGTTTTCCCTCGGTACATTTCCTAATAAACAATGTCAGTTAATTCACAAAATAAAAAATAGCCTTTGCATTTATAAAAATCAAAAAGATCAGATATTCTTATTTATATTATAAAAAGGGTTATAGCAATTATAAATCAGACTTTATGGAATATTTTGGGACCTGGGCTCGTAGAGTGATTAGTGGTGATTAAGTCTCACCCCATCTCTTGGTAGAGGAAGAAAATGAGGCCCTTCAAGGTTTAGGGACTTGTCCAAATTTACAAGGAAGTATCAGAACCAGAATTTGAACTTGGGTCCACAACCTCCAATATTATTATTTTTTCCACTGTACCATACCAACTCTCTCATAACTTAAAAGGCCCTGTCAGACTGCTTTGGTTTGTCTTAGTATCCTGAACCCCAAGTCAAGTGCCTTGAATGTAATATTTTTTAAAAAAATCATTGTTGTTGTTTTTAATGCCCCAAACACCCCTGTTAGAATAGGTCCTACTATTACCCCCAGTTTTTTAATGAGGAAAGTGAGTCCCAGAGAGGGTAGTTTGCCAATTATAGTGTCAGAAACAGTATTTGAACCCAGGTCTCTACTCCAAAATCTTCAACTGTTTATACTCTATTATGCAGCTTCTCATTGAGAGCTTCACTTAAAGTCTTACATAATTCAAATGACATTACTATTTAAAAGCTCAGACTCCAGAAATTATAATAGAAATCTATGGAAATCAATGAGAATAATTGTCCCCCACTGAATGATTTTCTATTTCTGTAGAAAAAGCAAAAGATCTTGCCCCCTTCGCTGGGTTCTTGAGGTAGCTTCACTTCGTAAGGGTCAAGCCAACAAGAGAAGGAATTTCTGAAACATAGGTAGGAAAAGTGGGCATTTGCATCTGAGCTACACTAGGATCATTTAAGTCAACTCAACAGGCATTTACTAAGTACCTTCCATGTCACCGGCCTCTGCTGGGTTCTGGAAAATTAGCAACAATTTACCCTTAATGACCATTTTTTTCCTTCTCAGAGAGTCAGCTGGGTGATGCAGAGGATAAGACTGTTGACTTTGGAATCAGGGAGACCTGAGTTTGGATTCTCTCTCTGACAATTACTATCTGTGGGACCCTGAGCAAGTCTTTTAACCAACTTTTCCCAACCTCAGTTTCCTCATTGTGTAAGATAGGAATAATAATAGCACCTACTTTATAGGATTGTCGTGAGGTTCAAATGAGGTAACATACAAGTAATTTGTACACCTTAAAGTGCTCCATAAATTATTATCATGGCTAGCTCATATTATTTTATAAGTATATTATGTAATATTTCTATTAAGGGAGAAACAACTTTAGGCACTTTGCTAAATGTTTGGAAATACTTGCCAAGTTTGCTGCAAAGTCTGGTTATCATAATGTACTGATTTGAATACCATATGTATGCTCTAATTTTCTCACTATACTAGCTTTTTGTAAAAAAAAATCAAATCATGGTTTTTAGAGTGTATTTTGGGGCTCAGGATTCTCTTAAAGAATGCTTTTATTGAAATTTATTGGTCAATGATATCAATTTGGATATCCTTTTAGAAAAGGCTTATGTACAGTAATGGAGCAAAATACAATCCACTCATTTGACCATGGAATTGAGGTCATTTGAATAAAGGGTTGATCCCTTTCTGAATAATGTAAAGTAGTGAACTTATTAGTAAGTGAATGTGTCCATCAAATACTGATTGGAGTAGTGAAGGTAAAATATGAATGAATTACTATGTACTAGTACATTTTGGAATAAAGTATCTGATCATATATAGAATTGATTTTGCAAAGGAGTGTGTGTGTGTGTGTGTGTGTGTGTAGGGGTACATTTCAGTGAGTGTATGAAAGGGGGAAAGTAAAAGAGAATTTGAGCAGAGATAGAACACTGTGTACAGTATCCTAGGTGTCAGCAAATGCATGAGTTTTCTTAAGTATAAGACCTGTGGAGGTAAATGTATGTGAAAGAGTTTGGTATATGAGTCTATTTGAATGGATCCATGTGAGAGCACATGTGTGGCTGGATATGTGATTGATTATCTCTGATTACCTTCAAGATTAGATGAGTTTGACAAGTTTCATGTATCATTAGAATGAATCTCTAGTTACTAGACATACACTAATGTTCCCTCTAATACACTAACTTTCCCACTGCTTAGTCTGTTCAGCTCCCATGACCTACTTAACTCTTCTACTCCATCTCAAACAGCCATTGATGGTTATATCCCTAGTCAGACCACAATCCTAATGTGTTCTACTTCCTTATTCAAGAACTCTGAAATTCCTTTTTCCTTTCCTAATGCCCTATCATTCCATCTGTCACTATGCCCTAACTACTAAAAGTATTTTTCATTCTCACCATGACTTTCCATCCCTGTAGTCCTCAATACTTTCCCAAGCCATCATCCCTGTTTTTGCTTCACTTTACTTCCTTCCCAATTCTTACTCCTTATTGAATTAGTGTACAGTGTACACTATCCTCTACTTTGGATCTCTGTTGCCAGTCCTACCTTGGGAAATTCTAAGCTGGGATTATGTCCACTTCTAAGTCTTTTGTTCCTACTCATATGTTGCTAAATAGAGGTAGGGGAAGTCATTCAACCATGTTAACAAGGTCCATTACAAATTTATGTTATATGAGCTCAACTGGACCCATTGCATCAACACAATCCTTTTGTTCCTCCCTAGCTGATTCTTTATCTCACTCAGCACATTCTCAATGATCTCTTACCTCCCAAACACAATGACCTTTTTCAGTCCTAATCTTTGATCTCTTTGCAGTGTTGTTTCAATGAATGAATGAATGAAAAAACATTTGCTGAGCATTACTATGTCCAAAGCACTGTGTTAAATGTTGGGATTAGAAATAGAGAAATAAGAAAGTGCCTGTTCTCAAGGATCTCCCATTCTAATGTGACGTAGCACCTAACTCATTGGGTTATGTGAGGATCAAATGAGATAATGGTTATAAAGATTTAACACAATGCCTGGCACATAGGAGCAGACAACCAATAAATATTCATTCCCTACCTTCTCCATTCTAATGAGAGGGACAATATACAGTGAACATTTGAGCTGCAAGTAATGGAAAAGCACCAGGGTCCTTAGAGTATAGTGGCCAGGTGGCTGATACAATCCCTTTTCTCTAATGTTCCTTCCATTGAAAAAATTATATGTCTTTCTGATGTTGAACTATTTGTCACTGGGCTGAATGTATTGCTACCCAAAGGTTCAGAGTCCCTGTCTATCTCCATCAGGGTCTGAGGGGACATGGTCACGGTGGCGGTGGTTTGATCTGCTTGGCTTACCCTGTCTCATCTCTCTTGCTCAGAGACCTTGCTTTTTCAGCTAGTTTTGCTTTCCCATCCTTTGAGTGGCAGCTGTTTGGCAGTAGTTGGGGCTGGCTGGCCCCCTGGTCCACAAGAATGACTGAGGGAGCTGGACTGAAAACAAGAATTGTATTCTGGACGTACTGCCAGCTGCAGGGTTTCTGCACTTATCTGCTGACCAATGGGTAGCTATTGGCTGGTAGCTGTTGCTAATGATGAAATAGGAAGCCTTCTCCTTCACAGTGTCTCTCCCTTCAGTGGGGGCATTAGACTGGTGATCTGGGAAACACTGCTATTTCCAGGTTCTTGGTTTCACATTTTTGTGCTGTACTCATCAGGGTATAAGAGGAGATAGTGGTAAAGGTGATAGTGGTGTTTTGAGTCATCTGGCACATGTACTCCCTCTCTCTCCCCCAATATATACTGTTGCTTCAAAGAGGCTGCTTGACTTCCCCATGGGTGCCAGTTGACTGACAGTTACTGAGGATGGCTAATATCTCCTTCAGTAGCTCACTAATGAGAGAGAAAAGAGACTTTATATGCACACACACACATATATATGCATGCATATATACACACATATGTAAATACACACATAAAATACGCACACATATAATACATATATTATCTATACACATAGTACTTATAGATACATGTGTTATGTTTATATGTATTTATATACACATGATACATACAAAGTAGATATATAGTATATATTTATATATTTTTATTTCATTAGTGAGCTATATATGCACATATATGTAATTATATATATTTGTGCATACACACAAGGTAATGCTAATTATGTTTAGCACAGTAATCTGGCACATAGCAGACATATAATAAATGCTTAAAGATTATCTGATGAAGAAAGATGCTATTTCAAATACCATATTTTCTCCTGTTCTTCTCTGCTCATGGTATGAAAAAGCAGGAACTCTTGTAAAGAACTAATGATTTCATTTATGCTCATTAAGTATACTGAGACCATATAACCAGTAATAGCCCCATGGTGCAGTTTCTTCTTCACCATAGCAGAGCATTAACTTCATGTATTGAGTTTGCCATTGAGGGATACCTTGGGACTTTCCAGAGGTGCTTTCAGAGCCTCTTTATAACCTATTGTACATTGCATCTTTATGACTAAACTTTTTTCATTGTAATATGTTCTGTGGATCTTCTGGCAAAGTTTCTTAATGCCATTCAATGCTACAAGTTAAAGCAAACATTTTGATACTGAATGATGGTAGCTCCCTAATTGTTCTTCATATCTCACCCATTGATGTATGTTCTTGCTTCATCCTCACTCTGTGTTTTCCTTTAATTCTTCCACTTTCGTATTTAGGTTGTATAATTTTAAAGCCTTGGTTCTCCTAAATTAACCCAAATTGTCCAAACCACCTGTCTCAGGATATTTTGTCTCTCCTTAACAAAGACAGGAGAGGAAGAGTGTTTGACATGCAGTCATCAGTAGTGCTTATTCGAATGCCTAAGATGCTTCCACATGTTTCTGGAGAAGTATATGATATATGTGGCTGCTGTTAACTTTCACTTTTGGATTGAGGAAAAATAGGAGTCCCTAGAGGAGGGGGCCAGAGGCCACCATAACTAGCATCAGAGACTTCACTCTGGAAGAGAGAAATCCACTGCTGGGAAAGCCAGAGAATGTCACTTTTACAGCAAAGAAGAAACAGAAAGGGGGAGAAAATATGAAAGGAAGAGAATTTAAAAAGTATCTTTGTGTTTTGGTGGTATGCTCCATGTCAGATCCCAAGCCTCTTTGTACTGAATGGACAGACCTGGTTATGTCTTTTATTAATGAAAACTAGCAATAACTAAAAATTGAATATAAAATCATTAGTTCTCCCATTTCTGTTAATGGTAATTACTACTGCCATATAGAAATTTACCTCATAAAGCACAGAAAAAGAAAGTCGTATCTACCAAAAGATCACCACAGCCATATTCTCACCCATTTTCCTTTTGTTCTACCAAACAATCACCACAGCCATATTCTCACCCATTTGACTTTAAAGTAGTGACATTTCAAGGAATATGTGGAAGTAGAAAATGAAGGACCACAAAATTTAGAGCTAGAAGGGATGATCCAGGTCATCAAGTCCAATGCTTATTTTACACACTGAAGAAAGAAGAAAGATTTGAGGGACTTGTCCAGGGACAAGAAGCCAGTAAATGTCAGAGGGAAGGCCTGAACTTTGATCTCCCTGACTCTTATTCCATTACTTTATCCACTTCACCATGTTGCTTCAAACAGAGAACGTGATATATTAAATTCTCTAATTATCCCAAACATCTCCAGAAGCTACAGACTAACTGGGAGATCTAGCTTGGTGAGATGGAGGGCTATTTAGTTTATTCTCTCTTTCTCATTTTTTACTACTATGATCACTTTTAGTATTTCCTTTCTTCTTGTATCTTGCTTGTGGTTTTTTGTTTTTGTTTTTTGGAGGAAGGAAGGCAAGGTGATTGGGGTTAAGTGACTTGCCCAAGGTCACATAGCTAATAAGTGTCAAGTGTCTGAGGCTAAATTTGAACTCAGTTCCTCCTGACTCCAGGGCCAGTGCTCTATTCACTGCACCACCTAGCTGCCCTGTTTGTTTGTTTTTGAGACTGGATCTCCATATCTTACCTAGGCCAGAAGTACAGCCTTGTGGCTCCTTACTTCTACTGACTCATCATCTTGCTGCCAGACCTGGTATGGACCCCCAAATGCCTTACGCCACTGAAGCTCTGAACTCCTAAGCTCAAGCTATCCACGAGACTTAGTCTCTTTGGTGGCAGGGATTAGAAATGTGCTACCACCCCTGGCCATTTATTTTAAAGTAAGCAAAAATACATCATAGAACAGCTATAATTGACAGAGTATGTATCACTTGGTATTTTTCTTCTGCTTCTCTATCAATATGAACAAAGCCTATTGCAACATCAGTTCTCTCTGGAACCAATGCTAGGTGTTGCATTTGGTCTGAGTTATACTCTCTTTGAAGAAACTATGAAGAGAAATCTATGAGCTTCTCTCTGTCACCCTGTAACCCAATTGTTTGTCAAGTTGTATTGATTCTACCTCCTAGTATTTGTCCTTCCTGCATATTAATACAAGCTACCATCCTAATTAAGCTCTTCATCACCTTTTCCCCAAGCTATTATAATCTCTTTCTAACTGGTATCCCTGCTTCTAGGCTCTCTTCTCCCCAAATTAGCCTCTTCCCCTATCCCCCCTTGAAGCTTCCATGACTTGGTCCCTGTCTCGAACCTTCGGTGGCTCATCATTGACTCTAAGATAAAAATATGAATCTTCATCTTGACATATAAGGTTCTACAATAGGGGTGGGGAACCTGTATCATGGCCTTCTAGGTCTTTGGGTGCAGCTTTTCCACTGAGTCCAAGTTTTACAGAACAAATCCTTCAGTCAAAATGTCACAGTTGAGGACCTAGAAGGCCTCATGTGGCCTTGAGGTAACAGTTTCTCTACCCCTGTTCTATGCAATCCAAATACTACTACTTTCCTGTAGGAGCTCTGTGTTCCAGGCCTGTCATTCTCTAAATTCAAATTAAAATTCTATTTCATTGATTTAATACAGACTTGGAATGTATTCCTTCTTTATCTTTGCCTCTCACAACTCTTATCTTCCCTCAAGACCCAAGTTGAGGGAGTCATCTTTTTTCATGAAACATTCCCTGATTACAATTGCTAATGCTCTGTCACCTTAAATTACCTTGTATTTATTGATCTGCATATATAGCATTTCTAACAGTAAATTATAAACTTCTTAAGGACTGTTTTGATTTGTTTTCTTTACATTCCTAGATCCTAGGGTTCAGTGTCTTTGAATGAGTGAATGAAAAAGCTTACTCTGTGTCAAACACTTTGGATACAAAAAGCTAGAACAAGACAATCTCTCTTTTCCTGGACCTCATATTGGAGGATATAACACGTATAAGACAGATCAGCTGTAGACCTCAAAGTCTCCAGAATTTAGAAACAAGGTGATGAGGAAATCCCAGAGTCCTAGAGGGCATGTTAGCAGAGCAGATAGTAAGGGTGAGAGGGTTTAAGACTGCAGTAGCAAAACCTGACAGTCTTTTTCAAGCAAGGCTTTCAGGAGTTGACTCCCAGCCCATTCAAGTGGTATGAATAACGACGTTTCTTTTCCTATCTGACTGCCATGTTGGAAGGCTAGGGTCCTTAGGGAATTAGTAAAGGGATGGTAAGAAGGAAGAGTGCTCCCAGTTTTTTTCTCCAGGGTTCTAGGTAGCTTGGAGATTGCCAGGGAAGGGGTGGTGAGAGAACAACCCTGTGGTTCTTTCACACCACTCCCTGGCATCTGTGTTGCAAATCATTATCTTTTTCTTACTTGATGAATCTCACTAACAAACCTCTTTTGGCACTGAACCTTCCCATGTGATAAATAATAACCACAAAAATGCTGGATTGTATCTGACAGCAATGTTCAACATTGTGGCTTCATTATCTGTTCTCTGTGACATTTACTTGTTTTTCAGTTATGCAAATTTTGATTTTCTTTTAGTAATTTACATTATGGTAGCCTGGTTTTTGTTCTTTTTGTTTAATTTAGAAGGTATTTAATAATATTTTGATTGAACTGAATTCAATAATTATGTGATAATGGAATGGATTACTTGGAAGTATTAACTTAAATATTCAATCAGAGGTTAGATGATTATTTGGCAAAGACAATGTGAAAGGGATTCCTGCATTGAGCAAGAAAGCTGGGCTATTTAGCTTTTACTACTGGTTTTTAACTTTAGGATTTTAATGTTGTCCATGGTATGGGAGCCATTCCCTGTCACAGGAAGCAGAGATTCTTTCTGCTTTCTTCCATATAAAGACTAGACACTTTTTTAATATCAGTAACTTCACTGTCTAGGATTCCATCTTTGGTGAGAAAGCACTCTTCTTTCTTCTACAAGTTCCCTTTGAGTAGAGGGAATTGCCCACTCATGGATTGTCACACCAACAAGGGAATATCCTACAACAAGAAGAATAAGGATGAATAAAAAAGATATGAAAATAAATGACTTAGAAGCATCTTGTTGGACTGAGGGGGCCATATATGGGAAGGCTGGGAATAGGGCATTTGGCAAGTACATTATAATTCTCTACCCCATCTCTACAAACATATCTGTACTTCAGTCATAGACTGGTTTGTGAACTTTTCATTGTTCAGTCTCATCCAACACTTCATGACCCATTTGAAGTTGTTGTTGTTGTTGTTTTTGGCAAAGATACTGCAATAGTATGACAATTCCTTCTCCAGCTCATTTTATAGGTGAGGAAACTGTGTCAAACAGGGTTAAGTGATTTACTCAGGTTCACACATCTAATGAGGGTCTGAGGCCAATTTGAACTCAGGAAGGTGAGTCTTCCTGAGTCTAGGCCCAGAGCTATCCACTGTGCCATCTAGTTGAACTAGGAATCTAGAAAATGGGCACTTCTTCTGAGAGAAATTCTTTCTTATTGCCATTAATTTTGCCCTTCCCATTACCTTATGGATCATGAATTCCCTTTCACTATGCATTATGAATTCATCCCTTTCCTTTGTCCCAAAGTATCTTTACACCTTACTTGTATGGCAATATCCTGAATCTGCAATAAGATTTGTCATAGTTAAGTACCTGAATGACCCTGGGTAAGTCATTTAATTCCTTGGATCCTTACTTTCTTCAACCCTAAAATGAGAATGTTGTATTAAATGACGCTGAAGTCTCTTCCTGTACTAAATCTATGGTTTTCTCGATTCATACGTATGCCCTATTTATTATTAGACTCTTTGTGATGACATCCAGGAAGCAAAAACTTTGTTCTGGGTATAGAGGTGGCCTGAAATCTCTGAGTACCCTGAACAGTCAGGTTTGGTGCTTTGCTGGTTCAAATTTATTACTTATTTTTACTATTAATTTAATTTTATTGTTATTTATTTTCATTATTTTGTATTATTTTTATTCTTAAAAACAGGTAGTTGTTTTAGGAAGCTGAATTCAAGATGCTGGCTGTTTGTAAAGTTATGTTTTTCACCATGCTTACTTAAATTCACCTTTTCCCTTGGGGTCCTTTCTTAGTAACTCCACCTCACTCTGTTCTCTCTTTCCATTGAGAGCATTTCTTATCTATGCCATACCTTAGCAAATCACAAGTTGTCTTCCGTTATTACCTTGCCATATTTTTAATATCTTCTCTTATGTAAGTGGATTGAAAGTAAAGGTCAAATTTCATGCTTTTCTTGTATCCCCCATAATGCCCATTTTGTACAGTGTAAGGCTCATGCTAAGTACTTAAGTACTTGTTAACAAGTACTAACAAAAATGGTCAAAATCATCCTCAGGAAAATGTGCTCTTGGGTCGCTAAAGACTTTAAGGAGAAATGAAAAAGGGAGAAAGATCATTTATGTAACTGTTTTTTATATAATTTGGATTAAGGCTAAAGTGAACAGACAACTTTTCTGGAGGTGAATATCATGGAATCAGACAAAACCAAATGGAACTCATTCTTTGTGATATGTAGTCAACTTGCTTCCATAACCCTTCTGGTTAAAATTTCCTGAAAACTAATGAGGCAAATAATAGTACTCAAGCAAGATTTGACCCTTGGGAAAACAACACATCCACACCACACAGCTTAGTAATTGTACCTTTTTTGTCAATGAAATGAAGCTATACCTTCCATTTTGTTCTTTGAGCTCATGGAGGCAGAACTGAGAATTCCTTTTAAGTGGCAGATTGTTTCACAAGATCATTCATTCGTAATGTTCATACAAACTCACTTATTATGGTCGTGTTTTTTTTTTAAAATCTAGAAACTCAGAAACTATTATAAGAATTTTAGAAATTTGGTTTTATGAGTTTATTAATAAACATGCATCAGCTTCCTTTGTGGTTACTGTAAACTCCTTGACCCTGGGTGTGAGGAACAAAGACTGCATCATAGGTCTTCTGTCTAAGGATATCCCCAACCAGAATGGTATTGTTAATAGCATATATGTGTGTGCATGTGTATGTATATGTAGATTGATAGGTATAGATACACACATATATGTATATGTATGTATGTATATGTATATCTATCTATCTATATGTATGTATGTACACACATGAACTAAATGAAACCTATTAGGAAATTTACATTGAAGTTTTGTTAGTCTGCTTGCCTTCCCATTTTCGTACTAACTCAGTGAAATGAACTTAAGATTGACAGATGCTATCTGTAAAATTATAGTATTGCGAATAAATGAATGGCATTTATTACCAGTGTTTCATCTACCTAGTCCTTATCCTTTTCCTACATGATAATCTTGACTATTGTTATTATGTTATATTTTCTATACTGTGTGTGTTATTGTACTTGGTAAGTGTTTTCCCTGGTAGGTACCTCTCTCATTATCCATCAATATCTAGCAATAATCAGATGGCCGGTACCCCACAATATTGTGTATATTTTAAAGGATAACGTCATCCTCCCTCAAAGCAGCTTAGAGGCTAAATTAGGCCTTGATAATAGGACCATGCTGTATAGAAACTGGTTTCCTAGAATTCTAAAGTTACCTGGGAAGTTCTTGTTCTTTGATCTCACTTGAAGAACAGATTTGTTTTAAAAGTGTTTTCCTTCTCAAGGATATTCCATGGACTGTTTTTTTTTTCCTGAAAGTATCAGAGGAAGCATCTTGCAGAGTAAATCAGCTTTCTTCCCATTTGCTGATACTTAGTGAAAGAGCTGATGGCAAACAGATCCTTACTGCCTCAATATGTACTTCTCCAAAGTCATGCCCAATAAGACCTGACAAACTGACATCCCCAATCCATCAGCAGCAATGGAGGAAGGAAGCGAAAAGGAAGAGAGAGCATCTTAAAACTGACCACTTTGTGTGTGGAAGAAAGACACCATGAATATGTCAGGGGAGTTTGGTTAAGTCATAACCATCTGTTTTTAGAAGGCATGTCATTTTTGTTTGTTCCAAATTCATTTTATTGATGAAATTTGTCTTTAGGTCACAGTAATTTCTGAGGAGAGAGAGAATAACAGATCTCCCTCTCTTTATATTGAACTCTCTTTTGTGACAAGGAGTAATAGGTAAGCAAAAACATTGGCCACAATGACTCCCTCTGACAGTATATGCAGCATTCTTCCCAATAGTTGCTTGCCTGTCTGCCCTGTGAAGAGAAATAGATTGCATTATCTCTTCCCTCACACCACCAATGATATTTCAGTCCTTCAAATTTTTATTGTTTTAGCCAGGTGTATTGATCTTTTTCCATGAGCTGATCTTAGCTATAGAAATGAACATACTTGAAGATGAGTTGTACTTATTTCATTCTGTATCTGTTCCTACAAACCTTCCTACATGTAGTGTGCCTCATTGCTCTGTCAACACAGTCTCATTGTCCTCTAAATTCATAACAATTTATCTTTTGTCATCCTACAACCAGAGGTCCTATCTGTTCCACACTTACGGTTCTACTGACTTGGAGGAAACTCCAATCCCAGATAATTTGGGGCTCCAGGTTCAGCTCACCATACGTGAACACTTTAAGAATCTGTAATTTGTTCATTGTGCATCCTCCTTCCAATGGCATAGATCATAAGCCTCTATGACTTAATAGACACTTTGAGTGTTACTGTGCCTGAAAAGGTCATTACCCTGATGCAAAATAATAAAAAAAATCTCTTTTAAACAAAGCTAACCTGGTCTATGGGCATCAGTGTACTATGTTACAAAGTAAATCAGTTTCTTGTCTATTTATTTGAAAATATGCAATAAACTTTACACCTGGGGCACAAATTCCTTTTTGGTGCTTCCCGTCTGATCCTGTTTTCTGGCCTTCTGGAAATTCCTCCAGGAGACTGGCTAGTCAGGGTTCAACTATGCTGCTAATGTCTCCAATTTTACTCATTCAGGATGCCTGTCAATAAAGAAGAAAGAAAGAAAAAAGATGGATCAATAGAGAATTCTCTCTGGTTTCTAAGGGATTGTGGCAAAAAAGCAGATCTTCACTGTCCCTTAACCCAGAACTTTTTAACAGAGATACAGGAAGTTTGAGCATTTATAACTTGGACCACCAGAGACTTCAAAGTGTTGTGGCTCTTTGGGAGAGGAGAGGAAATTTACTATTCCCCCTGCACTCTCTCTTTCTCCCCACACTTAATTTTCTAAGAAAGAGGTTTCAAACAGAGTGAGGGGTAACAGTGAGTAGCACCCCTTAGTGCAACTTGAACAAAATTAAAATGTAATTGGGAACTATTTAACAAAATAAATAAAATTATAATAGAATATAGATAATGTTAATATGTGGTTTTCTAAGTCAACATGGGGCCCACATATTTTAAGAAAGAATGAAAGACAAAGAGTAAACTCTGCCCTCAGAACTGATTCTTGCTTTTTAAAGAACCTGTTATGGTATGGCTCATTATCTAGCCAGCTATTAGAAGTTGCCTGTAGCTTTTCACTTGTCTTCATTCAGTGCTGAACTTACTATAATTTCCTCCAACTGATTGAAGAACTTCTCCAATTTGATCAGTGGTTAACAATGGACCACTCTATTATGTTATTAAGTTGTTTTAAAAACTCCTTCACACTCCATTTTCAGTTCTTTTTTTTAAAGAAAACTCCTAAGTATATATTTTATACCATATTTCTAATCCTGGATAGGTCTGTAATAACTTCAAGAAGCTTTGTCCTTTTGAATGTCTTCTTAATTGTTCTGCACCAGTCTTATCAAAGTAAATGTGAAACAGAAACAGTATTTGGAAAATCTAATAATTAGCAGTTTTTTATGAGATACACATCTGCCACAGCTGGTGAGTCTAGAGACAATTTTCATCCCCACATATATGGTTATATGAATTCATTCAAACAAATAGCATTTTACAAATTTTCATAGATTGCTACATATTTTGATATATAGAGATGTCTGCCCCAATCCAGAGACAATGAAGAATAAAAAAGGGGGTTGGGAGGATAGCTTTTTCTCTTAGAAGTAAAGTCTGATTCCAAATAATTTTTAAATGGTGCATGTAAGGCTCTCCTAACAGGTAAGGGGAATGAGGTTTCCTGGAAGTCACTTTTTTCTCCTCCTTCAAATGAGAAATCAAACTACTCTAGGTGAAAATTCCTTTAATGGGTCCCCTGGACATATAAGCAACTATAAATTTCTTCATTGGGTCCATGAAAAACTTTAAGTCTGGATAAAAATGTCTCCAATGGATCCCAGAAACACACAGGGTACCTGAAATTTCTTCAAAGAATCCCTGAAACATATAGGACACTCCAAATGGAGCTCCAACCTCACCCCATGCTAGGACAGATAGGTTTGCTTAAAAGAAATCTAACTCAAAAAAACTCAAAGATGCATGGAACACTCCTCAAATGGATTAAACACATGGAGATGATTACCTAGTGTTTCTGGGACATCAGGCAAACCTTATCCTATTGAGATTCAGGTCATAAGGATCTTGGCAAGCTGTCTGAACTCATGTCACAATAGGGTCTACATCTGCTCACAAGTAAAATTTAAAAAACTAAATTTGAATGATTCCTCAATTAGGCCTTAAATATCCTTATCTAGGGGCATCTAGGTGGCACAGTGAATACAGCACCGTCCCTGGAGTCAAGAGAACCTGAGTTCAAATGCGGCCTTAGACACTTGACACACTTACTAGCCATGTGACTTTGGGAAAGTCACTTAACCCCAATTGCCCTCCAAAAAATAAAATAAAATAAATTAATATCCTTATTCATGAAGTCGTGAGGCACTCCCTTAACCCATTCCTCGTTTAACTAGGAATCCTCTCTGAGTTTCTAGTTGAACCAGTATTCTAGGCTGATACATCCTTATTGCCTCCACATTTATATTAGATAATGCAAAGTCACAAACTCACTTTCTCCTCCAGAGCCATCTGGGTCCAGTGGCCAGATCTCCATCAGGATGACTGGAGATGGCCCAGGATGCAGTGGGAGACCTGGAACTTTTAGGCTGAGGCCTTTTTCAGGTTTTCACTTTGAGTGAGGTAGGTAATACGTGAGACAAAAGATGGCCTCCTTAATTAAAACAAAACAAAAGAAAACAATACAAAACAAAACAAAATCAAACTGGGAGAGGAAGACAATTAGGGTTGCTGGCCAAAAGAGAAACAGTTACTATTGACATTTACCGTGAGCCAGGAGAGCCCCCAAAATAACCATTAAGTGGTGCTTGGGCAGGGACCTATTGTTGTCCAATCCATGAGATTCAAAGTGAATTGGTCTTTGAGAAAGAAATCTAGGCAATAAACCCCAAGTTAACTAGTAATTTTCAGCTATCAAAATCTATCTTTTTTTGGCAAAAAATTCTTAGATAAGGGGAGGAGAGAGAAAAGAGGAGAGAAGAAGAGAGGAGACGGGAGGTGAAGAGAGGGGAGGGGAGGGGAGGAGAGGAGGAGTTGAGTTGTCCTCTCTAGCACTGACCAGAGAGAACCTTAAGAAACCTTAACTTAAAAGGGCCAAGTTCTTCCATTGCATCCTGGGCCATCCCCAGTCATCCTGATGGATACCTGGCCACTGGACTCAGGTGACTCTGGAGGAGAAAATGAGGCTGGTGACTTTGTAGAAAGCTTCCTTATGACAAACCATAACCACAATAATAAATAATGTAATAAAGCAAATATAAATAATTCTATACTCATATTATAGATGAGAAAAATATCTAAAAGTTGTTGGCCTAACTTATAAAAGAAATACATTGGAAAAATAATTACAAAAACAAAAAAAAGTACTGATTTTTTTCCCAGTGGATCCCTGCAATACTAGGGCTAGAGATTCAGTATGAGAATCTCTTGAGGAGGTCGTTACAAGTACATAGACTACCTATAATATATTCCATATGAATCCACATGGTGTAGCATGTCTCTGGGCTACTGCCTTTCCTAAGCACCCATCACGTGGTCAGTGTGTAGTTACAGGTTGGGTATTTCAGGGGATTATTAGCTCAGATTCAAGGTATGTATGTGTCTGTGTTCCTGAAGTTATAGCTCACAAGTGCCCATTCATGTTTATACCTTTCATTAGTCAGCCAGAGGACATAATTAGTCTAAAGCTTAGGCATTTACTAAAATGACATAAGAAATGTGGCAATAAAACATTTTCCCCATAAAAGTGGTGTACTAGGACACACTTTTGCACAAATGGATTCAACAGCAACAGAAAGAATGGCTACCCATACAGTTCATAATTGATGAGGTACCCTTGGAAAGAACTCATGGCCAAGGCAACCCAAATCAATGTGGCAAGGAGCACTGAAATCTTCTCCAATGTCCTCATTCTACTTTTCAATGTACAGAACATTTCTGTTGCATCTGATCCTGAAAGAGACTTGTGAATGATGATTGGTCATGGTCTTTACCATCTCCAGCTTTAGTCTCAATTGAAATCCTGGTCTAACAAGGGGAAGAAACAAGCATTTATGAAGCACCTACTATGTGTCAGGCACATAAGTGCTTTACAAATACATCATTTCATCCCGGGGGGAGAGAGTAGGTATTATCTCCATTTTATAGTTGAAGAAGATGAGGAAGTCAAAGGTTGTTATTTTCCCAGAATCCCATAGCCAATAAGTGTCTGAGGTCAGATTTGAACTGACATTCTCTTAACTCTAGGCACAGAACTCTATTTACTTTGCCACCTAACTGCCTAGTACCCTGCCACATACTTTAAACCATAAAAATGAAGAGGGTGCCCAAAGAGGATTAGGGTTGCTTGAGACCCCAAAATACCAACATGCTGGGTCCTGCCAAAAGAATTTGATTCAAGTCTTCCCAGCCAAAGAAAAACAAAGTTTATTGAAAGTTCAAGTTCACCATATGGTGTAGACTCTTAAGGAGCCAGTCTATACTAGGTCATTCTATGGTGCTCTCACACAGAGCAAGTCTGTGCTAAGCTATTCTATGGTGCTCTCACACACATGGAGGGAAGATGGGATTCTGATATACAGAGGAATCTAGGGGTTCTCTAGAGGAGGAGTTTGGGGAGGGTCTTCAGGAGAAGTCAATGATGTCAGACTCCAGGAATGAGTTTGGGGAGGGTCTTCAGGAGGAGTTAATGAGGTCAATGCAAGGGTGAATTGATATTTTGATAGGCTCAAGGGTGGGAAGTAGGTGAACAATGGAAGCTAGTAACAGAGGTTTGGGCCCAGTCACAATGAAATACTTATGGCCTCTGCAAATACCTCATCAAGTGGGAAGATTCAATCAGACTTCAAGAGGTTTCTCAGATTCAAGGAGAGCTCAAGGGGGGTCCCAGAGCCTACATCTCATCATTCCCCCCTCAAACAAATGGGACTCAAATTCCTTTGGGGTAAAGTGCAAAGGTCTCCCCTTCTGAAAGTGCTTCCTGCTGGAAAAGGCATAGAGCTGTTCCTACCTCTCTGGGTCCTGTTGAAGGGGCAGAGACTTCACATCCAAGGGGTCAGACTCTGGACCACATCTGATGCTAGGTCCAGTGGGCTGGAGAACTTGGGGCTTAAACCCTGAAAAAGACAAACATGGCAGAGAGGTTAAGCAAACAAAGACCAAAACAGGCACAAAAAAATGTATAGCAAAAGAACAATTTCCCTGGTAGGAATTAAAGATGACTATGGCAAGACCAAAAGGCTGTCAGATATCTGTTTCCTTTCCAAATTGCTCCATGGTCATTTAGCACATGGAAAGCAATAGTAGCTTTTTAAAAACAGGCAACAACTCCCAAAGCCTGTTCTTTCCTTTCAGACCACGAAGAGTATTATTTCTGGGGCCTGCCATCTCCTGAGTAATATTCCACCTCCAGGTACTAAATTCTCAACACTTCTCACCAATTCAGTTTAACTTAACTCAGCTTCCTAGATAGACCCTACTCCAATGCATGTTGCTTTCTTCTGTTAAAAGATGTCAATATGAAAGAGACACATTCCTACTACTTTGCTGCATTCTCTAAGCAATGCAAAGAAAAATGTGAAAAAAGACCTTTCCATAGAGGTAGCCAATTTTTAGATGTTGTCTCTGTCCAATAACTAATGCCCCATGATTCCAATAGGCTAATTGATGGACTTCTTTAAATTGATCTAATCTGACTCACAATAACCCAATTGTATTATATTATCAGATTATTAGATAATCTCTTGATCTCCTCTTGTTATGTTGTTTAGGAAAATACTTAAACCCTTCCTTTATACATGTTTCCATAAAATCATTGTATTTGTCAATTCTTAGGGCACAAAGATTTGTCATTATAGTTATGTAAGGATAGGAATAGGGACTGGAACTGTGATTTCATTGGTGTGGGGAACTCACAGATGAGCAGATTTTTGCTTTTAATGCAAGTCAGCAACTTCTTTACAATTTTTGGTCTTAGAGCATTATCTAGAGCACTGAGAGATTAAGTGTCCTGCACACAGCCTGTATGCTTCAGAGGTAGGACTAACATTCAGGTTTTACTTCTTGGTTCCAAAGTCAGATTTCTAGCCAGCACAGCAAACTCTCTGACATATACTGTAGTGTTGTTTTTTCCAGCCATTCTCCACTTTATTGGCATTCACTTCTTTTTTTCTAATCATTTGCTACCCAAAAGAGTGCTGCTGTGAATATTTTAGCATATATTGAACCTTTCTCTCTTGTATTTAGATTCCTTGGGGTTATAAATCCATTACTGGCATCGCTGAGTCAAAAAGGGTTATGGCAATTTAACCACTTGTCTTGCATAATTCCAAATGGTTACCCTACTCTCTTCAATTGCAAAATCACAATCCAGCCATTTTTTTCTTCTCCTGTAACTCATTCATTTAGTTCATGGGTAACAGGAATGGTAGAAGCCGAACCCAGCTTTCTGGGGACTGTCTTTTGGGTAGTTTCTGAGGTTCCATGACTAATATTTTGAGGGGACCAATGTAGTAAGCTTACTATATGGCTATTATTCTTCACTCTTTAGATCTCCTTTTCCAGCCATACACACAAAGACACAGACACACACACACACACAGACACACACACACACAGACATATACTTTTACACTGCCCTTTGTATACAATTCATTTCATCATTGTCTTTAGGCAACATGCCTCTTTGATTCCTTGGGGATTGTGATATTCCGTGAGTACAAGTCATATGGCATTATTGGAAAAATATTGATGTAAAGATGAGTTGTTTTTGTCTCAGAGAGAAGTTGGGGGTTATTAAAGTCCTACAAGTCTCTTAAATACAATTATTGGTTCCTTTGATAATAATTTTAGAGCTAGAAGGGTGCTTTAATATCATTCAATCATAGAATCTTAGATCCAGAGCTGGAAAGGACTTCATAGACCTTCTAATCTAACACCTTCATTTTAAAGAAGAGCAAACAGAGACTCAGATATTAAGTGATTTGTCCAAGATCATTCAGAGATAGTAACAGCATTCAAGCCTAGTTCCTCTGACTCTAAATCAAGAAATCTTAATCAGCTTGCTATTTTTTTTATCAATTTGAGACCTTATTCATTGTCCATATATAATATCTGTCCTATATATATATAT
>CM053597.1:154510508-154551504 GCA_028646575.1 Pseudocheirus occidentalis
AAAAATTAAAAAATAAATGAAGGAAAATCAGGCAGTCTAGTAGAAGATATATTGAGAGTAGTATGGGGCCAACAGCAGGTTGAGGCAGTGTGATAGATATAGCTATGTCGAAAAAAAGGTTGCAGTTCCAGATCAGAAAGGAATTTCGAAAAGGACATGGAGGAGGGCAAAAAGAGTTGAAAGCCAATAAGAAAATTTAAAAATCTGCCAAATAATCTATTCCTCAATAGTTAAAGGTGTCTATCTTCCTTTCTGTTGTGTCCCTCATGACACAGATGGCTTTTCACAAATGCATTTGATTTTATTAGGGTTGACCGTGCACCTGTTGTAGTACAACTGTTGAGTTTTTTTAAATATATGTATTTTATAACTTGATGTGTATATGATTATATCTGACTGTAGGTTTTCTGGGATACCAGTACATAAGTGATTGTGTATGACATAAGGTTTACTGTTATATACATAATTCCACATCTAATCTTTGTATTTATATACATATTTAAGAAATTCAAAACAGATTGGTCATGATTTCCAAATTCTTAATCTCGTCTTTCTACCTCCAAATTGATCGTGTTATGTCAAAATATAACAGTAACCTTAGCATGTCATAGTCTTGGTTACACAGATCTTAACCCCAGGGAAACTCTAGGGAGACAACAAACACTGTGTTCAAAGCTGTCAGCAATCTGGTGTCAGGAACTTGGCTTTCTCTTTCTTTTACCTTCACCTCAATGTAAAATCCTCTAGTATCAGAGGGTTAAGTGACTCCTCTGGCAGTAGACTCTGCTCATTAGCAATTTGGAATAGCTGCTGTGCAGAAGGCTACATTGTTCTCCAATGCTGGAAAATCAATTTGCATAATGAAGCAGGTGAGAGAGTCTCTTGCCCATTCAGGCAGTTCTGATTGGCAGAAAGAAAGGGGTTTTATTTGTAATTGGCTACAATTAATATGAGGGGGGAAAAAAGGAATAAAATTGCCCAAGTTAAAAAAAAAATCAAATCTGCATTTATTTCTGTGCACATTTTTAATGATGGGAGGGTCTGTTGTGTAGAGGCATGCAAGTAATTAACCTTATATGTTTTCATGCCTTTTTTTTGCAGGGGAAGCCCCTAGAGGCTCACTTCCTACAGTTTCTTTTGCCCCAAAGGCCTCTAATTGTTGGGATTCTACCCTGTTTGCAATCTTCTTCAGTGTGCATGTAAAGTAATTAGAATAAATCATTAGAAGCCATGGTATTCTTTCTTCAAAACCAGGATGACACCCAACTCTATAGCTCTTTTGTATTCACTCCAAGAATGACAGTGTCACAGCTGTCTCAATGTCTGCTGAAAATCATTTCTTCACAAAACCTAGTTAGATTGAACTGAAATCAGAAAAGACTGGGGTGATGATGAAAAGCTCAGAGATACTTTGAGGAAATATCACAGAGCCATATTTAAAAAATTTAATATCAGGTTGCTTTTTTCTTATGATACTTTTGGCCTCACTGCTTCAGGACTTAGGAAACTTTCTTTGGAGAGGGGGGTGGAGTCGTAGAGTGAAAAGAGTGAGAGAAATCATAGGAGGCTATTTTTCTTCATGAATTTTTTTTAAAGATTACCTTGGATGTAGATTAGCAACAAATCTTCAGATAATGGTAGGAGTAAGGAGGTGGACTGAGAAAGTTACTGAGTTACTGAGAAACAGGACAAATGCTCAGGCCTACCAGAAAGCCAGAGCCTCACACTGACTATCAGTTGGTCTCTCTAGTCAAAGTCTTTTCAGAGTTTATATAGTATAAAAGAAAAAAAAAGGAGAAAAGTAAAGGAATTTAGGGTTCCTCTACTGATAATCTATCACAGTTAAGAAAATTTTAAATAAAGTGTTCCCATCTGTTTCTCAACCCTTAAGAAGGACCAGAGTTGGGGAGAGGAAGAGAGAACAGACAGCTGCAAGATTCAGAGTGGCTCTCACTTTGCTTAGTCATCTATTTGATGAATGCAGCTGACTCTAGAGCACATTCTTCAGTCTTTTTACTGGCTATTGATATTACACTGGATTCTAGCCAAGGCTTTTGACCATCTGATTCAACCCCCTAAGCAGAATTGGATTAAAACACCATGGAGAAAAATCTGATGCTATGGTGTTTACATAGATAATGTAACTTTTAAATGGTATTCTGTGACCCTTGCTGGAGAGGGATACTTTACACTGAATTATAATAAAAATAGTCAGAATTTCCCCCAGTACTGAATTCTCAGGATTCCTTTGGTCCTTACACAGATCCAGATATAACTTAGCAGACAAGCTAAAAAAGAAAAAAAACAATCTCACATCCCTGGGGATTGAGGAGTAAGTAACAAATTTCTACTCTTCAATAAATTCAATTCAGCAACTTCTATGTACAAGACCTGAGGACACAGAAATGAAAAATGACATAATCTCTGCCCTCAAGCAGCTTACAGTGTACTAGGAAGCATCAAAGCTTTGGGAGATCCAATGTATGGGGGCCCCAAGAAACCTGGAACAACTTTTCATTGTTAATAAAATTTTGACTTTTTGATACAATCTGATTTCCTTCTGAATCTAGGGCTTGTGGGCCTGCACTAATCTTTTTGGCTGCATGAATCTTTTCCAAAAGACCCAGATTTCCATGGCCAGAAGTATGACACAAATTTCTAATGTATCTATAACTCACATAGCAAGACACATTGAGAATTCTAATTTTATCAATCTTCTAGTACATGTTTTGTTTATCTTTTTAAAAAATAGAATGTAAAAAGGACATTGGGAAACTAATTTCTTTTTTCTTGGGATGGGGTAGAATAGGAATAAGGGAGCAATGAGTTTCAGAATGAAGTAAATGCTTGAAATAACTTTCTTCTCTTAGAACTAGTTATTTGGCAGTAAAAAAAAAATACACACACAACAAAAAACTACAGTTCATTGGCAAGCCTAGGGTCATCTGTTCTTCTAAACATGTCCAATTTGGAGAAATAGCCTAAAAGTAAAAGATTTCAAGTGCTAGCCATATCCAATTAGATTCAAAAATCCTCTCAATCTAAAGAAATGCTTATAGATTTTCTCTAGTTATAACTTTAAGTTCAGTATCTATGCTACTGCAGCATTTCCTGGGTCCACAGAACATGATTGCTAATTACTCTCAGGTTCAAGAGGTACTCTGTGGGTTTCATGCATCTGAAACTGTAACTCATGAGCCCCTACTTGTGGGCTTCCTATTAACAGTTACAAAGTAAAAGATGGAATAATAAAAACAGTAGCTACAAAACATTTCTCACATAAACCTGAGCATGCTCTCCCACAAATATACACAGCCTCAGTGGGAAGAGTGGGCACAAATAGTAACAAGGCACATATGCAAAGAAATTGTATGTCCAAAGTAACTTGGCTGTTTTTTCTCTTCTAATTGAACCTTCATGGTATTCCTCCCAAATCAGGAAAGCCTGGTACCAGATGGAAGAGTCTTTTAAAGAGGCTCTCTGGGTCAATTGCTCTCCACAGCTTGACTTTGATTGCCAAGATTAGTCCTTCCTTGATCGACCATGATCGACTCTTTTCTCTTCTGCCAGTGATCAGGATCTGGGCTGCTTACTCTTTGCTGCTTCTCTGTGCCTATGACTGTTTGCATGGCTTTGAGCCTTTGCTCCTTGCTTATTTACAAAGTGAATATCTCTGCTCCCTTAAATGTGCCTTTAACCAACAGATGAGTTCCTGAACTGGGCAAAAACTCTGATGAAAAGCTTCATTGTGAAAGTAGGAGACAAAAATCTCTTCTTCCATCCCAAGAACAATTGGGTCCTTCAGGGGAGCCATTTTTTTCGGTTGTAGGCTACTGCTGGGCAGCAGCTCAGCTCTAAGTTAGTTAGTGAATCCAGCTATTTGAGTTCCTACAGGGCATGGTCAATCTTAATCCGGTATTGTCCCTTTAAATCTACACTTCATAAAGGTATAAAAAATAGGGTGTCAACACATCGCAGTCCTCCTATAGGATATCAGCATAGCTTCGCATCCGCTATCTGCCCTTTGTTTTCTATAGCTTGCTAGAGGGAAGAGGGAAAATCAGTTCTACACTATCTTTTATATTTTAACTGAAAAAAAATTTGAAAATCAGGTGCCTACCAGGCATAGAAATAGGAGTGTTCATTAGCAGTGCCAAGAAAGCACAATATCTAAAACATCTCGGCCTGGATACTTGGCTTGAATACAACAACAGGTTGCTGACTATCTCCTAAGAGAAACTGATCTTTAGATTGCTCTAAATATTAGAACATTTTTCCTGATGTGGAAGGCAGTTAGATGGTTCAGTACATAGAGTGTTGGGCCTGGAGTCAGGAAGACCTGAGTACAAATATGGGCAAAGATACTCAGTAGTTGTGTGACCCTGGGCAAGTCACTTAACCTTTCTTTTCACCTTAATTCACTGGAGAAGGAAATGGAGAACCACCTTAGTATCATTGCCAAGAAAACTCTATACAGCATCACGAAAAATCACACACAACTGAGCAATTGGTAACCTTATGTGAAAGTTATAGGAGGTAAGTTCAGTATGAAAACACATGAATATAACTATCATATGCCTTCCCCTTCATCAAAATTGGCTTTTTTTTCCCTTCCAAGTTAAAAATCCTCAGTTGTTTCAACTATCCTTCATATTTCAGACCTTTTAATTATTCTTGTCAGCATTCACTGGATGTTTCCCAAATCATCACTGCTCTTCTTAAACGTGATGCCCAGAATTGAACACAGTAAGACATGTTTCATCTGAAAAGCTCATAGTGGGTCTTTTACAGTCTTTTGTTAGGATACTATACTTCTATGACTACATTATTTATTTTTTTGGTTTGTTTTTTACAACCACATTGCTTCTCCCTCCTTCTTCCCTCCCACTTCTTCACCACCCACAGATCCCAGCAGGTACTGGGAGTTGAGAAAAGCAAGCCACATAGGTAACTTTTTCCTCTACCCAAGTATACCCTCTGCTCAGATGCAATAGGATCTTACCCACCTCTCCAAACTTTCTGCCATGTCTCCTTCCTTTTTTCCTTTCCTGTCTAGATACTGATTCTACCCTTCCTCACCCTCCAACCCTACTTCAGGCTGGGTGCTCTACTCCCACACCCAGGTCTATTCTCCCAATCTCTGTGGGCATGAGCAATTTCTCTCCACTTTCCTAGACCATCCATGATGTAGGGAAAACATGGCTGTTCATACACCTTTAGTGAGTGGGAAAATTCACCAACTCCAGCCCTTCAGTGAGATGGAAGAACAACTGGAATTATCATTTGACCTTCGACTTTCCCCTAACAATTGCGGAGCTTTTCATTGACCCCGGCCATTTGCCCACTATTTGAATCCTTCCATATATGTTGTCTGTTAAAATTAGAATGAGATGTCTTTGAGGGCAGGGACTGTCTCACTTTTCTACTTATATTCTTGCACTTAGCACAGTGCTTGTGACATAGTAAGTGATTCTTAATAAATGCTTTCCATTAGTTAATCAATTAATGCTTTTATTGGGTTTGTGTTGGTTTATGGACAATTAATATTCCTAAATCACAAATTTAAAACTGGAAGATGCCCTAAAAATCATCTAGTGCCAGGGTTCCTTAACTTGGGGTCTGTGAATTTTAAATGAGATTATTTTAATGTTATTGATTTCCTTTGAAATCCTATGCATTTTATTTTATACATTTTATTTTATTTTATCTTATTTTATTTTTGGAGGGCAGTTGGGGTTAAGTGACTTGCCCAAGGTCACACAGCTAGTAAGTGTTAAGTGTCTGAGGCTGCATTTGAACTCATGTTCTCCTGACTCCAGGGCCAGTGCTCTATTTACTGTGCCACCTAGTCGCCCCCTATTTTATATGTTTTAAAACATTATTATGAAAAGTTGAAAAGCTGCACCAGATTGCCATAGGAGTCCATGACACAAGAAAAGATTAAGAATCTCTTATTTAGTCCAGTTGCCTCTTTGTACATAGAAGGAAACTGAGGCCGAGAAAAGTGTAGTAACTTTACTAAGGTAACAGGTAAAAAGTGGCACAGCCAGTATTCATGCTGACATCTTATGCCTGCAAATCCAACATGCTTGGATTTTTAGGCAGTTCATTGCTGCAGTGGGTATAATGCTGGACCTGGAGTCAGGAAAACCTGAGTTCGAATCCAGCCATAGACACTTAACTAGTTGTGGTGAGCCACTTAACCTCTGTCTGCCTCAGTTTTCTCACCTGCAAAATAGATCATAATGGCAACTCTTCCCAGAGTTTTTGCAAGGATGAAATCATGAATGAAGGATGAAATACAATGAGTTAATATTTATAAAATGCTTTTCAAACCTCAAAGTGCTTGGCAAATGCCAGCTGTCATCATTATTATTTATCTTTCCACTGAACCATGTTACTCCTCGCTTCACATGATTACTAAGGCAGGTTTCCCTCAGCCTGGACCTTGGTAGTTCATTTGAGGCCTTCAGTGGAGAATGTAACATCTGCATCCATTTTCATGTTGTTATATTAGGCCCGTCTTTTCAAATGTTGATATTTTTGGAGAATTCTAACTTTAGAAATTTTAGTATTTTAGAAATGATTAATAGTCTTATGCAACCTGAACTCAAACAGGAGTTATTTCTGCAATATCCTGACAAATGGACAACCACCCTTTGCTTGGTACCCTCCAAAGATGGAGAATTTATTGTCTGCTGAGGTAGCCCATATTTCTTTGAGGTTGCTCTATTTGTTAACTTTTTGCCCTTATATCAAGTCTAAATTGGCATCTCTACAACTTCTACCTATTGCTTCTACCCTCACCTCTCAGGCAATGCAGAAAGTGGAATATATCTTCCATATTCTACCCCTTCAGATACTTGAAGATAGCTCTTATGTGTCCATTGGGAGATACAGCTCCTTAAGCTAATGTTATGGTATAATTTTCCATCCTTTCATTATCCTGGTCACTCTCTTCTAGATTAGTTCCAATTTGTCAACATTTTGTCAGCATTTAGCACACAGCTCCTGGCACATAGGTGGTTAAGAAAACTTTATTGAATTGAATTGAATCCACGTGTAGTTCCCAGAACTGAATAAAATAGCAAAGATTTGTATGTTTTAGTGCAAAATATAGTGGAATGGTCACCTTTCTAATTCACATCTTCATCTTCATGTTGACAACAAGCCAAGAACAGAGTCCTACATCTTTATAACATGGACTTCCTTCTGGTTTAATATTGATCCAATAGTGAACGTTTAGGGAAAGAAGAGATATGTGAAGACACTTCTCTGTACTAATCCATTCTAGTATGTAATATTTTATATAATGTCAGATTTTTTTTTATGTACTGCCTATCATTGAATTTTCCTCTTTTTATTAAAATCTTTTAAAAGGGAAAGCTTTTCTGGGAGAGGAGAAGGAAGGATAAAGCAGGAAATCTTGGTGATATAAAAAATCATTAAAAAAATCAAACTTTTTGGATTTAGTGATTTATGGTAACACTGCATGGCTCCCCTATTCCATATCTGTGCTTCCACAATGACATTTTTTTCTTGTAGTTTTTTGGTAGGGTGATTATGTTACTTCTAGAAACTATCCATAGAATATCACAAGAATAGTTAATGATGAAAAAGGTAATTTGTCCCATATTAATGAAAAAGAGGAAGTTTAATGAAAAGTGAGACTCATTTTGTTAGTTACATCATATTCATTATGTACAACCTTAATGAGTGCAGCCTTATTATTTGCAGACCAGTAACCTATGTGGCACTCTTATTTAGCAAGTATAATCTCTTTACAGTACACACATCAATTTTCCCCAAATTTTTTTTCAAAGTCACTATTGTAGAATGCACGAAATGGAAAAGTGGGAATATATAGGGTTGATATTTTAGTGATGAAAAGGAGGTTACTAATTTTTCAATTCTGTGGATCTCCCAAAAGAGAAGACAGGTTTTTTTTAATAGATTGGCCAAGCACAGGGGATCTTAATGTGGAGTCTGTGGGGTCCCTGATGAATCTGTGATAGATTTCAGGAGGATCCATGAACTGGATAGGGGAGAGATTACATTTTTAATTCCCTAATATCTACCTGAAATTTAGCATTTTCTTTCAATTAATTAGAAATATTATTCTGAGAAAGGGTCCATATGCATCAGCAGATTGCGAAAAGCTTCCATGATACAAGAGAGATGAAGAAACCTTGGTCTAGTTATCTTTCTGCTTGAAGTCACAGGGATGGACCAGATAATCAAGGTACTTTCCAGCTCCATGACCTTCAGAATGTAGCATTCTGCCATGTGGATTACATTTATTTAAATCATTTATTATAGTATTTGTTTAAATCATTTATTACATTTATTTAAAACATTTCATTCTCCCAGTGGAATGTTAAAAAAAATCCTACAGAAACATGAATTTTGTTTTCTTTAAACAGGTACAGATAGAAAGCTATATGTCAATGAATGCTATACAATAAAATTAAATAATGTCTCTCAGGGTATGGCAATAAAGGAGATATTTATAGACAGAGAAAAAAATGACTGCTCTTCAACTTAGAGTGTTCATGGTCTAATCCAATACTGGCCAATAAGGAGAAGACTCCATTTTACTTATGCCATGTCTAAAGGCCCTGTTGTTTCTGGCTGAACTCCAGGCACAGAGCTATGGACCAGCCTAGACAACAGTGGGTGAGAATCTGTGTGGGTGGCATTCTTTTGAATGCAATGATTCCATGGAATCTGAAGAGCTTTGGTGACACCTCTCTTCTAAGAAAACCAAAATGGTTTTAGGTCACCTTAAGGGTCACTCCTCAGTAGGCCCAGGGCTTCATGTTGGTCAGTCTATAGATAGCCAGATGGCTGTATGGTTTTTATTATGGTTCAGAGTAACACTGTGCTGTTAAAAAAATCCTTTTATTGATGTGTTTAGTTTTTATAATATAATCTTTTCAATATAGTCCACCTTTGCTTCCCTACACAACAAAATTTTCCTTGTAAAAATAGAATAAAAAATTAAAAATTAACAACAGTTCAGTGAAAACAACCAATGCATCCACCATCTATCAAATCTAACAGCATGTAAAACATTCCCCACACACATGAATATGCAAATTTAACTGTTAAGGAAGGGAAAGTCAGCTATTGCTCCCTTTACTTCCCATCTGTACCTTTTCTTTTCTGATTGTCATGTCCCAAGCCCTCCTCTCCTATCACATCTTGAAGCCTTAGTCTATCCATAGCCCAGAGAGTTCCCAGGATTGGCATCACTCAGTTACTTCCAATTCTGAGTCACAAATTGCAGACTACTTTGACTGAAAATAGTCCCCTATTTGCCTTCTTTGCCTCCATTGAACTATGTGTCCTGCACTGTGGAGGTGACCTGTTTATCTGGGACCAGAGAATATAGAATCAGAATGAGGATAACAGGCCCACTCTGGTTTTTGATCTAGAGTTTGTTCAAAAGGTAAAGAAGACAGTTTATCTGGGGATGATGTAACACTGTTTTATTACTTGTGCCCAGAGGCCAGTACTATGCCACTAGCACATTTCAAGATGGAGATGGTCTCCAAACTACATGGAATTCCTCAGAGCCTGCAGCAACACTTACCTTGTTTCAGAAATACAATGGGGTTCTTACACAACAACCAAGGACACCATCTCAGCTACAACCTCTATATTAGAACCAAAGATGGTAGACCTTGTGAACATTAATACATATCTGACAAATTAAAATTTGGGTAGAACTTCTACCTATTAAGAGGAAAAGGGCTATTAATTTAATGGTATATTAATCATGTAATTCATAGGAATTCCTGGACCTGGCAATCTTGGAAGCCTGGCAAACTTGGGACAAGTAGGAGCTTAGGATGTGTGTACAAAGGTAACCTGATGAGCAGAAACCACCAACTACAAGAATGATGACCTGCTTTACCTTCCCTTAAATTTAATCAATGCCCAAGGCACTACTAGAGAATTTAGGGGAGGGGAAACTGACCCATTATGGAATGCCTTGACCCAAGCTACAAGACCCCTCCCCCTTCAGTTATTTCCAGGGCAGTTTGAAGATGCCAGCTAGGATTTTGTAATGAACTGCAAATTCTAAAGGATAGGAGGGAGAGGAAGGAGAAAGACCAATGTTTAGTGTCCTCTTTGCCCCACTGACAGGATAATGACCAGTTAAAATCAGCTGGTAGAAAGAGGGAGAGGCATCTCTTTCCATTTCCCCCCCATAACTGGTTATGGAGCTCCGTCAACCACCACTACTGGGTTCTCAAAGGCCATGATGGTAGAACTCAAGCTCTGGCTGGTATTACCAAACTGGCAAGTTGTCAAGTATGGGCCAGGATCTTGACTGTATGTTTGTCGTAAAAAGATCAGCTTAGTTAATTCTGCAGTCATATCAACAAGTGATTCATTATTTTAATCACCATAATTCATACAGAATACCTATTAGATCATAGAGAGATTATTGCCATATGCATACAAATGAAAATATAGGCACTTAAAAAAGGAGGATTTATGATAGAATTTTCACTCTGAATACCCTTACTTGGTAACTTTTATATAAATGAGATCTCTGCACTTTTTTACAGAATAAAGATAAATGAATTACGTACATTTTACCTATGAATATTCCTTCATTTGTTTACATTTGTTACTACTTCAGAAAAAATAATTTCACTTATTATCAACTCATATTGGGATTATATTCAAAGAAAAAAATGGGGAAATATTCATAATTATTGAGTATGTATTAATTTTATGAAACTACTGATAAGGAGACTAAAATATTTATTACATATACATTTCAAATTTATTTCACTTTAAATCTCAAATTGTTTTGATGCTTTTAAATTTCATTTTCATTTCATATAAACTTCATGTAAATATGTTCACATGTTGTATTGCCAAAACTTTTAGATGCTAATGAAAACTTTTACTTTTTGTCTCTGATGCATTCCTGTTTCCTTTAGATACTTTTGAATAAGAACAATAAGCATTTTGACACTTCAAATATATTTACCAAAAGCTTTGAATTTATTTCATATTACTTTCCCTCATACTAATATGCAATTAGACATGTCAGTTATTTAAACATGTCTTTGGCAATTACGTAGAGCAAATGGTACATGTATTATATGCCACTTTATTATTTCCACATTTATAAAGTTCTAAAATGAATAAAAAGTACATTATCAAATGATAAACTAACTAGGACATTTGTTCATAAAGATCCCTCTTAGTTAACTTCTTCCTACATCATGGCATACAAAATAATTTTGTGTTCCAAAGGCAATTGCAAAAATAAATTCAACCCCTTCACATCTGGATGAAACCATTTTGCAATGCAGGACAATGTACCACTTCTTTTCCCCTCCCCTATATGTCAAAATCAGTTGACAACATCCCCTTTTCTGTCCTTCTTTACTCCTATTTCTGAGGAAGAAGCGACCCTTCACCCTGCCAAGGCCGATACACTCTGCTTGTACTCATTTATTCTTCTGTCTTCCTTGAAATTAGATCTGGAATCATTCCTCTCCTATCCCTTGCCAATCCATCCTCAAACTCTCCTCATCTACTGGTCCCTTCCCTGCTGCCAATAAATATGCCTAAGGACTTGCCAACCATTAAAAACTCTTCACTTGACCTTATCATCTCCGAAGTTATTACTTTATACTTTTCCCTTTCACAGCTAAACTCCTAGAAAAAAACTTTTTGTCTTTTATTTATCTCCTTTTCCTCACTCCTCACTTAGCCACTGCAAGCTGACTTTTGAGGATGGGTCAGCTCAATCTGTTGTCACCAATTACCAATGATTTCTTTTTATTTTTTATTTTTTCTTTCTTTGGAGGGAGGAAGACAGGGCAATTGGGCTTAAGTGACTTGCCCAAGGTCACACAGCTAGTAAGCATTAAGTGTCTGAGGCCAGATTTGAACTAAGGTGCTCTATTCACTGTGCCATTTAGCTGCTCCTCCAATGATTTATTTGCCTGTTTCAAACAGGACGCTACCATCTTTTGAGCCAACAAGGTTCACCTTGGAGTCATCCTTGGCTCTTCACTCTTTCTTACCCAGAATCATTCAATAAGTTGCTAAATCTCATCATTTCTGCCCTCCACAAAATCTTTTACATCTGTTCCCTCCTTAGTCCTGCCCTCATTGGCTTTCACCTAGATTACTATAGTTGACTTCTCTCTGCCAATCGAGTCTCTTCTTGTTGAAATCTGTCCTCAACAAAGTGGCCATTCCTAAAACATAGTTATGAACATGTTGAAGATTCCAGTGGCTCTGCGATAAAATGCAAATGCTCCTCCTCTGTTTGGCATTTAAAACCCTTCACAGTCAGGAAAAGCCTACTTTTCCAGGCTCCTTTTGTATGACTCTTCTCCATATCTGCTATATTCTAGGTAAGCTGGACTGCTGTTCCTTGCCTATATCATTACCTCTTTTATCTCCATGCCTTTTCCCAGACTGGCCCCAAGACTTGGAATGCATCTCATCTCTGCCTCTTAGACACCTCAAAGACCAGCTCTAGAATCTGCCTAATCACACCACCTGCTAGTGCTCTCCCTCCTCCCTCTTCCCACTGAAATCACTTTGCCTATATTTTTATTTACTTTTTGAAAGATTTTATTTTTAATATATGGAATACAACAAGCATTTCCATAACACAGCACAATTAAATAGGTGATTGTACATGAAACTGCAAATGTATAACTTGCTATTTTTCCTTTCAACTATATAACAAAATTATCTTGTACAGTTCTCTTTTGTTTTTTCTTTCCTGCTCCTGTGTATATTGTTTATCTTGTGAGCTCTTGGTGATCTAACACAGTGCCTGGTGATTGGTATACCCTTAACAAATAAATATTTGTTGAATGATTGATGGATAAAGAAACCTGGATGGGAAAACAGCCTCTATCCAATCTTCAGAAACCTAGTTCAACTAAAAGCAACAGCAGACTTTCTAGTTCATACAGGTATTATTAACCCCGTTTCACAGATAAGGAAATTGAGATAGCTAAATGGTGCAGTGGATAAAGTGTTGGACCTAGAGTCAGAAAATTCAAATCTGACCTTATATACTTACTACCTGTGCAACTCTGGGCAAGCACTTAATGTCAATGTGCCTTAGTTTCCTCATCTGTAAAATGGTGATAATAACAGCTCCTAACTTCTAGGGTTGTGAGGATCAAATGATATAACATGTGAAAAATGCTTAGCAAAGCTTAAAGCACCATATAAATGCTAGTTCTCATCATGATCATTATTAAAGATGTTAAATGGCTTATTTAGGACCACAAGGCTAGTAAGTGATGGAGCAACTCAGGTCCTCTGATTCAAGGTCCCTCCACTTTTTCATGCTGCACTTTTAGAGAATAATATAAATTTTGGTCTGTAAAGTTTCCTATGGTTTCTTTTGTTAGTCAAATGGGAAATTCATGTACTGATCATGACAGGACCCCAGCTAGAGGGAGTGTTGGATTCTTTGTGGAGTCACCCCCATCTCTTAGCATGTCCATAAATAAACTTGTTGCTAGGGGATGCCTTCTACCATATTACTTCTTAGGTAATCAGAGTGAGCAAAAAAAAGATGGGAGCAGAGGCATTCTCTTTCAGTGAGTTTATCCTAACCTAGCCTCTAACCACCAAGCCACAGAATCAGATATATTACTGGTAGCTTCAGAAATAAACAGAATATTAAAATGAGGAAAAGGAAAGGAATGAGGAGGAAGGGGGAAAAAAGAAACACTAACAAAAAGCAAAATTCCAAGAGAAAGAAAAGCAAAATAAAGAAGAAGAGGATGAAAAATGACAAGGAATCAAACTCTCACTGCTTTTTAAACTTTGTGTATCTTTTCCACATGTTTTTAAATGTTCTGATAGGGAAAATGAAATGGCATCTGGACCTATGATTTCACTGGCATAAGGAGTTCCAAACATAAGGAAATTCCCTCTACTAATGAAGGGTACTACCTTTTCGGTGATTTATAATTGTAGAGCATTTCTTAGAACGCTGACATATTAAACCCCGTATCATGCAAGCAGTATGTATTAGAGACCAGACTTGAACCCAGGCCAGTTTCTTTCTACCATGCCAAATACCTGTCTTAGGGAAAACAATTATTTGAGTCAAACAGAGGAGAATACTAATTCCTTTTCATTTCAACTATAATGCATCCTCATAGTTTCTAAGTTACTTTCTTAACTGTTGGGTCAAGAGATCCCAGATGGTAAATTATCAATAATAAAACAAGGGATATCTAACTTGGCAAGCCTACAATTAATATCTACTTCTTGAAACAGAGGAATATTTTCAAAGCATGATGAAAGGGATGTCAGGAGATTTCTTAAAAGTAAAAAGCTTCCGTGATTCATTTGGAAGGTGACAAGGATCATTAGTATCATAGCTAGAGGTGACAGGAAATCTTATGTGGAAAACTGGTATGTCAGGCCTGTAAAATCACCACCACATACTCATCTACTAGAAATGAAAAAACAAATGTCTTCCCTTTGTTACTGTACCATGCAAGCCAGCTGAGAACAGAACAGGTACAAGTCTGGCCTGTTAGTGTGTTAGAATGTGGGTGGTCACAAAATTAAAGACCAGTTTTCATACTCTGAAATACTCCAACACTTCCATACAAGCAGCCCTCCTACCTAGTCTCTCAAATGTGCACAGAGAAGAAATGAAGGCAGGGTGAGCCTACAGTAACCAGTCCTTCTGTGGGAAAATGTAAGCCATAATAAGCAAGCTTCCACAGTGCTGGCACACAGGGGCAACCCTCTAATAACAGACCAGTCCTTGTATCCCTAAGCGACCTAGCTGCCCAACCCTAACAAACCAATGTGCAGTCACATACAAAAAGAATGGATACAAAACCAAGCTAGTTATTTGTAGCCCAGGAATCATTTGTGACACTCCCTGCATAAATCAGTAGGTTTGCATAAAGACAGGAAAGGAAAACAATTATTTCAGTAAGGAAACTAATTTCTTCTGCTTCTGCCTTCCAATTTATTTAAAAACACAAGTAGGAAATGCAGATGTTAGAAAATTATTGGGATCATGAAAACTTTCAGTGCTCCCAGTTGCTTGAAACATGAGCCTAATTAAAATGGGGGCTGGAGGGAGCATGTAAGCAACATTTTCTTTCTGGGGAGGATTTTTTTGGGGGGGGTGGAAACGGGAAATTTTCAAAAGTACCTCTTACCTTTTTGTCACTTAGGCCAGAAACTTGGTCCACATACTCCTCTTGAATCATGAAGGCAGCTAAGTTGGCAGTGTAGCTGGCCAAGAAAATGACAGCAAAGAAGGCCCACACTGACACCATGATTTTGCTGGTTGTTCCCTTTGGGTTCTGAACTGGTACGGAGTTGTTAAATACCAGACCCCACAGCAACCAAATAGCTTTGCCAATGGTGAAAGAGGGACCGCCTGGCTCTGGAGGAACCAACAGAGAAGTTTGAGAAATTTTATCAGTGGGACTCTCACAGTCTGGTTCTACTGATACATGCAAGAAGATTGGAGTAAGTCCTCCCTAAATGTAACTTCATTGAGACGATGTCATCCCCAAGGAAGAAAGATGCCTCTTCTCTAACGACTGTGAAACCCCTTCCTCCTGCTTTGTGGGCCCTTCCAAGGATCTCAGAACCTTCAGAGTCAGGAACATGGGGTACCTCTATTCAAACTCTTGATGAAAGAATGAAACCTCCCTAACTCATCTTCTCCAAGTGTGCATAGGCATCAGCTAGAGAACCTTCTAAGTAAATACTTACTCCTCATTTTGCTCTTGATACTTTTCAAAAAACAGAATAGAGAAGAGCTCAGAGACTGAGGAAAGAAAGTGTTAGGGACTGATGTAGGAAGTTTAGGTCCCCTAATCAGTGGGTTTTGACCCTAGATGCTAAAGGAGGAACTTTATTTTTTGGAATTAATCATTTATTTTTAATTTTCAACATTCATTTCTTTTTTTAATGTAATAAATTTTATTTGTTTTCTTGTTTACATCACTCATTTCATGAGATTTTTGAGTTACAAATTTTCTCCCCATCTTTCACCTACCCCACCCCCACCGCCAAAACAGCCATCCCACTGTGGAGCCCCTCCCCTGGTCTTCTTCAACATTCATTTCTATAAGATTTTGAGTTTCAAATTTCCTCCCTATCTTTCCCTTCCCCCCTCAAGATGGTATGTATTCTGATTACCTCTTCTCCCAGTCTGCCCTCCCTTCTATCATGTCCCCACTCTTACCCCTTCCCCCCATTATTTTCTTGTAGGGCAAGGTAGATTTCTCTACCCCATCACCTGCATATATTATTTCCAAGTTGCATATAAAAATAACTTTTAACATTTGTTTTTACAACTTTGAGTTACAAATTCTTGAAGGAAGAACTTTACTATCCAGTTTATCATGAGCAGATGTACAAAACATAGATTTAAATTATTTTCAGGTAATAATAAACACAATAATAAAGAAAATTGTATTCCTAGAGCTTCATACTGGCTTACACTGGCATGAAGCTTTATATTTATAAAGTAAATTATCTCATTTAAGTCTCTGAATAGGTGTGTGAGGTTGGTAATTTATGAATTAATATCTTCATTTTGTCAATTAACAAAATGAAACTCAGGGAAGTAAAGGAATGAACTTCAGACTTAGTTTTTGTAACTCTAAGTCCCATGTTCTTTATACTACCCCACATTATCTGTTGTATTTGCTTTCTTATATATTTTCTTTTTTTCTGAAATGTTATTATCATATACCAGGAAAACACTGAAGACATTTTTTAAAGTCAGTATATGTTATCTGCTATTGTGTTCTTCAAAATTTGGTTTTGATAAGTAACACTATTTATAGTCCCTGACCTGACAGCAAATGACTAGGCCCTAGAGGTAGGGTGGAAACTAATGACCTTCTTTTGTTTTGTTTTTTTAAATTTTATTTTTATTTTATGTAATAAAAGAAGCGTTTCCAGAACACAGTATAATTTTTAAAAAGATAATTGCTCATGAAACTGCAAATTTCTCATGTACAATTTGCTGTTCTCTTAAATATATAATAGTTATCATGTAAATTTCTTTTTTTCCCTTTTATCTTCTTTTTTTGTTTGTTATTTGTTTTATTGCATAGCTTCTTAAAGCATCCATTCCAGTATGAGGCATTTAAGAGAGTTCTACTAGCTTCTGGTCTTTGTTTGGTGAAACTGATCCTTCCACTTCCCTGCCTTATGACCCTTCACAAATATACTCTGACCCCTAGACTGGCAGCATCTGTTTGGGAAATTTTTAGGGAGTGTGCATGGTTGGTTGCCCAATATATGGGATAGCTATGAACATTTTTTCTACACAAGGAGGAATAGTAACTCTCTTTTTTCTGTCCCCAACCAATCCTTGTTTAACCCCTTTAGAATTCTTTTATTCCACAAGTTTATGTGAATCATAGGTCATGTGATCCATTAGGAGAAAAATAAAAACCAGGGTTGATCATTTGGTGATGGTGACATCTGCCTCAGTATATAGAGTTGCACTTGACCCCTCATATGCAGTTAGGAACATCTGCTCTCACATTTCCTCTACATATTAGCATTAGCATATGCCTATGTTGACAAACAAGATTCTATTAACATCTGTTCAGTCATTTTTAATATTAGGAACTGCATACATACTCTCTACCTCTGTATAGACATCTGTGTAGGTAGGCCTTGATTTACACAATAGATATTTACATAGAACTCTGTTAAATTTAATTTATATAAATGAATTATATTTTAAAATTGCTAGGGGGAATTTGCTATATTAAATTATCCTACAATTAGTCTTTTAATAAAATGCTTTGGTAAAGCAAATAATTGCCTCATAGTTTATTAAGCTTAGTAATTTGGAATTTTAACTTATTTTTCTTAGAGTACGACAGTTTCAAGAATTCTTTATATCTGCACATCTTAACAACATAACTGTATTACTTAATATTAGACTGATTTCCAGTACTGCCCAGAGTGTGCCCAATAGTTAATTCCTATAACTGGAAGAGATCAAAGCTGCTAGGAGATCCCTGAAGTGCAGTATGAATCCCATGGCTATGTTACACTGTTGTGAGCAATCGCTCTATACCCTAGAACTCAGAGATCCCACCTCAGAACTCAGCCCCAACTCTGAACCAGCAGAGACTCAGGGTACTCATAGATGATGATGGAAGTCTATTTCTGGAAACATGCTAATTCCTAGGTTGGAAATTATAAATAATAGAGAATTCTTGCTTCAGCCCCTAGCCTCAAGTGTTCCAAGTTATACCATGTATTTTAGGGGAGGTCTGAGGTGGTGTTGTTTTAGTGGCCCCTTTGAGACCCTTCTGAACCTAATTAACTATCTTTAGCAATCTCATAAATATCTGAAACTCTTGGCTAATCACTCAGATCTCTGAGATTGGCCTAATCTAAAAATAGATTCCCATAAATAAATGACTATCTTTTTGGAAGGGGGGAAGGCAAGGCAATTAGGGTTAAGTGACTTGTCCAAGATCATGCAGTAAGTGTCCAGTGTCTGAGGTCAAATTTGAACTCAGGTCCTCCTGACTCTAGGGCTGCTGTTCTATTTACTGAGCCACATAGTTGCCCCTTAATTTTAATTTTTTTTAATAAATGACTTTAGAGGCAGATAGGTGACGCAGTAGATAGAGCATTGAACCTGGAGTCATGAAGACCTGAATTCAAATCCAGGCTCAGATACTTAACCTGTGTGACCCTGGATAAGTCACTTATACATTGTCTGCCTCAGTTTCTCACCTCTAAAATGAGCACCTGCCTCCCAGAGCTGTTACAATGATAAGTGACACCGTGCTTTGTGAACCTTCAAGTATTATTTAATTCCTAACAATTAAAGAATGGAGTTGACAATTGTAGTCCACCCAATTTAAATTCATATGTCAGAACCCCACCCCACCATCATGTGGCTAGAACTAGGGTACCACAGGCTCTAATTTGGGCTTAATTCTTTGAATGAAGGTACCCTAAGAGTTTCAGATAACCCACTGTACACCATTGGAGAGCACCCACCTGTGACACATTTGTACACATTTTGACATGTGAATCTGTACTGCTATCTACATCTGCTCAGAAATGTTGCCCACAGCCCAGTATTACCAGAGGAGCAATCACTTTACTTAATATTCCATGTATATTTACATTACTGTCCTCCCCCCATCTTCTTTTTTTTTTTTTTTACTGGAAGGGAAGGGAATCTAGATGATGGGGGAATAGAATTGTCCTTGAGGCTAAAGCTTAACATAAGAGCCAGGAAGGGAATGCATAGTTTCCAATGACCATTTCAATGAAGGCATCTCTGAAGTTAGAATGGACTGACAAACTAAAGAGCCAAGGGTTCATTTTCAGAGTTCAATGAGTTAGAGAAGAAGCACCCTTCCACCAAATGGGAAAACCAGAACCCACAAATTTGAGAGCTGGGAATTGGAGAGACGGAAATAGGAAAATACAACAACTGAGTTTCTCCTTACCTCTGCCATCAGCAAGGCACCGGTTATAACCCACAGGGCTGAAGTACTCGAAGACAAAGACTGCGACTGCTGAGACAATCAGCAGCATCACAAACATCATAACCCACACATCAGCGCTGAATGGCTCTAATGAAGGCAAAGAAACAGGACTCAGGTGAGCACATGCACATAGACACACACGGGTTCCAAGTAATTCTATGGATGCTCATTTTTTAGTGTTCCCTTCTTTCAAATATACAAAGAGTAGAGTCACACCCTAAAGTGGTTTTCTGGGTTAACGTTGTCGTTTATTTGCAAATCAACCCTTGTTGGTGTGTACTAGGGGAAGCTGAAAGCCAAGGTTGGCAAAAGAGTAAAGAATAACTCCGTATGCATGGGTGTGGTCAATAAAAATGGCAACATCCTAAGACTTAGAGCTGGAATGGACCTTAATAGATCATCTAATACAGTGGTTGGCAAACTGACCCCCAGGCTAAACCCAGTCACATACACCAACTTTTATGAGGCCTGCAAGCTAAGAATGGTTTTTATATTTGAAAACAGTCTTGTTTTTACAATGCAACCATTTTTAATTGTTTTTCAGTTGTGTACAACTCTTTTGTGACCCCATTTAGGATTTTCTTGGCAAAGATACTGGAGAGGTTTGCCATTTCCTTCTCCAGCTCATTTTGCAAATGAGGAAGTGAGGTAAACAGGGTTAAGTGACTTGTCCAGGGTCACACAGCTGGTAAGTTTCTGAAGCCAGATTTGAACACATGAAAATGAGTCTTCCTGACTCCAGGCCCAGTGTTCTATCCAGCCTATCTAATTAACTGGCCCTCTTTAGCTTGAGGACCCTAAAAAAATAAGAGTGCTTGCTAACCCTTGATCTAAACCAACCCTCACATTTTAACATGTGAAGTAACCAAAGGAGCTTAAGTGATTGGTCTAAGATCATACAAGTAGTGACAGCCATGACCTGAGTCTAAAGTTTCTATCTCCAAACACACTCTACTCTACCTGTCTTGATCATTCATTTCTCTATCACTGTCTGTAGGGCTACACTATAAAAAAAAATTGATAGTTTTTGTGTTAATGAGATACCTTTGGGTTCAACAGACCAATCAGCCACTTCAGTTCTTATCTACATTAGACACAGCCCTCCCTACTCCTCCAGTCTACCATCAGTAGTCTGGTCTTACTTTCCTCTCCTCCAAGTCTCATCTTTATAAGTAAGCATTTCTCAGGGTACATTGGCCTGTGCTCTTGAATTCCTTGCCCTTTCTTACAGTGCCGCTCATGCCCTACCCATCTTCAACTCTTGACCATTTTGTTACTCATTTTCAAAGCTGCTATACCCTGCTTGAGGAAATCACCCCCACCATAGTGAATGAGTCCCACTGCTACACACTGAGCCGAACTTTCCGGTGGGAAATAAAGTCAAGAGAGGGTTTGAAACAGACCCCAAAGGAAGTAAGAATAGAAGTTTTACTGTAGAGCAGTAAGGGCTCATTCAGCATGGAACTTTTGAAGTTCTCTCAGAAGGGAAACAAACTTGGGGTTCCTATAAAGACAACTCCCTTTAATTATACTTCAACTATTCAAATAACTCACAATAGTTAATACCCTCCCCCATGTTATGTCTTAGTCTTTTGCTGATCTCTGTAAGTGATTACTGGGCATGAGCTTATTAACCAGATCTCTCAAGGCTACCAGTAGACATATCCACATACTTCAGAGGAAATTAACATCAAAGTTCCAAATAATGGTTCATCAAAATGACCTTCTGGCCAAGTGCTTACATGCAAAATGAATGAATGAATTCCCTATTCTCTTTTCTATTCTTCATCTCAAATCCTTTCATGTTTTCACCTATCCACTCCTCTTTTTCTCTTGAATCTGAGGAAGAGATGGTTCTTCATCTTGCTAAGGGCAACTCCACTAACTATGCCTTCAAGCTCTCATGCTAAAGCCCTGCCTTTCACTGCCTTTACTTCCTCGCTAATTGTTCAGTTCTCAATTCCTCCATCTTTCATGGCAAAGGGGAGGCCCCATTCAGCTCTAAATCTACTATCTTATAATCCTTATAAGTTGATTTTCAACCCCACTATTGTACTGAAACTCCTTTTTCCAAGATTATCAATCACCTCTTAATTGTTAAATCTGATTGCCTTTCTTCAGCGCTCACTCTCCTTGACCCCTATACACGAAAGGGTACTGCATTCGGAGTCAGGAGACCAGGACTCATATCTCAACTCAGAGTGGCTATTTGGCTGTGGGATCTTTTTTTTTTTACTTTAGTTCCCTCATCTGTGAAGTGGGGACACTAATATATACACTATCTACCTCATAAGGTTATTATGAGAAAAGTACTTTAATGACCTTTAAACTCTATATAAAAGGGAATGGTGCTATTATTATCATCATAGTTATAGACACACACACACATATACTCTTTAGAATAAAAAAAATGAGGATCATCAAAGGGGATAGTGAGTGTAAATAGGTCACTGCATATGGCCATCAACAAATTGCTTGCCTGAAGTGGTATAAAAGATATAACCAAAGTCACACGTGTGACTGGAAAAGGAAGTAGACCCATCATGGGCATGGGACGATAGAAGACTTTCCCAAGTCCTACACTGGCATAGACATAATGTTAAGTGACCCAGAGGAATACTACCATCTTGGTTGGTGGGTGCTCTATAGAGGGGAAGACATGGATAAGAGTTTCACAAAATGGAAGGCATAGATCATTGTGATCTGTACCATTGGAGAAAGTACTGACATTGATGAAATCATGATGTATTAAACTGATTGGACCCAACTTCATTGCGATTCTGTCAAATTCTTAGTGCAGTATCATTCAGCTGACTGCCCCTGATGCAAATCAGATGATCTAACTACAGAATACAGTCTTTTTAAATGCCATGCTTCTGTGGAACCAATTAACAACAGACAAGCTATCCCTATCTAGCAGTATTATTCTTTAAATTTTCATAATAATTTCTTCTGGATAGTTCCCAATTAATCTATATCTCTTTTACTGAGGTGTCCAGAGAGAGAACATTATATTCTAGGTGTCATCTCAGTAGAGTGGTGTAGAAAGTAATGATGACAATTCTGTCCCATGATACAATGCTTCTTCAAATACATCCCAAAATAGTTCTGGCCTTTGTAGCTGTCAGAATACATTGTAAACTCATATCCAAGTAAATTAACATGCAGTTTGCTCCCTCTTCCATATGATTAATAATCATGAAGTTGAACAAAAGGGAAAAAGACTTAAATGAGAAAACTATTTCCTTATTTCAAAACCTATTTTACTACTAAACTCCTAAGGGAATTGTGAAAGCCTTATTTTTTGAGTAATTAAAAATGAAATATGATGAATCTTCAGAAGTGAAGATGCATAGATTCCTATGCCATGTGGAAGTGGTGTGGAGGTTGGTAGATTAAATGTCATAGGTCCTATCAAGTGATATAAAGGAAATGCATTCCTTATGACTCTGTTCTATCCCTAACTGAACTCAAATAAGTGGTTAGTAGCCTTCATCTTTACCTTGGAAAGTGACTAATGGGTGCTCATTAACTTTAAACTTTCTCTTTTCCCTGTAATTCTGTGAAAATTGTTTGTGTTTTGTCGCACACCTTCTTCCATGGTACCATTGATCTTTGTGTTGAGTCATATAATAGTTCTCATTCTTCTGTCATCTTAATGGCTACTCCTGGAAATCAAGTATTATTCTAAAGTTTGATTTCTTTTTTTGTCAGAGAGCGCTAGCTCTTCTACTCCAAAACCTTAGATCCATGATAGTTTGGGCTTTAGGAAGGATTTGAATGTGGTTGTCTTTACTATTGATATTTAAAGAAATAAAGGAAATTAAAAAGGATGTGACCTAAATCTAGGACATATGTTTAGTGTTCAATATTAGTTCACAAATATTCCTGGATATTAGAATATTTCTCATGGAGAATATGGGTAAATAACCAGAAAACTGCTTGTTTCCTTGTAGGGAAGTTTTTGGGGGCCTCTCCAAGAGCAGAACACCAAAACAGAGCATAGAATATATTGTTTCATTCTACATACAATGCTCATTCTAGGTCCTAAAATCACAAATCCCATCTCAGAGAAATTCTATGATTTTAGCATACTCATGTTTAATAAATTAACTTTAAAGAACCCAAAATTCTTGCTTGAATTTAATTCCTAAGAAACTAACTCCTGGCAGAATGGACATAGCAATATGTTCTTCTTCCTGTCTCGACTTTCTATCTATTCTCATTTTACATTTCCACCCCCTCCCATTAATACATCATTTACCTAAGAAGGCAGATGGTGAGACAGTCCCATTACTTCGTGACACCATAACACTAATTCCAGTCTCTATGAAGGGCACAGAGAAGTCCACCACTTCTGAGCGTTCTTCATTGATGGTAAGGGATCCCACTGCCATGTAGGCACGTTTCATGACCACCTTGAGGAAGCAGGGAGGGTGAGAATATTTCATTTAGAATGCATAGATCAGCAAATGGGGAAATTAAAAGAAAATGATAACCAAGATTCTTCAGAAGATTCTGATGAATTAATAATGGATTCAGGAAGAAGATCTGGGAACTTTGAAACGAAAGTTATACATACACCCCTAGAACTCACCTCTCCAATCATACCATTCCAAGTTCCATTGATTTTCTTCCCATGCTTGCCATTGGTAACTAAGTAGAGGTCATAGGTGAACTTCACAGATTTAGATATTTTCTTGAGTATGTCAATACAGAAACCCTTGCAGCATTTTTTAATGTAATCTGGCTCCTCATCCGTTTTGTTCCTAACCAATTACAACAAGCAAAGATTAATACAGAAGACAGAGTTTTCTCTTTCACATTACTACATTCCTATTCCAAAAGCACGCTCCCTTTTGTAGCTCAGAACTATTTGAATTGGTATTGAGTATTCAAGTAGTTGCTATTTTCTATGAATTTCAAATGGCTCATTTCACAGGTTCTGTCTTAAGGGAAAAAAATTATAAAAGCATCCATAAACTTGACATCCAAGATAGTAGGACCAACTAGGGGAATAACTACTATGAATATAATCAGGGTGAATACACCAAAGCCATGGTAAGGAAGTCTCTAGACATCAGACTATAGGACCATAGCTAATTCAAAGGTTTAGTAAGCAAAATAAAATATAATACATATTTCATTAAGGGAATCATGGCTTAGGCCAACTAGATGACAATAACAGGGTATGAGCTGACCAGGGTAGTGCCACAAAGAACCAGTTTGCCATACTCAGTGACAATGCGTTTCTGGCAGGGGACTGTATTCCTCATGCAGGTTCCACTCAATGGGTCCACACTTTCCACAATGACAAATGGAGCTTCTTCCAGGGTCACAATACTTAAGTGGTCATCCTCTCGCTCCTCAGTCTCAGGACACACACGAGGCCAAACATAATATTTCATCTGAAGGTTTTTGTCTTTCCACTTTCCTACCTGCAGAAAGATGAGCAAAACATTCAGAAAACACCAGTGACCACAACTCATTTCTCTTGGCCATTACTAGCTATACGATAAACACATGACCCATATACATATATATATATATATATATATATGTATATATATAAATATATATATATATATAGTTGAAAAGATAACTTTGTTCTTCATATTCAATGTCTCTCAAAACAGATACTAGGTTTAACCCTTTGTTGTTGTTCAATCATATTCGTTGGGTCTGACTCTACATGACCCCATTTGAGGTTTTCTTGGCAAAGATACTGGAGTGGATGCCATTTCCTTTTCCAGCTGATTTTACAGATGAGGAACCTGAGGCAAACAGGGTTAAGTGACTTCTCCATGGTCACATAACTAGTAAGTAAGGTTAGATTTGAACTCAGGAAGATAAGTCTTCCTGTTTCCAGTCCTGGCACTCAATTCATTGTGCCACCTAACTGCCCCTTAGGTTTAGCTGTAGGGAAAGCTTTAAACAAAAAAAGTTTAATGACAGGTAGTTTTTTAAAAATATATATTTCAGTTTTTCCCTAAGTATAATAAGGATCATAATAGCTAAAAACGACAACCATCTGTCAATGGGTCAGTAGAAGAGTAGAACTATAAGAAGCAGACCTAAGTTCTTTTATACAGAATATCAAAAGTTATTATAGGTCAAGACAAAAATGAGCTATGCTGCAGTCCTGAATTAAATTGGTACAGGTTGTCATGGGTCATAAGAGGAAAGATATTAGGAAACCTCATTCAGCAAGTTCCCACATAACTTTCAATTCAGTCATTAACTCATGCTGTAATAGCATGAAAATCACAATTGTCAGTATCTCAGTATGCTCCCTTATGAAAAGGATAATAGCAATTTAATCCTTTCTAATTCAAATCCTTATCACCTCACACCTGGACAATTCCCATAGCCTTCTAGCAGGTCTCCCCATTCCTAATATTCTCTTCCACCCAATATATCTTATATACTACTATCAGAATGATTTTTCAAAAACATGGCTCCTTTTTAAAGTTACTTTATTACTTAAATCCTTTCATTTTAATGTTTTTAATTCCTTTAATATTTTCCTATCACCTCTAGGATTAAACCCAAATTTCTCAAGGTCCTTCATAATTCATGCCTAATCTAAGTCCCTTACTGAGCTCAAAAACATATACTCCCACTCTAATCTGAAGAGAGAGCAGTAATCTTAGGAAACCATCAGAATTCACTAAGAGCAAGTTGTTTCAAGTTTAGCTCATGTCCTTTTCTGATAGGATAATTGGATGCTTAAGTAAGGGCATGTGATAGATCTTGATTTCTTTAGGTCACATGACAAAATTTCTCATGATATCCTTATGGACAAGTTGGTGGAGATATGGGTTGCAAAATTGTAGAGTTAGGTCAGTTTGCAGTTACTTAGCTTAAAGGAATTTCAAAATTATCTGACTGTGGGTTTATATAAAAATCTAAGGTTTGCAAAACTTCTAGCCCTATAGAAATATGAGTTACTATAATCATACTTTTATAGTGTATGGGTCTACTTGAGTACAGAAGAAGACTGAGGCTTATGCCCAGTCCCCTTCCACATTTTTCCCTCATTGACTAGATAAGCTCTCAAAAGTAGTGTTTATCAAATTGATAGATGACAAAAATCTGGGACAGCTAACTAATATATTGAATGACACATCTGAATTGAAGAATCAGAAAGAAAACAGTAGCTTAGTAGATGTACTGAAACTAGTAGAATGAAATTTAAAGAAGATAAATTTAAAAGTCTTAAAAAAATCTACTGTATAAATAGTCTGGAGATAACTGGTTTAATCATCAGTTCATGTGAAAAAAAGACCTGAGGAGTTTTAGAATCATAGACTTTTAGTGCTTAAAGTTATCAGAGGATTTAATATATATAAGATGCTTTGGAAACCTTAAAGCACTATGTAAATTCCAGCTATTACTATTACCAACAAAGTTCTACAGCTAGTTGGTGTCAGTGGCGACATCAGAATTAGATTGCTTGATGCTAGTCAAATGGGTTGACTACTCTACCATTCTGTCTTGTATCTAGATGGTTGAAGGCTCAATATCAGTCAGCAATGTGATGGGATCAGTAACAAAGCTAATGTATGCTTAAGGTGCATTAAATAAGTGCTATGTTCAAACACCAAGGAGATAATAGCCTCAGTATGCTTGGTGCTGGTGAAAACATCTGGAATATTGTGTTCAGACTTGAGTGCCACATTCAGACTAGATCATTTCTAAGGCTCCTTCTACCCATAACACTATTTGGTTCTGTGATTTAAGAAGGACTTCAACAAATGACAGCTGACTAGGATATTAAAGGGTCTTTGAAGGTCATGTTAAATGATGACTGGCCAAAGAAACTTTAGGTGTTTACTTGGTTAGGAGAAGTCTTAACAGGGGCCTTTATAACTCTCTTAAAATGTCTAAATGATATTATCTGTGGAAAATTAAAAAGATTTGGGGCATCTAGGTAGCACAGTGAATAGGACACTGGCCCTGGAGTCAGGAGGACCTGAGCTCAAATCCAGCCATAGACCCTTGACACTTAACTAACTGTGTGACCTTGGACAAGTCACTTAACCCCAACTGCCTTCCAACCCCCCCCCCCCAAATCAATACAAGAAAAGCAAACAGCTTTTTTGAATGTAATTCCAGAGGGCAGGACTCTAGAACTAATAGGCAAAAGTAACAGATATCAGTTATCAGGTTAGTATAAGAACAAACTTTCTAACAATTAGAAGTATCAAAAAACAGAATGAATTATTTTATGAAATAGTGAGTTTTCAATTTAAAATGCTCAATCAGAACAATTTTGTCAGAGATACTGTAAAAGGTCACTCCTGTACATATTAGGAGATTGAACTATATAATTTTGAAGATAATTTTCAACTTGAAGAATCAATGGTGTGGTTCTGATCTATCTTTTTTTATCTATACTTCCCTAAACACTCCATTTCATGGTGGTTTCACCCTATGAAGAATTATTATAACACTATTAACTTGTGACAAAATTAGACAGATCCTTATTAACGTGACTATTGAATTCTGCATGTATTTGAAGTTGCACTATTTGAAGCTGTAATGATATAAATATATGGTAATTGGTTCTAGTACAAGAAAAATATAAAACATGAATTTGAATAATGCAACTACTTCAGGGGATTCATTATTCATACTAGCTGAGATAACTATATATCTTGCTTCATATAAATACGTAACTTTTATGTACATATTATGGCTATATGATATATGCAGTTATATCATAAGCATCTGGAGGATCATAGAATCACATAATTTGGGGAATTCATAGGGACCTCAGTTACCATCTTGTCCTTCCTAAAAGGAATTTCTTTTAGAATTGTGCCCGAGAGCAGTCATCCAAACCATGGTTGAAAACTTTTAATGGGAGCGAACTCATCAACTTTTTGAGGTAGCCCATTCCATTTCTGCAAAGTCTAATTGTTAGGAAGTTTTTTCTGATAGCAGCTTGTATTTGTTCTTTACAATTTCTTGCTCTTGCTCCTGGAGCTGCCTTTCTGGGTCCAAATAGAAGAAATTTAGTCCTTCTTCCACATGACAATTCTCCAAATACTCAAGAATGGTTATCATGTTTGGTCTTCTCTTCTCCAGGGTAACCTTCCTCATTTCTATCCATTGAAATTCATGATGTGGACTCAAGGCTCTACATCTTCCTAGTAGCTCCCCTCTGCATGCTCTCCAGCTTATCAATGTTATTCTTAAGCTGTGGTCTCCAGAACTGAACATAGTACTCCAGTTGTTATCTTATCAGGGTGCAGTAAATGGAAATTATTGCCTCTCTGTTCCCAGATGCTTTGTCTTTCAATACAGCAGGACCAGAACCATATTTTAACTTCCCATAACCAAAGTCAGTGTTATGTTCTTAAGAGAAAATCATCGGGATAATTTTAAAATGAATGAATGCGTGATCATCACATATGTTTATAATAGCATCTTTTGGAGTTTGGGCTCTTTTACAGTTTTTAAAAGAAAAATAAGAATCAATAACTCAATTAAAAACATTGTAGTAAACACTTCAGTATGCTACTTGCTGCTACAAAAACAAAGAGAAAACAAAATAGACAGGTTCTTAAGATTAGAATCCAGGTGGATTAGACAACATATTCATAAATAATATATCAAAATAGATACAAAGTAATGTTGAGGTGGGAATCAATGGTGCCTGGGGAGATAAGGAAAGACCCCATATAGAAGCTAGTATTTGGCCTGAGCCTGGAAAGAAACTAGCAATGCTTATAGAAGGAAGGATAATCCAGTCATGGAGACAGCCTCAGGACAAAGTCATGGCCACCATAAATGGAGTACCATGTGTGAGGAGCAGCAGGAACTCAAATAGGCTGATCTATAGGAAGAGTGAAGAGAATGGGTGACAAAATAGGAAGGGGAGGTTGGGGTGAGGTTGTAAAGGGTTTTAAATGCCAGCGAAGGAATTTATATTTGATCCTAGGAATAATTGGCATCCCACTTGAATTTATAGAGAAAAAATGAATAGATTCCATTAATAATGAAGAATAGAAAGAAAACCTTTATAAGAAAAACATTTTATAAGGATTAATCAATGCCAATAAATGTTAATAATGCTAATATGTAGAAGAACTCAAGATGGATTTGGGTTAATTGATGTCAGGGTGAGGAAAACATAATGAGTTCAAAATGAGGTATTTTGGGCAAGTTAACAGAGAAAAAGAAACACAAGTTAAAATAGAGGTAAAGAGGGTAACTTAAAATAAATGTTCTACTACTTTTTTCTAGGATATTTGATATCACAACAATAATAGTGGAGAAAAAGGAGGAAGAGGAGAAAGAGGAGGAGAATGAAGAGGAGGAAGAAAACACAGAAAACACAGTGCTTTGAGGTTTTAAGACACTTTTCTCACAATAGTCCTAAGTATGATTATTATTTTACAGATGAGCAAACTGAGGTATAGAGAGGTTAATTGGCTTGTCCAGTAAACAACTGAGCTGGGGCTCAAACTTAAGAGAGAAATTTAAAATTGGAATATAGCCAGCAAAAATACATAAGGTTAATATAAGCTTTGGAAACTACATAGGTAAGGCTAATGAAAAGTGGAAAAGGTACAAAATCTTTGAAAGGCATTTGAAAAGGATGACTGAACAAGCACTTGAAAATTAATGAAATATTTCTTTAATGTACTGTGAGTTCTCCAGAGAGGACTAAATAGAAATAAGGAATTGACAAAAGCGTATTTACCAAAATATATCTATATAAAATCAATGTGCTTCTTTTTTCTTGACGTACGAAAAGAACCCTTAAGAAAATGAAATCTTTTCATGAAGCATATTTTTTCTTCAATTACTCAGGGAAAGATGGATTGTACAACGCAGGAATTTGGGGTGGTCATTCTTAGTATGAGATGAACACCTCCATAGAAAATGTTTATTCCTAAGTTACTCCATTCTACTATCATATGTTTTACAATTAGAGTGGTAGGGGTGGCTAAGTGGTGCGGTGAATAGAACACCAGCCCTGGAGTCAGGAGGACCTGAGTTCAAATCCAGCCTCAGAAACTTAACACGTACTAGCTGTGTGACCTTGGCCACTTAACCCCAGTTGCCCTGCCTTCCTCCCTTCAAAAAGCAAAAAAAAAAAATAATAACAGAATGGTAGTGGTCTATGGTTATACATTCTTAGGAGAGTCCTGAGAAACACATTTCTTGTGATTTTAGACTTCAAAGCCTTTCCTTTGCTCACAGTTTTCTTCCATATACCTAGGGTAATTGGCACTAATTAGCACCCTGGCTGGCAGTGACAGACAAGGCCAAGCATTAAAACAACCAAGGAAAACTGTGCTTCCCTCTGAAAGGTCCAGGGCTGGTCCCTCTATGATAAACAGCTGAGGTAACCCAGCAGGGCGAACGCAGTATGTGCAGGCATAGTAGTGGGTGAGGACACATCAGCAGGTCACTGCTGCTGTTGCAGACCTTGTGCAGTAAAGCAAGGGGTGTCAATCTCTCCAGGCTTTTTGTTTTGTGTGCAATGGAATTCATTTTAGGATCACAGAACAAAGGCTCTTATTAGAGCCTCTTTAAGCGCTAAAGGTTATCTTGCTAAAATCAAAGCATTTTTTGTTTCTTGCTTGAGATGACATCTGGATCTAGCACTAAACACTTACCACTTATTTTAAGCCTCCATCTGACTTTTAAAAAGCAGAATTTAAAGCTCAGAATTGAGCAAGCTGAAGAAGCAAGGAAAAGCCAACTGCACAAGCACAGAATAAAAGAAATCTCACTTAACATTAGTTCATGTCAAAGAGGAAGCATCACTAAGGGCTAAGGATGCTGGATGTAGAGCTAGATAACTTGGCATTGAAGCTGATGCCTCCACTTGCCACCTGTGGGACCTTAGAGAAACTAGTCTGATTCTCTGGACCATAGTTTCTTCTTCTGTACAATGTGGAAGCTGAACTGGATGTCCTCCATTCCAAATCTAAATCCACCACCTTGTCACCCTGTGCAAGGAGGTCCAGACCTTGTACTTCATTCCAGCCCCCAATGCCATCCCTGTTCAGGTGACAGCCCCCACTAGATATGTGTTGGTGACACAGCAGGTTGATGGCAACAGCAGAGAGCCTACTTGTGCAGGACTTTGATATCTAGAACTTGCAGAGAGCTTAGAGATCATTGAGCCCAGGGTTTCTTAACCCTTGTTCTGTCACACTCCTTTGGCAGTCTGGTGAAGCCTATGAACATCTTCTTAGAATAAGGCTTTGTTTTTGTTTTTGTTTTGCCTATTTAGGCAACTGAAGGAAATGCTAAATTTTGATTAGAAGTTAGGGAACATAAAGATGTATTTTCCCTTATACAAGTTCACATATCCTTTGAAATCTATCTAAGGACACCTTTCCCACAGAAATCTGTCCACAGACACCCCCTCCACCAGGGGTCCATGGATCCCAGTTTAGCCACTCCTAAACTAATCTAAACTTCATTTTAAAGCGGAGGAACCTGGAACCCAGGAGTCTAAATGCCATATCCAAGTCTATACATATGGTAGACAGTAGGGTTGTGTTTGGAACCAAAGTCCTCTGACCCCAGAACCCAGTGAACCCACCCTTTGAAATCAGAGGTTTTAATTGTTATTTAACTCTACTTCTTTCTAAGTTCCTGATCAAAAGTCATATTTTACAAAATAACTGAATCTGAGCAATGAAAAAACTTCACAAGTCTTCTAGTTCAACCCAAACCTAACCAAGGACCCCTTTATACATTAAAGACTAATGGTCATTTAGGCTCTGTTTAAAGACCTCCAGTGCCAAGTAGCCTACTACACATAGCCCCTTTCACTTTCAGATAACTCAAATTAAGTTTTTCCCTTATTTTTCCTAAATTTACTTTAGTGCAAATTTCATTGATTGCTGTTAGTTTTGCTCTCACAGAAAGTCTCATTTTTCCTCTGCATAACAATTCTTCATAAACTTAAAGACAAATATAACAATAATAATAATCCTACTATATATAGCACTTAAAGTTTTCTAAGTGCTTTACAGGTATTATTTCATTTTATTCTCACAATAAAGTATAAGGTAGGTGCTACTATTATCTGCATTTTACAGATAAGAAAACTGAGGCAGACAGTGGTTGCATGACTTAGAATCACACAACTACAAATATGGCCTTCAAAGTCTTCTCTTCTTTAGACAAAGTATGTCCCAGTTCTTTAAGTGAATTTCCTATGGAATGACCCATTCCTCCCTGTTGTGGTTGCCATCTTTTAAAATTAGGCATCCCAAAGTAAATGCAATAATGCATTATATATGTAGTTTGACCAGGGCACTTGTTGTTCATTCATTCATTCATTTCCTAGTGTTTTTGACCCCATGGACCATAAAACACCTTGTACCCTCCATTATCTTCCAGAGCCTATCCAAGCTCATGTTTGCTGCTTCCATGACACTATCTATCTCATCCTCTGCCACCTCTCACTTTTGCCTTCAATCTTTCCCAGCATCAGGGGATATTCCATTTATTCCTGTTTTCTTATTGTATAACCAAAGTATTTAAACTTCAGCTTCAGTATTTGCCCTTCCAATGAGTAGTCTGAATTAATTAATGACTGCTTCGTTCTCCTTGATATTCAAGGGATTCTCAAAATCTTCTCCCATATCATAATTTGAAAGTGATTATTCTGCAGCATTCAGCTTTCCTCATAGTCTAACTCTCACTCCCACACATTACTACTGAAAAAAGCATACCTTTGACTATTCGGACCTTTGTTGGCAGGGTGAAGTCTCTGCTTTTTAGTATGATATTCAGATTTACCAGAGTTTTCCTTCCAAAGACCAAGCATCTTTTAATTTCTAGAGTGATTTTTGAGCCCAAAAATATAAAATCTGGCCCTGCTTCCATTTCTCCCCCCTCTATTTGCCAGGAAGTGATGGGATGGGGTGACTAGGTGGCTCAGTGAATAGAGCACAGGCCCTGAAGTCAGAAGGACCTGAATTCAAATTTGGCCTCAGACACTTGACATGCTTACTAGCCATGTGACCTTGAGCAAGTCACTTGACCTCAATTGCCCTGCTTTCTCTCGTCTAAAAACCATAAAAAAGGGAAGTGATGGGACTAGATGCCATGATCATATTTTTTAATGTTAAGCTTCAAGCCAGATTTTACACTTGCCTCTTTCACCTTCATCAACAGGTTTCTTAATTCTTTTTTACTTTCTGCCATTATACTATTATTGTCTGCATATCTGAGATTGTTGATATTTCTCCCAGCAATCATAATTCTTTCTTTTGATTTATCTGACCTGGCATTTAGCATAATGTACACTGCATTTAAGTTACATAAATAAGGTATATTAAGTTAAATAAATAAGGTATATAGCTTCATTGCACTCCTTTCACAATCTTAAGCCAATCAGTTGTTCCATGTTTGGTTCTAACTGTTGTTTTTCAAGTTGCATAAAGGTTCCTAGATGATATTGTACTTCCATCTCTTGAAGGACTTGCCACATTTTGTTGTGATCCACAAAATCAAAGGCTTTAGTGTATGTAGTCAATGAAGCAGAAGTAGATGTTTTTCTGGAACTCTCTTACTTCCTCCATAATCCTACAAACGTTGGCAATTTGGTCTCCAGTTCATCTGCCTTTTTGAAAATTATCCTACTCTTCTAGAATTCTTGGTTCACATATTACTGAAACCTGAATTGCATAATCTTAAGCATAATATTGCTGGCTTGTGAAATGAGTACAGTTGTTCAGTTATTTGAACATTTGTTGGCATTTCCCTTTTTTAGGACAAGGATCTAACTTGATCACTGAGCAACTTTAGTCTCTTTGGTAGCAGTACTTGGAACATAGACTTGTATTACTGTGATGTTTAATTGTTCACCTTGGACTTGAACAGATATCATTCTGTTCTTTTTGAGATTATACTGTTTTTCTCACCTTTTTATTTACTATGAGGGTTACCACATGTCTTCTAAAGGATTCTTGCCCATAGTAGTCTATGTAATGATCACCTGAATTAAATTCACCTGTTCCTGTCCATTTGAATTCACTGACACCCAATCTTCCATTTGACCACATCCAGCTTAGCTTGGTTCAAAGATATTACATTCCAGGTTCCTATGTAACATTGATTTTTACAGTATTGAACTTTCCTTTGGTCACCAGACACATCAACAGCTGAGTTTCCTTTCACCTTTGGTCTAGTCACTTCTTTCTTTCTGGAGGTACCTGCAGTTGCCCTCTACTTTTACCATGTAATATAGTGGATGCCTGACCTGAATTGTATCTTTTATCATTTTTATCCAGTGTTATATCTTTTATCATTTTATTGATTTCTTTGTGGTTTTCCTGGCAAAGATACTGGAATGCTATAACGCCAAGCAAAGGCAACTTCCAAGGTTCGGATTACCAGCATAGCAAATCCCATTTATTCAGCAAACATTCACAGAACAGAGAAAGTCAAAATATAGTGTAACTCATTCACTTAGCAAGTAAGTTCTCAATTCAATCCAGGTACTACTCCACCCCTAGGCAGTACATTCATTTAGTCAGTCAAAGTTTCTTCTCAAATGGAGATCAGTTTCAAATCATGAACAACATACATTCATTTGGTCAATCACAGAGCACAAAAAGGCCAAAGGTTTCTGACCCCTGGACTCAAAGTAGTTATAATACCACCCATTAACACCAAGCTCTTTCTCAAAAAGGAGCAGGAGAACACAAAAGACCATCCACCCTTAAGCCATAACAAGGTCAAAATAACATCTCAGCACTGAAAACCTAAGGTCCTTCTTTCATCTTGACTCAAGGCAAGCCCTCAGCAATCTCAGTTCCTGGGGAGACAAGGCTCAACAAAGCTACAGACAGTGTCCTCATCAAGTCACATTCTGCCTGTAGAACAGTCCCAGAACTCCTGAAAGTATCATCAAGGCCCCCTTCCAGGATTTCTGTGAACATACAACAATAAAATCTTTCTTCAGGGCTTCTGAACCAACAGCCAGGTTCCAGGACCTCTACAATAGCAGCACTGTCCACTATCAGGTGAATCTGGAAAAACAACATCAAAACAGACAGACAAAATACTGGCCTCACTGTCATACCTCCTCAGTTCTTGGCAACTCCAGGTCATAGTCTTCAAAAGTCCTTGGCAGCTCCAGTGGACTCTCAGCAGTCTCTCTCTCAACAACTGAGGCTTAACGATTCTGGATACAGCTCTCCCAGAAGTACTTCTTCTGGCCTTCTCTGGGCTTGAGCCTTTTTATCAATTCATGGCTCCTCCCAGTTCAGCCCTCTCTCTTTAGGTCAACAAGTCCATCCCATAAGTGGGATTCACAAGCTCTGGGTCTTAACACTCAACCCAAAAGCCAATCCAATTCATAGGCATCTCCAAATTCCATTACCATTACAGATAGTTGGCCATTTCCTTCTCTAGTCAATCACCTCTTCTCAGAACTCTCTACTAGGATCTGGCCATGCTGGGTAACCCTGCAGAGAACAGCTAATCATTTCATGGAACTACACAAGCCCCTATGCTACAATAAGGAAATGATTCTGGAGGGGTGATCAGGCTACAGTCATGTAATTATAAACTCTCTTGTTCTGGACACTATCTTCTCTTGATTCAGTCAAAAACAACAAGAGTAGGTTATTATTTTTTCTTTTTTTGCTTGGGATTGGGTTTATATGTTATATTTTACATTCAGTTTTAGTTTGCTACTTTAAATGCAGTTCAGTGGAGCAGTGTTTAGACTGTGGGGCCTGAAGTCAGGAAGACTTGAGTTTCAATCCATCCTGAGACACTAGCTGCATTGACCCTGGATAAGTCACTTGAGCTCTGGTCACCTCAGTTTCCTCAACTGTAAAGTGAGGATAATAGCACCTACTTCCTAGAGTTGTGGGGATCAAATGAGATAATATTTGTAAACTCTTTAGCATAGTACCTGGCACGCACTAGGCACTTAAAAATCCTTGTTTCTTTTCTTCCTGTCCAATGCAATCTGTAGATTTTTTTAACCATATTTTCAAGTTCTGGTATTTTTGAAATGGATTTGAAAGTTTTTTTTAATTATGGAACTTTATACTTATCCATATTACATTTTATTTTTTGTATATGTAACCTATTACAAGAAGATCTCAAGATCTGTTTGGATCATGGCTCTTTCCATCCAGCATGTTAACTCTCTTCCCTTATCCTATGCCATCTTCAAACTTCACAAACATAATTACATCTTTATCCAAGTCACTGTAACCATGCTGACAATCACAGGCTCAAGGACGGATGTCTAAGGCGTGCCACTAGAGACTGCCTTCCAAGTTGGCATCAAGCCATCAAGGCCTACTCTTTGGGTTTAGTCATCTGGAAATTGTCCAGTAGGTAGTTGTTGATTCAGAACTGAAGTTCAGTGGAGAGACAGAGTTAGATTTATAGATCTTGCAGTCATCTTCAGAGAGATGATTAATTAAACCCAGGGGATCCGCTAATAGCAATATAAAGTAGGATGAGAAAGGAACAAAAGAAGGAATGAGACAGAGCTTTGGTGTGCAACCAAAGTTAGGGAATAAGTCATGAAAGAAGATGGAGCAAAAGAAACTGAGGAGGACCATACAGAAAGAACAAAGGGAAAACAAAGCACTTCTTGATAGAATCCACAGAGCTATTGTCAGAGAAAATCTCATAAAAAAATTCTAAAGCATATACATAGTGGTCAAATTTCACTTTCAATACTAATTCCCAAATTTTGTAAACAGTTGATATAAAGGACTTCAATTATGAAGGAAAACAATTTAATCCAGGAACATTCCACAATCATAAGGAAATCACCTTAAGAAGCTATGTTAAGCAGAAAAAAAATAGGCGTATTCAAAAAAATCAAACACATGTAAGCTACAACACAAAAATAATGTTCTGCACAGGTGTACCTGATGGACAATGGGGGGAAAAACAGACCTTTATCAAGAGAGGCTTTAAGGGACAGCTAGGTGGCACAGTGCAGAAAGCACCAGCCCTAGGGACTGTAGAACCTGAGTTCAAATCTAGCCTCAGACGCTTAACACTTATTAGCTGTGTGACTTTGGGCAAGTCACACAATTACCCTGCATTTCCCCCTCCAAAAAAAAGAGAAAAAAAGAGAGGCTTTGATACAATCTACAATAATTCCAGAGATTATTAGTAATTTGACTTATACATACTCAAGAAACACAACAAAAATAAAAAATAATCAATTATTAGGAAAAAATTAAGCAATTAAGCCATTCCTTTTATGTTTAGATTTTTTTTTACAAAAAGAAATCAGAATGAAGGGTAAATGAAAAGAACAAAGAGATAATCAAAGAAGGAAAAAGGGTACAAGGAGCTAAAGAGCTAATGCAACTACATGAACTAAATATAAAAGATCACATTTAAAAATAGAGGAAAAGCAAAGGAGATACCTTTCACAATTATGGCTAGTGGGAAAATTCTTAACTAAACAAGGGATGCCCATAATCATAAAAGATAAAATTGAAATTTTGGATTATATAAAAATAAAAAGGGTTTTGCACAAGCAAAATCAGTGCAATTAGAATTACAGAGGGATTCATTTACTGGGATAAATCTTTGTAGCCAGTTTCTCTGCTAAATGTTTGTTATTTAAGATATATAGGAAGTTGATATTAATATATAAGAATAAGAGCAACAATAATGTTACTCATTTACTTTTTATTGTTACTTAAAGATATAGAAACAGTAGCAACAGAACTTTGATGGTGGGGACAGGAGAAAGAATGAATACACTAGGGTTACAAGGAGAAAAGTAAAACATTTTCTGATCTCAAGGAATTCACATTTTACTGGAGGGAGACAAAGCATACAAAAAATTTCAACTTCAAGTTAGATGGAAAGGTCTCAGGGTCTTTAGAGTGCAGCAATGAAATAGGTATTAAGTGACTTCTTTAGTTTTCATTTTTGACGCTGAACCATTAGAAAGCACCACGAACTTCAGTGGTAAGAACTTTATTCTCTGAGTGTTCAGCAGCTATGGCTATAGATCCTGAAGAACTAATTGTTAGGTCACATCTCCAAAGGGGTTGATAACTAGGATGATGGCTCAAAGGATTGGGCTGGTAGAAGGACCAGTGAGTGGTTTGGGGCTGCTGCCACTCCCAGTGGTTTAACAAGTGCTATAGCTGGTATTAAGGAAGGTGAACCCCCTTTCCACCATGGTATCTTTGTTCAATAATGACTATAAAGCCAAAGCTTAAAGCAGGACCAGTGGTCTAAAGGTCACTGCTTTTCTCATAGCTTTTGGCTTCGAGGTCCTAGACTATCTCCATCAGTTTCTGAGGGAAGGTGGTGATGGTGGTGGTAGTTTGAGTTGCCAAACACATTCTGCCTTCTGTCCCTCACTCGGTCTTGTTACTTCAGCTAGGCTGGCTTGACTGTCTATGGGTTACAGTTGGTTGGGAATCCATGGGGATGGCTGGTCTCTTTGCAGTAGTTACTTCATCACATAATAGCTTCAGAAAATGAGGAGGGCAGGTATTGGTTAAAGACAAGGTATCTTTACTGTAAGGAAGATTTAATGTAGCTTCTCAAAGTGACTAACTTAGTCACTGTGCTGGAGGATTTTCCTTTGCAGGTGGTGAAGGCAAAATGTTAAAAGGTTTTTAGCTCCTAAAATATTCAACAAGATTTAACTTAAAATGTCAGGGTAAACTTCAGCTAATCCTTTGTAGTATGTGGATAACTTCCCTGCAGGTGCAAATAAAATCAACCATCAGATATAATAATACCCACACCTTTATGGATTTACATAGGGACTTGTATCAAAAGAACATCCACTAAGCTAATTTCTCTCAGTTTACAAACCACTCCTTGGGAATAAATTAGATACTTTTGGAAACTATTAACTCCTTTCAGGCCAATCATTTTGTAAATTATGCACCAAATAATACCATAATGACCTGAAAGACCTAACATTATTTCAAAACCTATCAGAAAAATCCCTCTCAACTTCTCCATGTATTCTTTGCTCACAAAATCCCTATACAGGGATTTACTGGAGTGTGGGGGAGTGGAGGGGAGGGTGCCGCTGGATCTAAATTCTGGCTGTCTTGCTATTCTTTTTCTGGAATTCTTCTGACAAATCATATTTTCTTTGTGAAGCAGCTAAATTTCACTCTTCCATTCTCACCTCCTGGGGCTCTCTTCATCTTTCAGGATGGGATGGGTCTAGAGGAGGCCAACTCAAAATACCTTTGGACCAAATCAGGTATCTAGGCTATTTCTTGCTTTAATTTTAAAATTTTATTTATTAATTTTCTTGTTTACATCATTCATTTCCATGAGATTTTGAGTTACAAATTTTCTCTCCATCTTTCCCTTACCCACAACCCCCAAAGAGCCATCCCACTGTATAAGCTCTCCCTGAATCTGTTCTCTCCTATGTCCTCTGCCATCGTCCCTCTGACTTTCTGGTAGGGCAACATGGGTCTCCCTACCCCAGTGCCTGTATATCTTAATTCCCAGTTGCATGTAGTTAATAATAATGATAATAATAATAATAATAATATACACATATATTTTAACATTTATTATAGAACTTTAAATTCTAGATTCTTTCCCTTCCTCCCTCATCACCCATCCCCACTGAATAGACAAGGAATTCAATACAGGTTGTACATGTGTAGTTAAGCAGAACATCTCCATAATGGACATATTGTAAGAGACTGATTAAATGTCCCTCCCTCCTATCCCATGCCCCGCTTGTTCTATTCTCTACTCTGTCCCTGTCCCTTTACAGAAGTGTGTGCTTCTAACAACCCTCCCTCCCAACCTGCCATCCCCTCCATCATCCCCCCTCTCATCCCCATCCACCCTACTTTCCAGTGTGGCAAGATACCCAGTTTAGAGTTTATATCATTCCTTCTGAAAGCCAAATTCAATGAGAATAAGGTTGACCCTTTCCCTTTTGTCTTCCTGTTCTCCCCTCCATTGTAACAGTTATCGCTTGCCTCTTCTATATGAGAGGATTAACCCCATTCTGTTGCTCCCTGCCTCCTCTCATTCTATTCCTCTCCCACCTATCAATTTCACCTTTTAAAGTATCATCCCTTCCTATTCAATTGATCCTGTGCCCTCTATGTACACATATATACACATACTCAAGTATACATTCAAATGCATATATACCCTCCTATACAGACATATGTGTATCTACAACAATATACATTTGTATTCCCTTCACCTATCCTCATACTGAGAAAAGTTTCATAAGTTACAATTATTGTTTTTTTTCCATGTTGGCATGTAAATAGTTCAACTTTGATAAGCTCCTTACGATTTATTTTCCATGTTTACCTTCTCATGCTTCTTGTATTTGATGGTCAAATTTTCTTTTCAATTCTGTTTTTTTTTTCAGCAAGAATGCTTGAAAGTCCTCCACCTCATTGAATGACCATATTTTCCCCTGGAACATTATGTTCAATTTTGCTGGGTAGGTGATTCTT
>CM053597.1:154552004-154567133 GCA_028646575.1 Pseudocheirus occidentalis
TGTGGCTTGTCCTGGTGGTCCCTGAGGCCATACCATAGTTTCAGGCTGGGCTGGTTTTGGCTCCCAGCACCTATGATGAGCCTTTCCTGTCCTTCCTGCCTAGTTGCGTTCTGTGGGAGATGTGTTTTTTTGTAAGTTTGTGAGGTCTGGAGGCCTAAAATTTGTGTAGAGTCCTATTTTATGGGTGTTTGAGGTGATTATGTGGGAGCTGCAGAGTTCTCCTGCTTCTACACAACCATCTTGGTTTTCCCCCCACAATTTTCATAACAGGAATATCTGGGCAGCCAGAGGGCACAATTCTGGGCCTAGAGTCAGGAAGACATCCTCCTGAGTTCAAATCTGGCCTCAGACACTTACTAGCTGTGTGACCCTGGGCAAGTTACTTCACTCTGTTTGCCTCAGTTTCCTTATCTATAAAATGAGTTGGAGTATCTTTGCCAAGAAAATGCCAAATGAGGTCACAAAGAGTCAGATGTGACTGAAAAACAACTGATCTGAAAGGAGGACATGTCCCACTTCATTGGGTGGGTTTTGAGGATCAAATGAGATTGTATTTGTGAAGTCTCAGCACAGTGCCTGGTACTTAATGATCCTTTCCCCTTCCTTCACCCTCTCCAGCACTTCTAATGCCTTCTTGAGGTTTAATGAAGCTTCAAGACAATTTCTCTGGCTGAGTGGTATTTACCATGTGAAGTTAGTGGAAGTAAAACTATATGGAATTATTTCCAGGTACAGAACAACTCAGAAAAGTGTTAAATATATGTGAGAAGGAAGAGCAGTCGAGAGGCAGCCTACCTGAACCCTGATTTGAGGAATAGGTGAAAGGGATTCATTCATTTAATTCAGCTAGAAGTAATGGCAGGGGAACCTTTTGTTGAATGAGTTTAGGAAAAACAAACAAACCAACAAGCAAACATCTCCCAGCTGTCTGAGTGCCTCTTTGGTACCAAACTAGCAAGAGCTGTGAAGAAATGTTTGGGTTAGATGGTTCCTGAGGTACCTTCCAGTCCTAGACCTATGACCTCATGTGTTGACTAGCATGAAGCTGTGTGATAATAAGAACAGTTCCCTAAAGTAATAGCAGCAGGAACCAGCAGAAACAAGAGAGAACTTTTGGTTTTGATTGTTAAGGACAACAACATGGTAGAAAAGCAAAAAATGGCAGCTCTGGAGTTGGAAAGAAAGAAGGGGCTAAGACTAGAATCTTAGCAGATGATGGCTATGGAGGTGGAGAAGAGTAGCAGTATCAAGAAAGTTTCTGAAGGGAACAACTGGAGTGAGAGCCAAGAAATTGTAAGGCAAGTAAATTGTCAGAAAACAGAGCTATGAGAACACAGGGAAGGGGAATTCTTCCAATCTAAACTCAAAACTAACTTCACAGAAATCAAAACCCTTGTTCATCTCTCAGAGTGAAGGGAACAATTGTCCATGCCTGATTTCCTTCCCTTACTGGTCTAAGAGTCTTTGGGAGATTGTGTTCATTTGCATATGAGGGATAAGAATGATTCTTATGCCATGGTTTTCTAGCTATTTACTTTGCTATTCTGTTCTAAGTAAATGTGCCATTTGATTTATGGTTCCTATTCTATCTATTGGTCGAATTGGTCTAAGCTCAAGCAGCCTTTCTCAGAAACATTAAAACCATGTAACATATGATACCTGGGTTCAGTGAGATGACTTTCACATTCAATTCAACTGGTATTTATTGAGTTACTATGAGATACAAAGTAAGCAATCCAAGTAGGGAGGGCAGGGAGTGTAAAGTTGGAGGGAAAGATAGTACTACAACCCCAAAGGACTGATTGGTATGAGTGTTATGGTCCCTGGAAGCCCTTAGTTATCTTGATTACCAGGAAGAGAGTAGGACTGTGTTGTTGTATTATTTAGACCATTCTATTCTTCCTTTAGATACTGATGACAGGAATAATACCCCTCCCCCCATTTCTATCATCCCTACCTTCTTTTGTTTTGCTCTCTCATTAATATCTAGTGCTTTCTAGTCTTTTTTTTTAACAGAAAAGGTGGAGATAAGCAAGATTTTTACAAATCCTAGAAAGCTGTTTTAGACTCTAATCCAGTTTATTTTATAAAAAGGAAGTAAACGGATGCATATTCATAAGAACATCTTTCCAGGAATCTAACTAAAAGTTATCAGGAGAGAAAAAAGTGGATAATAGAGGAGATGGGAAACTCATAAGATGATAATATCCAACAGATTTCTTTGTGTTGAAGGATGTCAAGTAAAAAGGAAGAGTGAGCAGGAGTCTAGGGAAAGATAAATATTTTGTAAAGGGTAATGGTGGAGGGAAGACTGATGAAAAGGAAACAGAAAAAAAGACATCCCTAAAATAAGAAAGGAACACACTGACATGAGCGGCAGTGTGGTGTAATAGAAGATATATTAGACATAGAATCAGAAGGCCTAAAGTCAAATGTCAGCTCTAACATTTCCTAACTATGGGCCACTTAACTCTTTGAGCTTCAATTTCTTGATCTGTAAAAAAAGGGGATAATAATCCTTGCAATTATGTAAAGCAATCTGTCACCCTTAAAGTATCAAGGAAATGTGTATTACTGTAATTAGTATAAGTCCTTTTCCCATGCTTCATTGTGGCATGGAATTGTGAGGGTGGGTTCTTAAAAGCTATGTTAGTGGAGCCATATTAGGGTCAGCTAAATGGTAACTGAAACAGTCCATTCCAGAATGTCTGGTTTGTAGCTGCAGTATCCCTTTCTGTAATGTATTCAGAGATATGCTTGTTATTTTAGATTTTTATAACCATAGATACTATCCTTCCATTGTTAATGGACTGACTTTGCTTGTGAGAAAATGCATCAGGAGAAAGTTGCAAACAACATGAGCAAAAACCACTCTTGTCTTTTCACCAAAGAACATGATTCAAGGCCTTTTCCCTTGGCAATGTTAGAGCAATTTAGAGATAAAACACGAAGTTCTATAGAATACTTAAGTTCATTCTGATTAAAAAAAAACTTCCTGCTTAACTGTAGGACTTAAATTGTGCCTTACATCCTTTAACTACTAAGATAATCTCTCACTCTTTCCAAAATTATGTTTTTTATAGACAATGCTTATTTAGCCCAAACGGATTGTTTTTGTAACACTCTTATACCTAGCATGAGAGATAATAGATTTCTACATCCTGAGCTAAGAAAGATAAATATTCAAGATCCTATGGTCACCATCCCATCTAGAAAATTACTACCCTTGAACCCCTACCACCCAAGAACTAAAACATCATTGGCAACTTGAAGAGATAGAACCTTTCTCTATACAGAAAGGTTCTTTCTCTTACAGATGCTGATGATGTTTTAGTTTTAATTGTTTTAGGGAAACCTGGTGAGCCATCGGTGACATTGGTACTTGATCTGTGTTGCCATCAATTCATTGGGGTGTTGATAGACCCATGAGCCATCTTCATGGTGTTGTATCTCTAATGAATCATCTGAGGAGTTTCCACCTCTTGATTGATCTGAAACTATGGGCCTCTGCTCTACCCAGAGAGCTTCTGGAGACCTAACCAGAGAAGTAGACCCAAGGAACCACATCACCTCATCTCCAGCTCAGCCATACATAGGTTGGTCATAAAGACTACCCTTCAATAAAACTAATTAGAGTAGTAAGCACTATGAGTGGGCTATTTCCTGCTTTTCTGGAATGACAACTAGTTTATCATAAAATCAGTCCTTTAGAGGGCAATTATTGCTAAATGTAGAACATGATATAAATATGAGAATATAAGCAATTCTTCTTTTCAATTATTTCTCTAGGCCTTAAATAATATCCAAGCTCTAGCAAAACCTACCATCCTGGGAAGACTCAGTATAGGTCTTATAATGGACTGTGTGCTTGTCATCTGAGGACCAAATTAATTAAGCACAGAGATACAGGGAAATGAGCTTTTTCAGCCATAGAAATTCACATAGAGGGTAAATGATTTTCATTGTTAAGAAAATACCCCAAAACACAAAATCACTGATTATTGAAATACTGAAGTAAAAATAATGAAAGATAAATGACAAACTAAGGAGAGAAAAGACTGAGAAACACATTTTCATGGATGAGTACATCTTCTCCAAGGTACCCTAAACATTCTTGCTACAATGGTTTCCATTCATTGGTTAGAGCAAATCCTATTCCAAAACTGCTCAGAAATTGTATATTTTAAGGAAAGTTATTATGGTTAAATATGACCTTTGTAAAAAAAATCTGAAAATGTTTTGCAGGAATCATGCATCTGCTATCCCAGTGACAGTTCTCTAGTCATTACAAAACAGGCAAAAAACCCTGGTCCTAGATTTTGAGGGTGGTGTAGAAGAAATCCTTCTAGCCCATTGTTACCTCTTTCACATTTACTAAGCCATCACAATGATTTAGTCCATACTGTGTGCTAGGCAATGCCTTAGGTCCTGATTTAAAAAAAAATTCTGTTCATGTGATCTCTGTTGAAATAATAAATTTCCCAGAACCTCTCAAAGGGGACACTGATCCAAGCAAACAGGGAAGTGTGAAAGAAATGACAAAAATAGAATGAACAAAGGACTGCATATATATGGTAGAATCAATGAAACCAGATGGGGGGTAGGAAAAAAGAAAGGCAGGGATATAAGTAGATTAGAAGTATCACAAGAACCTTTTAAGATTCTTCTAAAGAAAATACACTGTTGACCCAGGTCCTTTTGTTTGAAGCAAGTTAACATCCCACTGTCACCTCTAAAATTGGAATTAGCTTAACATCTTTTGGTCACAGCAAGTTATATTGAATGATTTACTTTGGCTCTATTGACCAACACAATATGGCGCTACTATTTAAGAATTTAGGACTTTGAGAGACTGTTATACAATAAAAGACAGTTACATTAAAATTCCAGTATGTTCCTCGTGTCCCAAATAATATTCATCAGAAAGTATAATCTATTCTTGGGGAATAGTAATGTACTGTTATTTCATAAAGAGCTCTAAAAATGTCTAATTAAATGATTTACTTTTATTGCTTAATCTATACTTGTATAATGCAGATCCAGGATATCCCCTCCCTCTCCTTTAGACAGTAAGCCAAGTAACATTTTTGTTCAAGTGCCTATTATATACCAGGAACTAGGGATACAAAGAATGACAAAAAAGAATAATCATGATGATAAAATCTCTTTTCTCAAGGAGTTCAGAGTCTGTTGGGGGTAGGCAACATGCAAAGAACAATGTTCAAACAGTGTGCATGTGTGTGTGTGTGTGTGTGTGTGTAATTGTTGTTCAGTCATTTCAGTCATGCCCTACTCTTTGTGACTCCATTTGACATTTTTTTGGCAAAGATACTGGAGTGGCTTGTCATTTTCTTCTCTGACTCATTTTACAAATGAGGAAACTGAGGCAAACAGGACATAAATACACATATATGTCATAAGCTGGGGAAAATCTCATAGGGAAGACATTAAGATCAAGGATTGGGAAAACTTCCTTCCAGTGAGAATTTAGCTAAGGAAGTCAGGGAGGGTAAGAGGTGGAGATTGAGGAGGGCAAGTGTTCTGAGGCATGGTGGACAACAGCATAAAGATCTAGTCTGGTGAGATGGAGTGTTATGTGCAATACCAACTCCTTCATCTAAAACTAAATACAGCAAAGTAGATTACATACTCATCATAGGAATAAAGGAGGGAAAAAACAAACTTTGAATTTCTTTCTATGCTTCTGTATTCTCTTTTTTACTTAAATGACCTTCTCAAATAAGTAGTGCCAGAACCTTCATCCTTTGGGAGGTCCAAGGTTTCTGACTCTCAGGTCTTAGTTGGTTTTCTGAATACTTTAGTGCCTATGTTTAGTCTTGATAAAATGGGAAAGCTACTACATTTGGAAGTAGGGGTTCTGTGTTTTAATTCCAGTTCTGATCCTTTCTCTAAAATTCTATGCTTCTATGGATTCTAATTCTATATTGAAAAGGCTCAATTCATGTTTCTTACAGCACTGCAGTCCATTTGTCAAGTGTCTAAAGGCATCTAAAATAATTCATATGGTTTGCATAGGTTTTACATAGGATATGGAAATTAATCAAATTTCAGTGTGATAGAAATTCTCTGTTGATCCTTGATTTCCTGCTCCTTTTATCCAGTGCTCTCCAATTTCTTGTCATTGTAGTGACTTGTAATCTTATACTGGACAAGCACTGAATGAAAAAATTTCTGGTCAGGGTCTGTCGGTAGCCTTAGCTATATTTCATGACAACTTATAAGTAAAAATACCAATAGAGGAAAAGGTTATCCCCAGGGACTCTGGTAGTTCAATATGGATGAAGAATTATTGAACATCTCCAAAGTTTTTACTTCCATGCCTAAGATACATTTTATAATAATGAAGTAAAATAAAATTATGGAAATAACAATACTTCTATGTACCTAGACTTTAGAAATGGGTGTTTCTTTTTCTTCCTAAATGGAATATCTGAAAAGCATTTTGAGGTCAGTAATAATATCTTTCAGGTAACTTTTCTGCTAACTAGATTGACAACATGTAGTCAAAGAAACACGTTGTTGGGTTGTTGTTTCTTTAAGTGCAGCAGAGAAAAATGCCCATTTACAAACATTTAGTTCAACTAACGGGTCAGTTCAGATGAGGATGCAGAACATCAATGTTTACTACATCCTTTTGGAAATAATTCATTGGCAGCAAATTAACCCTTCTCCTTGTTTGGGGCTCATTTTCCAGGGGGGAAATGGTGGCATCAACTTACTCTCTTATTTCACAGGAGAGAAGCATGTCCCAACTTAACTAGAACTATGGGGAGCAAGAAAAAGTCAGGAGACTGAAGGAAAACTAAAATGTTGAGCAGGGTAAGCAAAGATTCACAGTAGCTGTGACAATTAAATAATGACAACTGATACAACACCAATGAAGCATGTCCAAATTTTCCAAACAGTTGGAAAAGATGTAGAATTTAAGTAAAACTGAAATTTAAGTTACACACCTATAAGCACTTAGAAATACTGAAGCTTTTTCTACCTCTCCATGTAAAGAGAGTAGAGAATTAGGTCAATTAATTATCACTTATTCCATCCAAAAAAGGGCTTAATGCTTTTGCTTTAATTAGATGTCTAATTAATGTCTAAAAAGATAGCAAGACAAGTAAATGTTTTCTTTTTCTCTTCTTTTTCTGACCAAGATCATCTAGCTAAGGGCTCCATTTTCTTTTTCATATTGATTACTGAAAGTAAACGTCCTACAGGGAATTCTTATTGACATTTTGGCTGAACTCACTGTCTGAGGTCTTTTCCACCTTTGATTCTGTGAGTCCTGAGCAAGTTTATTTTCTTTTATCCATCTACATTTGCCTATATGAACCACAGTGCTTGTTACTCTTGTTCTGCCCAAGGCTGTCATGCTTCTAAGTTGAAAAGACCACATGAAGAATTTACTTAATTGCTTAAATAATTGTTTTTCAAGAATTCTTACTGTTGGTGGGGAATTCATTAGGATACTGGGCTTGGTCATTTAGATAGTTGGGTTATTTTAGAGGATGCCGATCAAAGATTAAGAGGAAGTAGCCAATAGTCACCAGCTGGGATGTTAATGTTTCTGTTTTATGTTTATACATTTATAGATCAGAGAAGCAACATGGGAATAGTGGGTGGTGTTTCTTATACTAATGAAATCACAGGTCTAGATCCCCTTCCACAACAAAAATTATAAAGTTGTATTTAATATTTCATTCACCATGACTCTGACCATGTAAGACGGTGAAAATAAAACATCTTTGGTTTTCTGAAAGAAATCTTTTAATAAATAGATAACATACTGCTCAAAATATGTTGAATTACTTCTTTGGTGGGCATGTGCCTAATAAAAGAAGTATTTGGTTAATTATAAACGTAGTTGAAAATGTGCTATTGGACTTGGAATCAGAAGATCTGGTTTCAGGTGTAGCTCTACCACTTAGTACCTGTGTGAACCCAGGCAAGTCACTGAACATCTCTGAACTTCAGAGTTCTCATCTGTAAAATGGAAATATCACACACACACACATAAATATGTACATATAAACATATGCACATACACATATACATATATGTGTATATGCATACATATAAATAGAGTTTTCTGTCTTTTTTTACTGGAGGGGGGAAGAGCAGGGCATTTGGTGTTAAGTGACTCACCCAAGGTCATATGGCTAGTAAGTGCTAACTGTCTGAGACCCGATTTGAATTCAGGTTCTCCTGACTCCAGAGCTGGCACTCTATTCACTGTGTCACCTAGCTGTCTTCATGATAGAGTTTTATGTAAAGTAGTATATAAATGCAAATTATTATTATAGCTGTCTTACAGTATGATAAAGTAGAATAAACATTGGGTTACAAATTTTAAAAATCTAAGAATAAGCTCTACACTCACTGATGAGTTGAGCTAGTCTGTTTCCTCTACTGGGAAAATGTTTTAGACACTGAGATCAAATGATAAGGTTGTTCTAACCCCTATATACTCAGCCTTTTCCCCTACTCACTTCTTTCAGAGCTCTTGTGTAATTGTCCCTTCAAGATATGTCCTTTAGTAATCATTTCAATAAGAGACTTTCAGTCTGTCTCCTGCTTATAACACCTGAGAATGGAAGGAAGGTGGGGTTGTTTTCATATCTCTTCAAAAAATGACTTCTACATAAGTTTGAGTTGATCAAGTTTGGAAGTACTGAGACCTCAGACATCCAATATACAGGACAGAGAGTTTCCTGAGGACAGCTTCTCCAATGGACCACTGCTGGTCACTAAGCCTCTTCGTACTGTTTTCTCTGTGATGAGAGAGATGTTTCACCAGCAAAAAGCAACACAAAAGTAATCAAGTTTTGTCACTGACAATGAAATAGTTATATTACACACATTAAAAAAAGATGTGGGCTAGGTAGGTGAAGAATAATAGCCTTGCCTCTTAGCTTAAGTTTTGTTCCAGTTCAAATTTGTTTGCATGCTAAACTGGAGATTATCTTGGAAATATCTGGAGTATCTAACCCTAAGTTTTACAGTTGTCTAAAACAGACTTTAATTTCTACCCAAACATGGGGATAGAAAAGGAAAGACCTAATTTTAGGCATAGTCTAAACTGCACAGTTCTCTAAGTTGGCAGTCTGAAGATAAAATGGTTTGAGTGGCCTTAAAGAGATGATTCCAGAAGATAATAGCATAGAACAATGCAAAAGCTACATGCCCAGAATGTACTAGAACAATGCATCCATTAGAAATTACACAGAACTAATAGAGCAACATACCAGCAAAGATTACCTAAACAGTAATCACCATAAGTGTAACTCTATGAAGACCACTAGACTAATTATCACCAAAGGATGCAATGTAGCTATAGAGTTCAGTAAAGCAATACACTCAACAGAAATACCATGTCTAGTAGGGAGCCAACTCAACGAAAGCACACAAAAAAATCAAAGAACATTGGTGGGTCCTGCAGTCTACATATGGTACATGCTCTAGGTTTGCAAGGTGAATGTTCTAACTATGCCACTTTATTAAATATCTTTACTTTTATTAATTGTGTCCTTCTGGTCAACTGGGAAAAAAGAGAACAGAAAAAGTTTCCACGAAGGTGGACACTCTTCAGCTATCATTTTGATTAGATGTTGTCCCAAAGAGTGCACTGAACCTGATGTAGGTATTTTGGGTGCTGCACATATGAGAGAGATGTATCCCAGATGCTACATTTCTATGAATTCTTCCCTGATCTACCTATTCCCTGATCTATCTATTTCAAAGTGGACATTCCCTACCCAATTTTTCCTAGGTCTGCTTTTTTGTATACAAACTCTTACTACATTCTACTTGGTATCATACTTGTTTATAAACATGACATATTTCTTCCCCTGCTCCCTGCCTTAGGTAATAAGCTTTATAGGCGGGAAGAGTCTATGTTATCTCTCATTGTTATTGCTGCAGTCCAATTCAACATGCATTCATTAAGCACCTACTGAGAAAAAGGTGTAGCAGCAACCACACTGGCACACCCAGGATGGTAGCTAGCACAGGTGCTTATATCTGCTTTACTAGGAAAGATAGCTGTTTAAGGGGTCAACAATCCTTTTTAATTACATTCACTAGTTCAGGGGGAAAGTCAGCACCCTGAACTTCAGAGAAAATACAAACAGAGAAAATACAAGTAGAGAAATAAAGACCCACAGACAGGGCTCTGACTGCCTGAATCAACTATATACTTTGCATACATCCCTGGATCAAGAGAGCTTTTACATCTGAGCATTCAGGAAACTATGAACATACAGCCACTCAGAATCTTGACCAGGGAATCAATCACAAGACCTTTTTCATAAATGAGTTCTCAAAGCAAAGTACCAACTCAAAGTGTGTATGTGTGTGTATGTATATGCATACATATATACATGTATATACATACATATACATGCACATGTATACATGTATATAATGTATAAATACACACACACATATATTTATATACTTCTCAAAGCCAGAAGGTATCACAACCCTCATGACTCAGTGTATAATTAGAAACTAGCAAAAGGTGTGAACCCCTTCCTACAAGCAAACTTCCCTTAGCCAACTTCCCTTAATGGGTTCCATGTGAGGCCTATTAATGGATGAGAAAGATCTTATATGCCATTAACATTACACAAGGCAAGAGGCAATGTAGTGTACTGAAGAGAAGTTGTCTTGAGAGTCAAGATATGAGTTAAAGTTGTCTCTTTTATATATACTAGCTGTATGAACATAAACCAGTCATTTGACTTTTCAGTTTCTCAGAAATTTTGGTAAGTCTATAAGTTATAGAGGAGTTGCCAGTTGGCTTCCATGGAGTGAGTTTCCATACAAGGAGTTCCCTGTCCTGCTTGATTGAAATCACAGAAGTAGAAATCACTCTTCTTCCCTCAAAAAAAAAAATATAAACCAGTGGGTTAAGTACTGAGGACAAGGATAGAAAAGAGGTATCCAGTCTCAAGGAATTTACATCCTAATGGTCACATGCATAAGGGGGAGAAGGGAATTAGGAAATGAGATGGCATGTGAGCTGAACCTTGAAAGAAGTTGAGGACTTAAGAAGCTTGGGAAACAGTCACTTCAAAGATAAAGAGTTGGAAGTGTGTAGGGTACAATAAGTAGTGCAGTTTGGGGAAATTATAGAGCATGTGAAGAAGAATCAAGTGAAATAAGTTGGAGAAGGAAAGAGAAGAGTAAGGGTGTGAGGGCTTTAAAAGCCACGGTAAGGAATTTTTATTTTAACCTTGAGGAGCCCCTGGGGATTCTTAGGCAGAAGAGTAACATGCTAAGACTTCAGCTCTAGGTGACTATTTTGGCAGTTATGGGAAGGATGAGTTTGGAAAAAAGCAAGATTGGAATCCAGAAATTTCATAGTAATAAACCAGATGAAACATAAATAGGGCATGAACTAGGATGGCAGACATGTGAATGGAGAGAAGGGGACAGAGGCAGATTATGTCGTCAACACAGAGCTAAATTTGTTTGGCAAATGAATGTGTGGATGAAAAGAGATTGAAGAGTCAAGGAAAACTTGAAGGTTGGGAACATAGGTGATTGATGAGTGGTAGTTACCTCATCAGACACAGCAAAATTTTAAGGAAGAAAGGCTTGGAATGAATGGAATAATGGGTTGGGATTTGAATAGGTTGAATCTGAGAAACCTATGGGACACCTGATTGGAGCTGTCCAACAGGTAGTAGTTGACAAAGGAATGGAACTCAGATTGCATAGACATAATCTATTGAACCCATGGTAGCTGATTATAACAGACTCAAACTATTTCTTGAGAGTTTCTGATAGAAGAAGAATTCTGGCACTTTGATGTTGTCACACAAATAAGCACAGTACCACATATCCATTGTGTTGTGGGAATGGAAGGGAAAATTAAGGGTTGTCAGGAGACGTACTCTCTCCCCTGCTTATTTGAAGATCTATTGTTTGAATATTCCTTCCTTATCCTCTCCTCTTGCCCTGCCCCTTGGTTGGAAAGGGACCTGATGTTGAAATTGTTGAGCCAATTGTCTCCAATTAAGCCTCCTATCTCCCTTTTTCCTCTGCTCCCCAGACCTCTCCATATTCCCCAGAAGTGTGGGAGGCAGTTGATCCAATTGTTTGGGATCAGGGAATTCCTGGGTGTGGTATTCATGCCACTCTAGCCCTTGATCACCTCTGGGACCTTAATGTGTTCCCCCATCATCACCAATATCTAATTAAGCCTGAGACCTGAAAGGGATTGCAACTATTGATGGAAAAATTCCTTAAGTATAAAATCCTTGTCTCTTGCCAGTCCCCATGTAACACCCCTATTCTTCTCATAGAAAAGTGTAATGGAGAATACTGAATGGCTCAAGATCTCAGGGCTGTTAACAAAGCTGTTATTTCAAATACACCCCATAATCTCTAACCTATACACTATATTCACTCAGATACCTGAGAGTACCCAATGGTTTTCTACCCAAGATTTCAAAGATGCTTTTCCTTTACACCTCTTCTTACAGACTTTCAATTTATTTTTGCCTTTGAATTCGACACACCTTGGAAAATCAAATGCACATGAGCTAATATGGACAGTCTTGTCCCAAGTTTTTTTAATAACATCCATTTATGTGGTCAGGTCTTGAGAATAGATTTAAGGGACCTGGAACTAGCAGGTCAAAATTTTTGTTATATTTTTTTGTTAAAGAAATCATGGAAAATACAAACACAGTACAAGAAGTTGTCCCAGTCCCTCAAGGATCTTAGAAATCTATTTAAGGTAAGAAGACAAACACATGTGATAAGCTAGTATGTGTTAAGAAGCAAATAAATGATGGAGGCAATTAAGTCCATTGATAGTTCAGAAAAGGGTAAAGATCATTGAAGCTGAAGAATTTAAGGAAAGGGTTCATGGAGGGGATGGGAACTGAGATATGCCTTGAAAAATGGGTGAGGTTTAGATAGAAAGATCTCTGCTCCCATTTTCTGCCAGTGGAATGAAAGATTGACCAAAAGACCTCTCTCTCTTCTCATCACTACTTTACTCCCTTCATCTGCTTCCTTTCCCTGGCTCCCTTTGTAGAATAGTGGCTGTCTATCTATACAACTTTCTTATACATAAGAGAAAAACATCCTTCTAAGTTATCTAACAAATAGCTTTCAGGAGTAAAAATGCAACCCGTGAACATCCTTGTGAAAAAATTAAATAACTAATAATAGAAATGAAGATTAAAATAGCTCTGAGGTTTCATCTCACACCCATAAAATTGGCAGGTATTTGTTTTTTGGTAGGGAGGAGTGTCTGGACCTGGGATTCCACTGACAAGGAACTTCCAGAGAGGAAACTCCCTCTATCAATGCCAGTTGACAACTATTCTGGAACTTACAGTGTTAGAGCTGCCTGGGGGGGAGATGGAGAGATAATCCAGAGTCACAAAACTACATGTTATCAGAGTCAAGAACTGAAACTAGGTCTTTCTTATTTGGAGTAACTTCTCTATTAATTATGCCCTGCTACCTCTCCTTTTTCAAAGGTATAGGGATTTCTCAGTGTGGAAATGTAGATCTGTAACTCACCTATAAATCATAGTCATAGAGAATAATTTGGAATACCAAGAGAACCCAAGGTCATCTAGGTAGTATTCATGACAGGCAGGATTTAAACCCAGGTCTTCTTGACTCCAAGGCAGGTCACCAGGTGATCTACCAGATCACAATGACTGTTAACAATAATGAAAATAGTTCTAGCCCCGGGATACTGAAATTCAAGATCCAATATGTTGGTGCTTGGATACTGATATCTTAACACTAATAGAATAATAGAAACTTTGGAATCTTTTTGAGCATGTAGATAATCCATGGGTTACATAGCTAACAGACATGCTGAAGAAAACTCATTTTGTTCAGGGGAGTTCCATTTGTTTAGGTATTATAATGAGTTTGAAGAAGGGATGTTTCTGCAGATTTGGGGGTATATACATATATACATATACATATACATACATATATACACACACACACACACACACACACATATATATATATGTATATATATATATATATATATATATATTCATTTCCTACTAATCTCTGCAAAGTCGAGGTTAGAGGGATGATGGAAAGACACTGTGGATCAATGAATTGGCCTAAACATTCTGAAAACCAACTTGGAGTCATAATAATAACTCAATAATAATAAAATAAACTATCTCAAGGAACTCAAAATCAGAACTAAAATTTCCACATATACAAGACATTTTAACAAAAAAAGAAGAGAAGAGCAAATAAAAACAATGTGAGTACAAATTGATTGAGAGATGACTGAATAAAGTGTGGTATATAAATACTATGGTACATTGGAAGAAGCTAGGTGGTTTAATAGATAGAGTACAAGATTTGGAGGCAGAAACATATGAATTCAAATCCTGTCTCAGACACTAGCTGTGTGACCCTGAGAAAGTCATTTCAACTCTCTGTGCATCGGTTTTTTCATCTGTCGAACAATGACAGTAAGAACACCTACATTACAAGGTTGTGAGATTACAATGAGTTACCAAATATACGATTTTTTAAAACCAAGAAGAGCTACATAAACTCTAGCTATTATTATTATTTGACCCTAAGAAATTATAAATATGTGGAATCAAAGAAACACGGGAAGAATTAATTAAAACTGATGTAATTAGAACAAAGAAACAATAAACAAAATACTTATAGTACTATAACATAAACACATTAAAAGTAAACTAAATTTAGATTAATTTCAATGCTGGCCTTTCTTCCTCTAGTTAGAGGTGAAGGTTTAAACTTATCTTACTCCTGAGACAGTAACATATTTTTAGTTAGGTTTACTTAGCTCTGTTCTCTTTTTACAAGGAGGGATTCAATTAATGCACGTGTGGAGGGAGGACACATGGTTATATTGGGAAATACTGTGATGTAAAAAATGTAAAAAACAAACCATTATAGATCATATTTCCTGTGCTCACCAGTGTGCTCCTTGGTCTCTCTCCCTCTCCCTCTCCCTCCTTCTCTCTCTTTCTCTCCCTCTCTCTCTCTCCCCATCTCTCTCTCTCTCTCCATCTCTCTCTCTCTCTCTCCATCTCTCTCTCTCCCTCCATCTCTCTCTCTCTCTCTCTCTCTCTC
>CM053597.1:154567633-154597203 GCA_028646575.1 Pseudocheirus occidentalis
TCAAGTAGGACGGGAAGGGCAAAAGACTTGCATTTTTTCTTGTTTTCCAGAAGAAAGGAAAATCAATGCAGTGTCTTTTAGAGCTCCATTTTGGTGACAGAAAGGATACCTATCTAATCTCTCCTCTTCATTGCACTGATATCACCTTACCAAACAGCATTCCACTAGTTGGCAGGGAAATAAAGAAATATCACATAGTTAGACTTAAATTCTCCTAATGTTCCCTGAAGATAATTTTCTAGTTGGAGTTAACAGACAATTATACACATTCAGAACAAATAGCAGACAGAATGTACACATTGTGTGCTAGATTTGGAATCAAAGCATGTTGATTGGAATCCCAAATCTCCCATTTGCTACACGTTATGATCTTGGACAAGTCACTTAAACTTTTTAGGCCTCAGTTTCCTTAGTGTAAAGACCAGTTGGCCTCTAAGGTGTTATAGAGGAGAATGATCTATGTCTGGATCAATGAAGCATAAATAATGAATTTGCAAACTGTATTTTTATCTTCTGATTTTCCTTGTAAACATTTGCTTCCTTTAGGTAGTATTTTCTTCTTAGAATCAGGTTAGTGGCTATGACTAGATGAGTATGTATTTTAATTTTGTCTCAGAAAAAGAAATATATTGGTGGAGAAATTTCATAGAAGGGAATCAGTCAATAAGTACATCCAAGTACTGGTACCAAGCTTAGGGTACTAATGTAATTATGATCTTAATAATCATTAAGATTCTAGGTCATACTAGCCTATTCATGTCTTGTCATTTACACAATTCTTGTCAGTTACCTCCCATGTATTCTCCATAAGGGGTTCAATAGGTACTAGGGATTTTCCTCTTGATCTCTGAGCAATGTGTGGATACCAGTGGAGTATGTGGGCACTCCATCATTAGCTCTTCTAGTCTGAATAGCCACACATCTTTTCCAGTAACATATCTCCCTACAGATATCCTTTATACTGTAATTCTTCCATGAAGTCTAATCATTCCTATTATTCACCTTTCTATTCCTCTCATTTGAACCACAAGTTTTGTTCCTCAGAGACTGTGGTATCCCCAGGAGATGATTAACGTTAAACACATTATCCTTGGTTTGGGAGAGGAATTTGGAGCAATTAAATCACTACACGATATCACCAGAGCATTTTCCCAATCTATTCTCAGCCTATTACTCATTCAATGTCTAGTCAAGCAACTTAGTCTGATGGGGGCAGTTCTATGGTTTGTCCATTCAACTGAACATCATAGTCTGGACAATAGTCATTCTTCATAAACTTGGCTTTTCCAGTATGCATAATAGGTTCAAAGTCTTTTAAGTGATTACGTATCTCATTTAAAATCTTCTTCCATCTTCAGGGATTTCATACAACCAGTAAAATATCAATCACAGCAAAACCTGGAAGACCTCACCACCTAAAAGACATCCTTGTCCTGCTTGTACTCTGCCCTGGACAAATAAACACCTTTAATGATCCTACATATGTCTCATTTGATAGTAAAAGGACAGTAAACTGATAAAGTACATCTTTTAAAGAGTATAGCATTATTTTGACATATGAATGGAATGAATGTCCTCTTTAATGGACAATAAACAGAGAGGAAATAAATAAGCGTTTATTAAGCATTGACTATGTTGCAGCTCCTATTATACTACAAATATCACCTTGTCTGAGATAAAGTAAAAGAAATCTGGGAGGTAGGTGAGATTATTATCTTTACTCCCACTTTATAGGTCAGCATACTGAGGCAAAGAGAAGTTTAGTGACTCAGGGCCACATAGGTAATAAATATTTGAGGCTGGATTTGTGGTCAGGTCTTTTTGACTCCAGACTAAATGCTCTATCTACCACCAAGCTGCCTTGAAAATGGGACGTGTATTCTCCACACCTTTCAGTCAAATGTATGTTGGAAACCATATGAAGGGGTCTGCTGTAGAGGATTGTTTGTAAAAACCTGATTGCTCATATTTTATGCTTTCATCCACAAGGCTTTGATGTGGGTATGGCTTATTTTCACACACACACACACACACACGCACACACGCACACACACAATTTTAGAGATGGAGAAGTAGACACATGAGTCACTTTTCATTGATATTCTCTCAAAGAAGGTCTTCAATTAACAAGATATCTTTCAGAAAAGAATTATAAGTGAAGTCCATTTTAGTGAATAGGCCAGTTACTTCTTTATTTTCCCTCACAGGATTGTTAGGAGGACCAGAGAGGAAAATTATCAAGAGTATAGAAAATAGTATTTGTAACCATATATTGAGTGTATATCATTATAATAGATGTCCACCCTACTGGACTAAATACTAACATACACAATTAAGTAAATTCATAATTTAGGGTCTGATACATGCTTATTTTGTGAAATAGTCACTTAAAAATAATAATTCTGCCTTCATTAAAACCTTCAGTGAGTGGATATCAGTAAGTAAATATGTTCTAGAATCTTCACAAAACTTACACTGAAGTATGTTAACATAAAAATGGCATAATAATTTTCTCCCTATAATAGCATCTATCTTCAAGGGAAAGTAGCTTACATAAACAAATAATTATTCTTTGAGATATTAGGAGGGCAAACTGAACCCTGATGGTATGATTTTACTAATTTTCATCTCCTATTGAGAACATTATCACCTTAAAATAAGCATTATGACTTCAGAAGCACAAACACAATAGTCTAAAATATCTGAAAATTCCTTTCTTCACCTTCCATCAACACACCAATTGAGAAATTCATATGTATCATCACCAAAATATTTAGCTAATTCAAACTCAGTGTTAGTTAAAAAGTTCAACTAAGATGGTGTCACTGAGCTGTAACTAAGTGTGCATGTCTGAGCAGCAAGGGAAACTTCAAAGAAACTAGATTAGACTTATCATTCAAGTGGAAAGCCTGCTTTCTTTTCTCTCAACAGACAGCTGTCACCCCATCACTGTTCCAGATGGCAGAAGTTATGCAGTCAATGACCTGAGCCAAAGAAGATGTAGGCCAGAGCCAAGGTCCACTAAGAAGATCTGGGATGTTTCAAAAGCTCATCACCACAGGTTTTCAGGATACCAGAGACACATTTTATAGACAGCAAAATCATCCTTAATTTCATGTCCTATACTGCAAAGCAAAAGGCAATTTGAAAAACAAAATAGTGGGAAGAATGCCTTGAGGTATCCAACTATACCTGTATTAGCCAATCATACTTTTAACAGATTTAGAGTTTGCTTAGTGATTTTTCTTTAAGAAATACGTTTGAGCACATGAGATATGTGGAAGCAGAAATGTTTGAAGGTGGGCTCTGAAGGACACAAGCAATGTGTGTTGCAGTCCCTGGCTCCTAGGATGTGACAGCTGGGGATAGACTTATAGTCTCAGAACAATCAATGATGGATAATGCCCTGTGTCAGACATTTAAATTCTGGGCCTTCCAGCAAAAATGAATGGATGGATGAATGAACAAAGGAAGGAAAAACCAACCAACCAAATAAATAAACAGAAAAACAGATAAGAAAATAAAACAAACAGATTAGAATGATAAGATTGGCCTCTTTTTATAGAATGTGTTCATTTCTTACTGCCTTGAAAATTATAGGACTGAAACCTATGCAGAACCAAAAACTTTCATGCGAAAGACAATTAGTTGGCATAAAGAGCAGAGAACCATTTTCACATAATCAAGTTATCCATAATGATATATACCTCCAAAGATCATAGAATTATCCTCTCAAGACTAAATATGAAAGAAAACTCTGACCATGAATGTCGAGCATATAAGTTCTGTGTGAACTTGGAATTCCCTTTAAAGCTTAAATGCTGCAAGTTATAGGCATATTTCACAGGAAGAAGTATTTAAGAAATAAAATACTTCTTTTTTCTTTCTCTTTAAGCTTATGTTAGAGATCAGGAATGCTGCCAAAGGATGGATAGCTGTGTGCATGTGAAGGTCAGTATAATATATTTTCCACTCTTAGTCTTTCTTTATTGCCTTTTCCATTTCCCTATTTTAACCCTTCTCTATTCTCTATTCCTATTAGCTCCTTATTCCCTTTTCCCTGCTCTAACTGTATTCTTTCTCCTTTCTCCTCTTCATCATAAACACACATATCATCCCCATCTCCAGGTTACCTCTGTATGAACTGTACTGTAGCTGGGGGAAAGCAGATCTTCACCTATTTTTTAAATCTACATTTTATGCTCCTGGCAAGAAGAATGGCTTTATTCACATTCTTTCTTCTAAAAAATTGCCTATTCATATCTTTGAACATTTGTTTATTGTGGAATAGTTCTTGTTCTTATGCATTCATCAATTCCCAACAAAGCTTTTACTTTAATTAGAAAAATTTGATTCAAAGAGGAATTTATGCCAATATTATTAGAGAATAACCCCCAGTTCCTCAGGGTATCTTTAGGGTCTTAAGTAGTCTTACCCAAGACAGGAGACTCATATAAGAGTTTGGATAAGCATCCTCAGAGCTTATGAGACTACAAAAGAAATCATTGTTATCACTGGGGAAAGCAATCCAGTTGAATGATGATGTCAGAAAGAAGAATGCAAAGGGTTTAGAAGTGAAAGTAAGGAGTAGTATAAATTAAATTTTCGAACTGTTTAGCTTAGAAAAAGAAAAAATCTATAGGAAAGTAACTACTACTACTACTACTACTACTACTACTACTACTACTACTACTACTACTTCCACTCCTACTCCTACTCCTGTTCCTACCATTCTGTTACTGTTGCTACTACTAAAATTTATATTTATATCATATTTATTTATCATACTTATATATTTATATCATACTTTATATCATACTTACTATGTATCAAGCTCTAATGAGTATTTAAATAATAATGATAATAGCTAGCATTTATATAGTACTTACTATGCACCAGCCACTGTGTTAAGAGCAATTATTATCTTATTTAATTCTCATAACTCAGAGAGGTAGGTGCTATTATTATCCACATTTTATAGATGAGGAAACTGAGTCAAACAAAATTTAAATGACTTACCCAGGTTCACACAGAGAGTTAATGTTTAAGGCTGAGTTTGAACTCAGGTCTTCCTGACTCCAGACCCAAGTTTTAGCCACTTCCCCATCAAACTTGCCATTAGTTATAAGGGAGAGTAGAATCAAATTGGTGCTTGTTTAAGGCTAAAGGAGAGAAGGACTTGTTTGTAGCCTCCAAGTAAGAAGCCAGTAGACAGAGAGAGATTGGAGATTACAGAGACTGTGAGCATGATAGTGGCTGCAATTTATTTGAGAAGATGAAATTGGCTTTGGCAAGGAGAAGGGCTATTTCATCAAGAGACTAAAGCAACAGAAAACACAGTAGGGGATGATATCAGAAAGATGTTAAATGAGGAGAAGTTGGAAAGGTAGCCTTTGGAAAATGGCCTCAATTTTTTTCAGTGAAGTAAGAGGTAAGGAGTGGGAATGGTAGTGCTATGGAAAATTTGAGAATAGATGAGTAACTTTGGAGTAGCCACTGTGGTGAGTGAAAGAGTGAACTGATTAAGGAGTACTGAGAGTCCAGTTGAGATTACGTAATAAAAGTTGGTAGTGGATCTAGTTAGCATGGTTTCATGATTTTCTCTAGCTACATTCAGTGGCAGGTGAATAGAGCTGAAGGCAGCAGATGATGGGAGTAATCTAAGGCTTGGGTTTGACAATGTTTGGCTGGTGATAGGACAACAAAGCATGTTATTCAGTTGTTGGGGGCATTGTATACTTGAACTGATTCACTGAGGAGTCAATATAAGGAAGGGAGGAAAGTTCAACCATTTTCAGAGTCATACCCTGGGAAAGAATTGAGGTTTAGAGGGACCCAAAGTCACAAAAAAGTTAAAAGAACAGGGTTAAGGGCTATGAGAAAGATGCAAAGATGGAATTCTAAAAGGTTATGATCAGATAACTTACAGGATGTGATAAAGTCTCTCAGTCAATTGGAAATGACTTCCTGAAGTTTGGCATTGTTTCACTTTATCCTATATTTTACGAAGCTTTTTTACTTACACTCCAAATCCTATAATTGATTAAGATAGGTATCAACAACAATGCTAAAATGTGATAAGATGGTTTTGACCATACTTTTATATATTTTTAATAGTTTTAAATTTTTTCATGTTAAACACCAAAGAAGCATTTCCCCAGAATATATATATTATACCATGGAATCTATATGAAATCATGACTACTCTTCTAAGAGTCTTTTTTAAAGTATATAATAAAATCTATGTATAATTTTAAAACTCTCCTGCTTGTCTGTCTTTTCTTCTGAATATCTGTCTATTCTTTTCTGTGAATTAAAAAAATAAAATTATTTAAAGGAACTTCATTATTATGATAACCATTGCTAACTCCCACACATTCCTTAATCCCTCCAATTGAAATCCAAGAGAAAGAAAAAAAAAACTTTTAAAAATTAGCATAGTTAAGGAAAATGAAACCTCACAGTGCCATGATCAAAAATGTCTTTTTCTTCATCTTGTGTCCATTATATCTCTGTGAGGAGGTAAAACATGAATCAGAGCTTCTTTGGAGACATGGTTGGTCATTGTATAGAATAGGTGATCAGAGTTCTTCAGTTTTCACAAGAGATTTTCCTTACAGTGATGGTGCCCTATAAATTGCTTTCCTGGTTCTTCTCAGGTCATTCTGTATCATTATCTTCTCAGGATTCCATGAAATTATATTTTTCATAATTTCTTAAAGCAAGGTAATATTCCATGACATTCACATATCACAACTTAGTCAATCATTCCCTGATTAGCTAAGTCCTTGATTCCATAGTGGGTTGTGACACACAGCTTAAGAAGTGCTGGAGAGGTCAAGTGAAAAAAGTTTGAAAAGTCCTGGAGAGGCAATCAAAGGAATTTCTTTAGATTCTAGTTCTTTTCTCTCCCTACCCTAACTTTTAATCCTCTTTTTTTTTTTACATTTCTAATGGTATTTTACTTTTTTCCAACTACTTGTCAAAACCTTTTGTAGTGTTCATTTTTTCAAGATTTTGAGATCCAAATTTTTCTCCCTCCTTCCTTGCTTCTCCATCCTTTCTTCCCCTCTTCCTAAAATGGTAGGCAATTTGATATGAGTTATACATGTACTGTCATATGAAACACATTAGTCACAGTTGGGGAAAATAGAAACAGATGAAAAAGAAAAAAACAATGATGAGAAAGAATAAGGTAAGTGAAAAAATATGCTTTAGTCTGTATTCAGAGTCCATCAGTTATTTATCTGTATGTGGACAGCATTTTCTTTTGTGAGTCCTGTATACTTGCCTTAGATCATTGGGCTGCTGAAAAGAGCTGAGTTATTCACAGCTGGTCATCACACAATGCTGCCAATATCATGTATGATGTTTTCCTGGTTCTGCTCATTTCACTTCACATCAGTTCATACATGTCTTTCCAGGTTTTTCTGAAATCTGCCTGTTCATCATTTCTTATTGCACAATGGTCTTCTGTTACATTCGTATTCCACAGCTTGTTCAGCCGTTCCTCAATTGATGGGCAACCCCTCAGTTTCTAATATTTTGCCAACAGGAAGAGGGATGGTATAAATAATTTTGCACATGTAGGTCCTTGTCCATTTTTACGATCTTTTTGGGATGGAGATCTAGTAGTGGTATAGCTGGATCAAAGGGGATGCACAAGTTGGTTGCCCTTTGGACATAGTTCCAAATTGACTTCCAAAGTGGTTGTATCAGTTCATATCTCCATGTACAGCACTTTACTGTCCCAGTTTTCCCATATCCTCTCCAACATTTATCATTTTCCTTTTTTGTCCTACTAGCCAACCTAATAGGTGTGAGGTGGTACTTCAAAGTTGCTAAGTCCTATGCAATCCTGATTGTGGTCCACTGATATTTGAATTATTTCTTTCTGGACACTTGCAGTATTTTTTTCCTTGACCTGATAGTTCTGAAACTTGGCTATAATGTTCCTTGGGGGTTTTATTTTGGGATTTTTTTCATGGGGAGATCAGTGGATTCTTTCTTCCAATGTCAATTTTGCTCTCTGTTTCCAGGATATCAGGGCAGTTTTCCTTAATAATTTCTTGAAAATGCTATCCAGTTTCTGCTTTTCATTATAGCTTTCCGGTAATACAATGATTCTGACATTATCTTTTCCGTCTCTATTTTCCAGGTAAGTTGCTTTTCCCATGAGGTATTTTACATTTTCATCTATATTTTCATTCTTCTGAATTTGTTGGATTGATTCTTGTTGTCTCATAGAGTCATTAACTTCCACTAGCACAATTCTAATTTTTAAGCTCTTTTCTTCAATTAGCTTTTATACTTTTCTATTTGACCAACTTTACTTTTTAAAGAGTTGTTTTATTCAGTGGATTTTTTTATCTCCTTTTCTATTTGGTCAATTCCATTTTTAAGCAATTGTTTTCTTTTCCCAAGATGTTGACTTTTTCCCCATAACTCTCTTGCATCACTCACATTTCTTTTCCCAACTTTTTCCTCCCTTTCTTACATGATTTTTAAGCTTTTTTATGTACTCTTCTATGAGTTTTTTCTGGCCTCAAGACTGCTTCTCATTTAATTTTGGGGGTTTACCCATAGGTGTTTTGTCATTATTGTCCTCTTCTGAGTTTGTGTTTTGATCTTCTCTGAAAGCATAACTTTCTATGGATAGGTTCCTTTTTTTTTTTTTTTGGCTAAACTTCTTTGACTTTTTTCCTTTCTTTTAAACTTGAACTCTGCTCCTGGTGCAGAAGTGGGGTACTGTCTTGGGCTTCTTCTGCCAGGAACTGCAGGTACTGGCTGTTTACCTTGTGCCGCACTGATGTTGCCTTGAAGTCTATAGGAGACCCTCATGTCTGGGGTGGGAGGTGGCTGCTTCTATTGGAGGTCTTAGAAGTCTGGCATCTTACCTAGTGCTAAGCCAGTGTCCTAGTGGTGGTATATGGCATGTACTGAGGCTGGTGAGGTGTTTCTGCAATTCTCTACAGATACACTGAAGCATATGGCGGTCTAGCCACTGGATGTTGCCTGTTTGCCCGGGGCTACGTGAAACATGTGGCAATTCTCTGACCTGAGTCTGCCTATTCCCCTGGCTATACTAAGGCACGTGAGGGAGTCCTAGCATTGCTGTTTGCCTGCTGTACTGTACTGGGGCTAAGGATCTCCCACTGGTTTGCTGAGATTGGGCTTGTTGGGATGTTTCCTCCCCTTTTACTCAAGTGAGACAGACCTTTCAAGTTTCTAGGGCTCAAAGATTGTTTCTTTTTTGCTTCCTCTGTTGATCCAGGATTTGTTTTGGGGTGCTATTTTATGGTTGTTTGGAGGTGAATATGGGAGAGTATTGGCAGTTTACTGATTACTCAATGATCTTGGCTCCTGGAAGTCTTAATCTTCTCTTAAGGAATAGGCAATTTCTTTTGCTTGTGCTATTCCCTTCATGATATCACACTCCCTCAATGCATTTCTATCCCAAGCTGTTTGTGTGTATCTTTGTGTTCAAAATTCCTTGTTTTCTTTTTTTTTTTGGAGGGCAGTTGGGATTAAGTGACTTGCCCAAGGTCACATGGCTAGTTTTTTGTGTTAAGTGTCTGAGGCCAGATTTGAACTCAGGTCCTCCTGACTCCAGGGCCGGGGCTCTATTCACTGAGCCACCTAGCCACCCCAATTCCTTGTTTTCTGCTTCACATAGGTGACCATCCTTTTATGCCCACTCTCCCTATTTTTCCATGCTTGTATATTCTTCTTATAAGCCTAAATTATGAGAAATAGCAAGTTCCACCTACTTCTTATTCCTTTATATATGAATATAGTCCTTTTATGCTCTCTTCACTTTCCCTTCTTTAGCCTTTTAGAATAGAACAAATATAACTTTCTCCCCTTGCCTCCACCAGGTCATCTGCTTTTCTTATTTAATTTCATTAACACCTTTGGAAAATATTAGGGTTCTGAAGGAGCATTTGTTCTTCCCTTTATAGAATGTTAGCTCTACAATATCATACAGTTCTTTCCAATAACTTAAATAAGTTTATCTTTTTTTAAGTTTCTCTGGCTACTTGTATATTTGTTCATTTAAAAGATCTTACCCAGCTCTCATCAGAAATCCTTGAAAGTTCTCTATTCCATTAAAGGTTCATTTTCTCTCCTATAGAATTCTCCTCAGCTTTGCAAGGTAAGTACTCTTGACTGTAAGGTGATAACTTTTGTTTTTAGAATACCGTATTTTTTCTTTTATTTTAAGAATGTTGTGTGTTTTTGATCAGCAAAAAAATCTGCCTTTTCTGTGTTTCCCATCCCCACTAATTGAAAAGGAAAGAAAAATAAAACCACCATTGTGAACATATGTCATCAAGCAAAACAATTTTCTGCATTGGCCATGTTAAAAAAATGTATGTCTCATTTTGCCCTCTGAGACCCTCATCTCTATATGAGGAGATGGGGAGCATATTTCGTCATTCATGCTCTGAAATCACAGTTGGGGATTACTCAATCAGAGTTTCTAATTCTTTCAAAGTTGTTTGCTTTTTATGATATTGTTGTCTTTGTATAAATTATTCTCCTGGTTCTGTTCATTTCACTCTGTTTTAATTCATATAAGTTTTCTCAGATTTCTCTGAGATCATACTTTTCACCATTTCTTATGGTATAATACTATTCCATCATATTTATAGCCATAACTTGTTAAGCCACTTCAATTTCTGGGCACCTTCTCTGATTCCCAGTTTTTTCTACCTCAAAAAAGCTACTAATATTTTGTAAATCCTTGGTTAGAGTTTGTTCTGCTTAGAACTAATCTCTCTCTCTCTCTCTCTCTCTCTCTCTCTCTCTCTCTCTCTCTCTCTCTCTCTCTCTCTCTCCTTTCTCTCCTCATCTTTGCATTTCTCCCCTTATCCCTCTATTTCTCAATTGACTGAGGTACATTTTTTTTACCAACTCTGTGTTAAATTCTTCTCTCCTTTGATTAATTCAGATGATAATAAGATTCAAGTATCACCCCCTCTCTCTAATTCCTTTCTTCTTGATATCTATTTGAATATCCTGATTATGCACAATAATTTTCTCTAAATCTCTGTTCTCTTCCTCCCCCTGCTACCAATCATTGTATTGTTCTTCCTTTCTCTTTCCATTATTCTTTTCAAAATCATTAAGGCATCACAGAACCACTTCTAGGCTTTATCTAATTATACTCCTTCATTTGGGGATTATCAGTTGGGAAATTTGCCCATCAATTGGGGAATGGCTGAACAAATTGTGGTATAAGAGTGTAATGGGATACTTTTTTGCTATAGGAAGTGATGAGGAATTGTACTGATGAATACAAATCAAATACACGTTTCACAAAGAACACAAGGAACATCCAAAAAAACTGTATGCATTCTTCTGAAGCAGAGCTAGAAACAAGCAAGGCTATTGCTTTACAAAACATCAAGCTGGAGGTGGAACCAAGATGGCAGAGTAAAAGTAGGAACTTGCTTGAGTTCACATCCCAACCACCTCCAATACCTGTAAAAATTTACTCAAAACAAATTTCAGAGCTACAGAACCCACAAAATGACAGAGTGAAATATATGTTCAGCTGAAATTGGCCTGGCAAGCCAAAAGGAAAGGTCTTTTGCACTGGGGCATTGGGGGAGAACAGAGCACAGTTCCATGTACAGGCCAGTGGCACAGAATGGCGGTAGAAGACCTCAGGGGACTAAGGCAGCTGTGGCAGTTTCCAGACTTCTCAATCAATAGACACCAAATAGAAAAAAAAGGTCAGTGGGGAAAGTCTGTTGGACCTGGGTGAGAGAAGAGCATAGTCCATCCCCTTCCCCCAGATCTGGTACAGGTGGCTGTGGCTGCAGTGGCTACTTCCAGTACTCTAGGCCCACAGACAGTGGAGGGATCAAGCAACTGACCAGAGAGAAATTGTCAGAATTTCTTTGCTCATGCTAAGGTAGGCTTCTCTCACTTTGCCTTCCTTGGATCTGGGTCACAGTCTTAGATGGTGGTCCTGGGTTGAGGTGGAGCACTGGCATGGCAGAACTTGTTGAGGCTGTGAAGAGGCAGTCCTCCTCACAGTTCTGAGACAGGTAGTTAGAAGAGCCTCTGACAACAGCTGCACAAAACCCCAGAAATTTGGGACACAGCATTCTCCACTTTGGAAGCAGAATTCTACCATGGCAAAGAGTTCAAAAGTCAAATAATTGGCTGGTAAGATGATCAAACAGAAGAAAAGAAATCAGACTATAGAATCATTCATTGGTGACAAAGAAGATCAAAACATAGGACCAGAAGAAGACAAAAAGTCAAAACTACTGCATCAAAAGCCTCCAAGAAAAATATGAATTGGTCCAGGCCATGGAGGAGCTCACTAATGGATTTTGAAAATCTAGTAAGAGAAGTAGAGGAAAAATTGGGAAGAAAAATGTGAGTAAAGCAAGAAAATCATGAAAAACAAGTCAACAGCTTGCTAAAATAGACACCGCCCCCCAAAAATACTGAAGAAAATAACACCTTAAAAAATAGACTAACACACATGGCAAAAGAGGTCCAAAAATCAAAAAAGAAAAGAAAAGCAGAATTGGTCAGATGGAAAAGGAAGTTCAAAAGTTCTCTAAAGAAAATAATTCCTTCAGAATTAGCTTGGAGCAAATAGAAGCTAATGACTTTATGAGAAGTCAAGATATTATAAAACAGATCCAAACAAATGAAGAAAAATAGAAAGCAATTTGAAATATCTCATTGGAAAAACCATTGACCTGAAAAATAGATTCAGGGGAGATAATTTAAAAATTATTGGACTACCTGAAAGCCATGATCAAAAAAAGAACCTAGACATCATCTTTCAAGAAATTATCAAGGAAAACTGCCCTGATATTCTAGTACTAGAGGGTAAAATAGAAATAGAAAGAATTCACCAATCATCTCTTGAAAAAGATCCCCTCCTCCCAAAAAAAAGAAATGATGAGCAGGTGGAGTTCAGAAAAACCTGGAAAGATTTACATGAACTAATGCTTAGTGAAGTGAGCAGAACCAGGAGAACATCATACACAATTACAAAAACACTGTGCAGTGATCAATTATAATTGACTTAGCTTGTCTCAGCAATGTAATGATCCAAGACAATTCCAAAAGACTTATGACTGAAAATGCTACCTAATTCTAGAGAAAGAACTATGGAGTCAGAATACAAATCAAAACATACTATTTTCAGTTGTGTGTGTGTTCACTTTTGTTTTGTTTCTTCGTTCACAACATGACTAATGAGGAAATATGTTTACATGACTGTACATGTATAACCTTTATCGCATTGCTTGCTGTCTTGAGGAGGGATGATAGGAGTGAAAAAGGGAGATGATATTCAAAAATTTGTAAAAAAAAAAAATAAATGTTGTAAACTATCTTTATATGCAATTGGAAAAAATAAAATACTATTTACCACTCCCCCAGCATAATTACACTCCCTCTATGAACCATGATGTTTATAGAGTTCAGTGGTAATACATGTATCATCTACTCATATTAGAATGTATGTAGTTTATCCTTATTTAGTTCTTCATTAATCTTCATCATGTTTTCCTTTTTATGTTTCTTTTAACTCATATTTGAACTTAAAAAATTTCTATATAGTTCTAGTCTCATCAGAAGGAATGCTTAGAAGTCTTCTATTTCCTTAATAGTCTATTTTTACCTCTCTGGGAATACATTTAGTTTTGTTGGGTCAGTTATTCTTGATTATGAGCCTATATCCTTTGCTTTGTGGAATATACCAATCTCTACACTTCTTTATAGCTAAATCATGTGTGATCCTGACTGTGACTTCTTGATAATTTCTTTCTTTCTGATTTTTTTCTTTGATCTGGAAGCTCAAGATTTTGGCTATGATGTTCCTGGGAGTTTTCATTCGGGGGCTTCTTGTAGGAGGTTACTAATTGATTCTTTCTATATTTACCTTTCTTTCTTATTCTATGACAGAACTGTAAAATTCACAGGCTAAAATTTGTTTTTTATATCTTCAAACAAAATTTTATTGTATTTAAAAATGTAAAAACCATTCTTAGACCACAAACCATATGAAAATATGTCAGGCCAAATTGGGTCTGTGGATCAATTTCTGTTCCAAGAGATATGGGCAGTTTTTTCTTGTTTTGGTCATGGTTTTCAGGTAGTCTGAAGATTCCTAAACTTACTCTCCTTGATTTGTTTTGAAGATAAATTACTTTTTCAATGAGTTATCTTACATTTTCTTCTATTTTTTTCAGTCTTTTGATTTTGTTTTAATATTGCATGTTGTCTCAAGGAGTCTTTGGCTTCTCAATGAACCAGAACTGGATAGTAGGTGACAAAGCTGCCAGTCGACACCTGTCCCTAACAAAATGCCTCAGTAAAGATCTGGGGACCCTAGTATGAGTCTAGCACCTTCTTCTGCCCTGATGCGTAGCCTCTCTCTAAGCATTGGAGTGCTTCATGGATTATGGACAGACTCAGTGCTCAGTTCATAGGCCTCACTGTTTCCTTATGTTGACCTCTGTTAGAAAAATTACTCACTGTGACTTTTACCTTGAATTTCTTCATTAGAATTCAATCTGGTCCGTTTTCTAGATCTATTTTTGTTAATTTGAAAGGGGAGCTCTCATTGCACTGCTTCCCACTTCTCCATCATCTTGGCTCTACCTGGAATACTGTATACAAGATATTTTATAAGTTACCAGAAGCTGACAGGTTGTGTGTGATCTTGATTGCAGTTCCTTGGTACTTGAAGTTCTTCCTTCTGTATTCTTGTCTTTTTTTATTTGAAGGGGGATATCTGGGTTTTGAATATGACATTCCTGGTACTTTTCTATTCAGGAGAAGGATTCTGTCTTTACTTAGTCATCTAGTTCCAATAGATGTGGATGATGTTTAATAGATATTTATGTTACTTTGAAAGTTAGTATTTAGATTATTTTAAGTTCTGGTTTTCAGGGAGTCTAGCATTTCTTAAATTATCTATCCTGGACCTGTTTTCTGAGTCAGTTGGTTTTTATATCAAACATCTTCATTTTCTTCTATTTTTTTCAATCTTTTAATTTTGTTCCAATATTTCTTGCTGTCTTACGGAGGCACTGATTTCCATTTGATTTAGTTTTCAGTGAGTCAATTTCTTAAATAAAACTTACCATTTTAAAATTTTAAGCTATTTATTCTCCTCCCAATCATTTCCTTAAGGGATTTTATTTCATCCCCCCTCCTTTATTTCTAAAAATCATGGTTTGGGTTGGATTGGGTTTTTTTTTTTGTTGGTTTCTTTTTGAGTCTCTTTTCAGTTGTTAGTTATTTGCTCTTTCTTTTGGGGGATCTCTAGACTTGGAATAATTATTGATACTGGTCAGAATTTTCTTTGAATTACTCATCTCTCTATGTTTTTGTTCCTGAATAAGAGTTTTGTGCCAGGTAAAAAATCCACTCCCTACTGTGCTTTTGGTTGGGGTATGCACTCTGTTTTTCCACAGTCCTCTAGTTTCTTGTGCTGACTTCCAATTGACAGGATTAGCCCTTGTTTGATTTTTGAAGTTAAGAGTGTTGGACCTTTAGGGTCTTGTTCTGGTATCTTAGGGCAGAGTGAAAGGGGCTTTAATGCCCCTGCATCTGGGTTGTCCTGGTCTAAATTCTGTGGTACCATGTTGCCTGAGTGTGCTCCTGGGGCTTCCAAGGTCCTCATTCTAATGCTTTCAGACCATTCTGGAGCTTCTTATGGGAGTCCTCCACTCTTGCTGCCTTCAGATTCAGTCATATTGGTTCCAAGTATCTCTGGTCTATTACTAGTTGGTTTGGGAAGCTAATTTCTACTGGTGATATCTCTTTTTACTTGGTTTTCCTATTATTTGAGGGGCTATGATTAACTCTTCTTCATGCAGTTCTGAGGTGGAAAAAGTCTCTTCTTACACTTCTTCATGGAGTTTCTTAATCATTCATAAATCAGGTGCAAACTTCAGGGTTTTGTTGAAATAGCATGAACAGTCTGACTTTACTTCAGTCAGAATCTTGCCAAAAAATTTCCTGTTTTTACATCTCAATTGATAAGTTTAATTCTTTTTTCAATTGTCATTGTTGACCTCTCTGTTGCATTTGACACTACTGATAATTTTTACTTCCTGGATGCATGCTTTTCTCTGAGTTTTTATGGCAAATATTTTCTCTTAGTTCTTTCCTGACCTGTGTGATAACTCCCAGTCTCCTTTGGTATATATTCCTGTATGTCATTTTCACTAACTCTAGATGTTCTTCAAGGTCCAGTTCTGAGCCCTCTTTTTTTATCCTCCATATTATCTCACTGGGTCATCTAACTGGCTCACCTCGAGTCAATAATCAGGTGTATACAGATCTACCTGTTCACCTTCCATCTTTCTCCTGAATCCATCTGCCTATTGGAAATGTTGAACTTGATGTCCAACTCAACAACTCTGTTGTCCAACTTTGACAACTCAAACTCAACATGTCAAAACAGGACTTGTTATCTTTTCCCCCATACTTTCCACTCTTCTTAATTTTCCTATTACCAATGAATGCCTAACCTCCCAGTCACCTTGGGTCACAGCTTTTATGCTATTCTTAACTACTCACTCCCATTTATTCCATATATCTACTTGCCAAAATTTATCATTTCTATCTTTGAAACATATGTGTATACAAATACATATACATATATGTACATATATAAATGTATATCATCACTCATAAACTACTGTGATAGTCTTCTAATTGTTCTCCCTCTCTCAACTCTAGCCCCATTGTTATCTATTCTCCATTCAGTGGCTAGTGACTTGTTATAAACCATAATAATTTTGATTTCTCTCTCTCTCTCTCTCTCTCTCACACACACACACACACACACACACACACACACACTCAATAAAACATCCCATTACCTCACAGATAGAATATGATGTCTTTTGTTATTTATTGTTGTTTACAATTCATTTTTACCTTTCTAGTCTTACTCCACATTATTTCATTCTATACTATGATCTAGCCATATTGACCTACTTGATCATTCTTTCACATAATTGTTCACTTCCCGTCTCTGTATCTTTTCACTGGTTTGTCCCCCATACCTGGGATGTTTTTTTTTTCCTCCTCACTTATCTCTCTAAGAATTCCTGACTTCATTTAAACCTAAATGCCACTTTTGGAAAGCTGCTTTTACCAGTCCCAGTACACCCAGTTTCTAGATCCTTTCCTTTTAAATTTATCTTTCATCCACTCTGTATGTGTTATATATTACTTAAATATTTACATGTTACATCCTCCACTAGAATATAGACTGCGTGATGGAAAGAGCTGTTTTTGCTTTTTGATTTGTTTTGTTTTGTATAGCTAATACTTAGCACCATTTCTGGGACACAAAAAATCCTTGTTGATGGACTGATAGAATTTGGAAGTATACCTTACCTTACCTTACCCATATTTACAACCAACTTATGAAAATTTGATTTGTCCTTTGATGGAATTTACTTGTTGATCTGTCTGGGTCTGGGGTTATTTTTCTTTAGGAGTTCCTTTACAAAATGGTCAATTATACTTTTTTTCTTGGGCTGTTACTTAAACTCTCTATTTCTCATTCTGTTTACATGTTTTGCATTTGTGTAAACATTTATCCATTTCACTTACACCAGTTTTGTAGCCATAGAACTAAGAACAAGAGTTTCTAATGATTTCCCTGTTTCTACTTCATTAATTGTGAATCCCTTTCCCTTTTCTGAAGTATGATAATTTGGTTTTCTTTTCTTAAAAAAATAATCTAGCAAACAATGTCTATTTTTACTAGTTGCTCCTCCAAAAAATAATCAGCTTCTAGTTGTTCATCAAGTCGATAAAGTTTGGGGTTTTAATTTTTTTCTGTCTTCTTTGATCTTTCAAAATATCTATTTTTGTGCTGTGGATTATTTCTAGTTCTTTTAGTTGCATGTCAAATTAATTGTTTTAGTCTTTCCCTTTTGTGTTTCAAAAGTTTTTTTTCAAGATATACACTTTTCACTGAGTCCTTTAGCTACATCTCCAAAGTAAATTGACGATTGTTGCAGGGATTTGGGGAAGACTGACACACTGTGTCAACATACTGTTGGTGGAACTGTGAATTAATCTAGTCATTCTGGAAAGCAATTTGGAACTACAACAAAAAATATTCACTGGGTATATACTTTGAACTAGCAATACTAGTAGGCTTATACCCCAAAGTGGTCAAATGTGTGTATACCCACACATACAAAAATATTTTATAGCATCTCTTTATAAATAGAATATAATACAAATGGAATGTACAACAGTTGGGGAATACCTGAATAAAAGAGGACATATTTCTGTAATAGAATATTATTATACCATTAAAATAACTAAATGAATTCAGAGAAATATAGGATAACATATGAATTAATGTGGAGCGAAATGAGAGAACACAGAAGAGAAATTTGGAAAGTAACAACATTAGGTAAAACCCAACAATTTTGCAAGACTTAAGAACTCTCATCTCTGCAATGATGAAACATGTTGCCTGTCACCTGACACTGGAGTGATAGACTTCAGGTGTAGAATGGAATATATATTTTGGACAAAACAAATGTGGACATTTGCTTTGCTTGATGATATTTATTGTAAGAACACCGTTACATTCTAAGATTGTAACACTTGCTTTACTCTTGTATTACAATGTTTGTCTTTAAAAAAAATTATTGTGAAACTTGGAGGTGGAAAGTGTAGTTAGTGATGATATTGAGAATAAGGGAAAAAAAGAAAAGAGGCTTATTAACAAATTTCTAAGTGCATAGGAGAGAATAGGAAGAAGTGCAGAAGGAAACATGATTAGCAAGACAGCTTTGAAAGCAATATATTAAATTTATTATATACTATTTAAAAAGTAATCTGTATATAATAGACATTGTCCATTAAACATGTAATCCCCATTTTCTGCAGCAGTTTGTATATGGAAATTTTCTTTTGTCTCTTTGTGAATTTCATTTTTTAATTAAAAATTCTATCTAGGTCCTTAACTTTTTACTTTATTTTTGCTTGTTATTTGATCTGGTTTTTAGATTTGTCTGTATTGGAAAGGGTCACATTGAAGTTCTCAAGTATTATAACTTTGTTGTCTTATTTCTCTTTGCAACTTAATTTTTTAAATACTTAAATGCTGTGTCATTCAATGAATACATAATAAATATTGATATTATTTCATTATCTATTCTGCTGTTAAGCATAGGTTTCTCTATTTAACCTCTTTTAACCATGTCTATTTTTTTTACTATTGCTTTGCCTGAAAGCATAATTGCCATATCTAATTTTAATTTTTTTTTGCTGAGACATAACAGATTAAGCTATAACCCCTTATTTTAATTCTGTTTGAAGAATCTTTATATTTGAGGTATGTTTCTTGTAAGTAACATTTTTTATTCTGATTTCTCCATTTTATGAGTTTATACTATTTATGTTCACAACAAAGCTGTTAATTGTATCTTTTGCTCCATAATCCACATCTATCCTCTCTACTCCTGCCTGTATAGGCTTTCACTTCCACATCAATAGCCTTCTAACCCTGAAGATTCCTCTGCATGAAGACACCTTAGTAGCCCCTTCTTTGATCAGTGAATTCCTACCTGATACCATATATTATTTCTTTGTTTCTGGGTCAAGTGTATAAAACATTACACATATCTAAGCATTTTCAATCTGCTCTTCTGGGAACCAAATCTACTTTTATAAAGTTGTGGGATTAGGAATTTTGGAAACACAGCAAGTTCAGGATCAAGGCAAAGTTATATCAGAAGGATGCAGACTCAGAGCAACCTGATTGGGTCAATTCACAGAGAGTCCACTCCTTAAATTAGCAAAGTCAGTATGACCATGAAGGGGATAAAAGACTGTCAGTTCTCTAAAAACCATAGAAGGTTTAGCATTTGCCCAAACTTTCTACTCCTTAAGATGCAGTGTCAGAACTTTCACTGTGAGTATGGAACTCTTAGCTCTTATTCCTTCTTGTTTGATTTGAATCAATTAATCAATATTTATTACTATGTATCATGCACTATGCTAAGCACGAGGGGTATGAAAAGAGACAAAAGGCACTTTCTCCCCCCAAAAAGTTTACAATCTGATGGGAGAAATAATATGCAAACAAATCTGTACAAATTAACCTATGTACAGGATAAACAAGAAATCATTAACAGAGGGAAGGCAGTAGAATTAAAAGGAGTTGGGAAAGGCTTCCTATAGAATCAGGTTAATGGTTAGCACCATCATATGGTTGTCAAATATAATATATAGTTGATGCAGTACAGCAAAATGCTGCCTTACTAACTCTCCTCCAGTGAACTGCCTCTAATACATACCTACACACACACACACACACACACACACACACACACACACATATTTAAATCAGATCTGCTTCTTTAAAAGAGGTAAAAATAGACAACTATTTGACAATTATTCTGATAATTAAAATCAAGTAAAGCATAAAGTGAAATGCATCCTTACGAAAGATGTTCTTCTAGGTCACAAACAATGGTCGGCACAGAGTCCAAATGAAAAAGCAGAATCTCTTAAAGACAGGTTCTCCAGATGTTCCTGTTTGCAGATGATATGGTGCTGGCTGCTTCAAGCCATGAAACATGGGAAAGCTTTCTAAATGAAATCCATAATTATGCACAAATATTCAGCCTAAATACCCATAAAAGAAAAAAAAAGTAGATGAAATTCTGCTATTCAAATTATGATATACAATTGAATGGATAATGCTTAGAACTGATTGATCTGTACATATATGCAAGCTAGACCCTTCAGATGGGCAATAATGAACTTGCTAGAAGAAGATCAGGCTAGATGATGTCAGGAAACTGTGCAATACCTTTATTGACCCTAAATCTATCCCTGACATAAAGACTCATTAATTATTCTTTAAGTGATACTATAATACGCTAAAATTAAGGATGCCATGGACAGTCTCTTATACATCAAAGTTGCAAACTTGCCAAAAGAGAATGAAAATAGACCTTTTATTAATGTGATAAATTGTTTCTATCTAAAACCAAGAGCCAGAATAATATGTAGTGGAGAAATGCTAGAAGTCTTTCAAGTTAAGGCAAGGATGAAGCAAGTATATCCATTCTCACCATTACTTTTGGTCTAATTCTAGAAATGTTTCATTATAGCAAGAAAAAAAGAAAAGTTAAAGAAACGAGTATAGACAAAAGCAAAACAAAATTATTACTTTTTTCAGATGATGAAGTACTCTACATAGTCTTCAAGATAAAAAAAATTAGTTTTACTAAAGTAAGTTTTTCAGTTTTCAAATAATGAAGTAGAATAAAGAGTTAATATATGGAAATCAACTACTTTTATGTACTATCAACAAAACCAAGTAGGGAGAGATATAAAATAAATACAAAATGACTATGGAATGAATGAAATGTTTAGTAATTTACCTAGCAAGAGATACACATGAATACAATTTAAAATATTCTCTAGAGAAATAGAGGCAAACCTAAAGAGCTGGAGAGATATTAATTAATTATGGCTGTGCTGACTGTGCTAATATAATAAAATATAATATTATTTAAATTCACTTATTTAATGCTATGCCAATAAAGCTAACAAAATAAAACATTATAGAGCTGGAAAAATAGTAAAATTTCATGTGGAAGAATAGGAGATTAAGAATATTAAGGTGAATAATGAAAAACTGGGAAAAAAGGATACTAGTAATACCAGATATCAAGCTATCTAGTATTAATCTTCACAACTATTTGTTAAGGATTTAAAAAACAGGAAAAAAAGTTGAACAGTGGAACATATTAGTTTGCAAAAGGTATAAAAGCAAATGAATGTAATATTCAATTAACCTAAAGACCCCTACTTACTTGTAACTTTATGAAAGCTGTTGGCAAAAATGGAGAGCAGCAAGCCAAAAATTAGGTTTTTATATACTAAAATAAGCTCAAAATGGATACATGAACTAGATATAATCCATCATGTCCTGGACAAAGGGTCAGTGAGATACTTTTTTCAATGAGGTAAAGGAAAACTTCTTAAACAAAAAGAACAGTGAAGCTCACAGGAGATAAAATATACAATTTTGATTACATAAAATTGAAAAACTTTTGCACAAACAAAAATCAATGTAATTCAGAGGGGAAGAAAGTTAACTGTGAAAAACAATCTTTCTAGCTAGTTTCTGTAAAGGTCCAATTATGTCATTTCTCTGCTGAAAAACTATCTAGTTATCGCTAGATAAACATTTTCTATCTGAACTATGTAGAGAACTAACAAAAATATATTTTGAAAACGAACTATTGCCTAATAATTGTTCCAAGAAGACTGGGCCTAGGAAAGAAATCTAAAGTATTGACAACCATATAAAAATGCTCCAATTCACTAATTACAAGAAAAATGAAGATTAAAGTGACCCTGTTTAATAAAAAAAACTTCACATCTATGAGATTAGGAGTAATGACAAAAAATGACAATTTTTAGAAAGGATATAGAAAGATAGGCACATTAATGTAGTGTTGAAGTAGTATGTAGTATGAATTAGTCCAGCCATTCAGTAAAGCAATTTGGAACTATGCCCCAAAAGTCACTAAACTGTGTTTTAACCTCACAATACCTCTACTGGGCATATACCTCCAAAGAGATCAAGGAAAGATGGAGAAAACTCTTGCATCCAACTCCATTTGTAGAAAGAGTTGCAAGGAAAGTGAGCACCAACCAATTCTTTTTTTTTTTCCCCAATTCTCTTTGATACTGCTGATCACCCTCTTCTCCTAAATACTCTCTTCTCTAGTATTTCAGGACACTCATCTCTACTGGTTCTCCTATCTATGTGACTGCTTCTAGTCTCCTTTGTTGAATCCTTATCCAGATCATACCTTCTAACCATAGGCTTCCCAAATGATTCTGTCCTCACATCTCCTCTCCTCTCTTTTCCTTTTATTCTGCTTCACTTGATGATCTCATCATTTCCTATAGATTTAATTACTATCTCTATGGTGACAGTTCTCAAATCTACCTAGCCTCTTTGCAGATCTCCAACCTTGTATTTCTAAGTGCTTTTCAGACACTGTGAATTGGATGTCCAATAGACCCCTTAGATTTAACAAGGTCAACACCATTCTCCCAGTCCTTCAAGCTTACAATCTAGGAGTTACCTTAAACTTCTCACTGTCTCCCATAACCCATTTTCAATCTCCTACAAAGGCTGGTTGATTTCACTTTTGCAGCATTTCTCAACTATGTCCCTTTCTTCTCTCTGACATTGCAACCACTCTGATGTAGACCCTCTTTACCTCATGCCTGGAGTATTGCCATATCCTAATACTGAGTCTGCTTACCTCAGGTCTCTTCCCACTTCAATCCATGTTCCATTGAGTCACTAAAGTGATTTTCCTAAAGTGCAGGTCCAATTATGTCATTTCTCTACTAAAAAAAAGCAAAACTCCATGGCTCCCGTTTACCTCCAGGATTAAATACAAAATCCTATTTAGTATTCAAAGACCTTCATAAACTAGCCTTTTCCTACATTTCCAGTCTTATTAATATTTACTCTCCACCACATACTCTTTGACCCAGTGATGCTGTCCTCCTTGCTGCTCCTGGAAAAAAGACACTCAATCTATGAGCTCTAGGCATTTCTCTGGCTGTCCCCCATTCCCAGAAGGCTCTCCCTCCTCATCTTTGCCTACCAATTTCCGTGACTTCCTTTAAGCCCCAACTAAAACCCTATCTTCTAAAGAAAATCCTTCCCAATTTCTCTTAATTCTAATTCCTTCCCTCAATTATTTCCTAGTTATCCTCTATATAGCATTTTTATATGTATTTTTCTCTTTGTTTTTGCCCATTGGATCATGAGCTCCAAGTCAAGGACTATCATCTGCCTCTTTTTATATATCTGGTATTTAGCACAATGCCTAACATGTAGTAGGTACATAGTAAATGCTTGATTGATTGAATTGGGGAATGGATGAATAAATTATTTCATATGAATGTAAAGCAGTATAAATGCACCATAAAATATCATGAAGAGAATGGATCAGAGAAATGTGTAAATACTTATGTGAAGTAATGCTAACTGAAGTGAACAGAATCAGGAGAGAAATTTCTACACTGATTATTACACTATAAAGAAAAGCAACTTTGAAAATTTTGAGGATTCTGGCCAATGAAATGAAAACCATGAATTCCATAAGACCGATATTTACTTCATCAAGCACATTCTTACCTCCTGATAGATGGACAAGGGAAGCAGAATGAGACACACATTTTTGCACATGGCTAATTTATAGATTTATTTTGCTTGATTATGTTTATTAGTTGCAAAGTAGACTTGAAAGGTTGTCTTTAGGGGAAGGAGGATGAGAGAGAGGAGCTAGGGAAAGTGAAGTAGAAAAAAGTAACCAATTATAAGAGAATCAATGAAATATAAAAAAATTCACAAAAGATATCAGAAAGAGGTTTAGAGAGAAAAAACCAATGGAGCAATTTTGGAACTATTACATTGAACATAGACATATGAGAACGCTTATGTGTATTTGTATACACGCACATATATTTGGCATATTATATACAATATGCATATAATATGTATATGTATGTTTGTGCATTATGTACATTATGGGTGTGTCTTTATATATGTAGTATATACATCTGTTATATATATATATATATATTGTATACACATATACTATATATAATTGTAATTATTAAAATATGTACATACATATACGAATTTTTTATAAATTTGTGGTTTTCTATAAAAGAGAATATGTGCACATATATATGTATATACATATATATGTAAAGATGGTTAGATTTTTAGTCCCAAAGTTGGCCCATTAGTTTTTCCCCTCTATACCACCTTCTAATATGCATATTAAACATATTCTAATATCTGCTATATTCTCTAAATATATTCTGATATCTTCTACAAATTTTTCCTACTTCCTTGATTTTCTGATCATTCTTTGTTTTTTTCTACATTACTTCCCATAGCTCTACATGTGTGTGTGTGTGTGTGTGCATATCCTTTATATACAGCTTGTTATTTATATGGATATAATACATTTAGGTATACACATATATACTTTAACATATCCCATGTTTCTGTTTTTCTTTGAATGTGGAAATGCTTGGATTTGCTGGTGTATGTCAAGTTATGAATTTAAAAAATAATTAAGGGGGCATTGGCAAGAAGTACATGGTGAGCTAAGCAATTTGCAGAGTATTAACAATAAACAAATATGTAGTAGAATTTACACAGAGGACATTATCAAGGAGACATAGGACCAGAAAAGTAGACTGGTTGGTCATGTTGTGAGAATGGAATATTACTCAAATTTAGCCACTTTTTGTGCTTCAGTGTCTCTATGAATTTAATGAGGATGCTATTTCAGCAGACAAGTCATTGATAAGAATTTTAAATAATACTGGGAAAATGGAATATCATTTTTAGGCCTTTACTTACTATATGACATATGTTGATTCTATGACTAAACCTGACTTTAGGTTTAGTATTTTTGTCATGTTACTTATCATATTATTTATGCTTAAAATAGCCTATATAAAAATAAAATAATAAAACTTATTGTCAACAATATCAAAGATAAATCATTCAGTATTGAAAGAAAATTATCTTCTGAATGACAGGTTTAACTCAAGTTAATTACTAGATTATAAGCTTCTTGAGGTCAGGTTATTGTCTTGTTTTTCCAGATTTTTCTCTGGCATCTTTCTAATAGTACACAATCAATTTTTGTTGTGTGAGTACAAAAAGAAGTAAATTCTCATTTTTCTCATGCTTGTGTAGCATTCTATTTTTGTCTGGGCATAGGCTTAAGGTCAGAAATCCCTCCTCTTATCCTCGGGGTTGAGCTTTGGAATATGGAAATTGAAGGTCAGGCTCACTCATAGCTTTCCTCCTCCCCCTGGGCAATTCCCACTTCTTAATTTTCACCCTGATTTCCACTCTCGTGAACTTTCTTTGCAAGTGTGAGTGGAGTGCATGAGGAACAAGGCCACATGTGCAACAACCCAGTCTTGTCTCAGAAACAAAATGTCATTCATTCTAACTCATTTTAGAATGAGGGGCAGAAGGTAACCTCAGTTTGAGTTTAGTTTTGCCCTTTTGAGAGTTTATCCCAAATCAACAAATCAGTACCATATGATTCTATCTCCGTTCGGTTCATCCAGTCAAGGGAAAGCCTGGCACTTTTAAGGACTAAGCATCGACTTCTCCCTAGCCCACTCCTTTCTACATTTTTATATGCAAATACCAAAAACTTTTCCAACCTGCTTCTGCCTTAGTGCTCACAATTAAAACAGTAGACAATTTCTAAGGAAATTAAATTGATTGCTTTTAGCTAACTGGCAAAAGAAATGAAAACTACTTAAACAAAAATTGGAAAGCCTTAAAGAACAGAATAAGCTTCAGAATTAACTTCCATACTATTCAGATAGAGAAGAAGAAGGAAGGGGAAACTTTACAATGTTCCATCAACTCAGAAAACTACTTCCTCCTCCTCCATAAATGGAAAAAAAATAAATCTTTTCATTTTTGTGAAAAACTTAAATCTCTTGGGGTTGGCTAGGTGGCACAGTGAATAGACAGTACCAGCCTTGGAGTCAGGAGGACCTGAGTTCAAATCTTGCCTCAGATACTTAACACTTACTAGCCATGTGACCTTGGGCAAGTCACTTAATCCCAACTGCCCCACTTTTCCCCCTTCCTAAAAACAAAAAACAAAAACAAAAACAAAAATCTTAAATCTCCCCAATTTATGGAACTCCTTTAGAATTTTCTGACTTCTTAGAGTATACTGACTTTAATTCGATGATTTATTTGGATGACCAAGTCATATTAAAGTTTGTAACACCATTTTTTGTTGAACCAAATAACCTTGGAGGGGTTGGCAACCTACGGGAGTGGAACAAATCTGGCCTGCTACAGCTTTTGGGTGCTCCCAAGCTAAGAATGATTTTTAAATTTTTAAATAAAATGTTATAGTATTTTAAAATGTTAAAAGCATTTATACCATCCTGTCTCTTCTCTTGTATTTTTTTTAAAAAGGTCTCAATCTGCATTCTGAATCCATTGCCTCTGTATCAGGAGGTAGGTAGCATGTTTCATCATAAAGCTGCTGGAATTTGGTTATCATGCTGATCAAAGTTACTGAGTCTTTCAAAGCTGTTTGTCAGACACCTACTCTTTAATACTTTCATTTGTCCCATTCTGACTGCTGAAAAAGAAATGAGTGAATGAATGAGTGAAGTATTTATCAAGTGCTGATTAAATGCAAAGACCTGTGATAAGTAATAGACATACAAACAGAAAAGTAAGACGGTCCTTGAGTTCAAAGACCTCATATTCTAATAGGGGTGGGGGAAGAGACAATGAATATAAGAAGTTTCAGCTGTAAGTCAGATGGAAAGTCTTAGATGTTAAGATGTTAAGACGTCTTTAACGTTATTTTCACTGATAAAATGATCAGCATTTATGATTTGAACTGTTTGACTGGGCAAAGGGCTTCAATGGCAAGAAACTTCTTTTTCTAGGTTTTCAGTGGATGTGGCTGGAGCTTTTGCACTGGAGCAGTGGCCAGGATGCATCTCCATAGGGGTTGTTTCCCATGATTATGTTTGTGGACACTGGGCTGGAAGCACTGACATTCTCAGAGTTCTTGGTTTCATGGTCCTGGGTTGTATCCAACATGGTCTGAGGGGATGTGGGTGTAACGGTCGGGTGGTGGTTTGACTTGCCTAGCACATACTGCTTCTTCTCTCTCCCTCAGGATGCCCTGCTGCTTCTGGTAGGCTGACTTGTCTGCTCTATGTTGGGGCAGTTGGTGGGGATGGCTGGAGTTGCTTCCCCAGATGATCGCTATGAGGACTGGACTGGAAGCAGTGCCTATGGACTGAGAGGTGCTGTATTTACCAGGGCTCATGTGTCTATCACAGAGGAGTTAGTCTTAGTGCTAGAAAGGTACCATAGACTGCTATACTTGGGGCTTAGGTGGCGGCAGCAGGATGCTCTACCCCAGTCCTCAGTTCAGTTAAAAAATACTTGGTACAGCAGAACACTGTCCCACTACTCATTCTTCCTCAGGTATGCCTAGCTCAGAGACCCTCATAACCTCAGGTCATCCTAGTGCTAAAAGAAAAACACTGTACAGGACTACATCTCCCAGATGCTGCCAGAGGGCAACATCTCCCAACTACACAGTCAAGTTTTAACCCCTTCTTCTCAACCTCCAAAGTACCTTTCAAAAACTATCTACGCTTAGAAACTATACATCTTTTACGTGACATACAAATACCAGTCTTTTAAACATGTTTGGCTAGAATTCTGGAAAACAGCTGTATAAAACAAAAATAAATTATGTAAGATATGGAATTAATAAGTGGATTTTGTAGTCTGTACATCAAAATAAAATAATTCAGGAGTCAAGATGGTAGCACAGAAACAGCAAAACTCCACAGCTCTCCCCATAACCACCTCAAATACTTATAAAATATGACTCTAAACAAATTTTAAAGCTCCAGAACTCACAAAGTGACAGAGAAACACATCTCCTGCTGAAGGCAGCCTGGCAGGCAGATGGGAAGGGGTTCATCACAGTGTGCTGGGAGCCCAGAGCAGCATCACATGAACCCATGCCTGGAGCCCTAGGGCCTCCAGAACAAGCAGTGGCTGGAACGTGAATCACCAGCAGCTGTGGCAGTTTCCAGACTTACAAACCCATAAGAAACAAGGACTCAGTGAAAAGTCAGTGGAACTCAGCTAAATTTAGGGGAGAGGGTATGGCCAAACTCCCTCCAGAGCTAGAAGCAGTCTGAAGTGGCGGCCCTGCAGCCACCTCCACATGGCTGCTTCAGAACTCCTGGATTGCAGATTGCAGGGGGACCAAGTGATCATTCAGTGGCTAAGTGCTCTTGCCTTAATTTGACTAGATCCAGATCACAGTCTTTGGTGATGGTCCTGAGGTGTGTTTTCAGTGAGCCAAAGCTGGCGGGGGCTGCAGAAATGGTGGCCTCCTAATAGTTCTGGCAGCTGCGAAAACCCCAGTGATTTGGGACAAAGCTCTCCCCTCAGAAAGCAGAGTTCTACTAACCCTAAAAGTCAAGTAATTTATTGGCAACATGAGTAGGCAAATGAAGCAAAGCAAACCCAGCAATGCAACTTTAGATTCCTTTTCGGGAGACAAAAAGAATCAAAGCATGGAAAAGGAAGAAGACAACAGACTCAGAACTCTCATACCGAAAGCTTCCAAGAAAAATGTAAACTAGTTATAAGCCATAGAGCAGTTGAAGAAGAATTTTAAAAACCAAATAAGAGAAGTGGAGGAAAAATTGGGAAGAGAAATGAAAATGATGCAAGATAAACAGGAAAAGAGGGCCAACAACCTGACTGAAGAAAATAACACCTTAAAAAATAGATTAGGGGGTGGCTAGGTGGCGCAGTGAATAGAGCACTGACCCTGGAGTCAGGAGGACGTGAGTTCAAATCCGGCCTCAGACACTTGACACAAAAACTAGCCGTGTGACTTTGGGCAAGTCACTTAACCCCAATTGCCCTCCAA
>CM053597.1:154597303-154631711 GCA_028646575.1 Pseudocheirus occidentalis
GATGGAAAAAGAATCTCAAAAGCTTTCTGAAGAGAATAATTCCTTCAGAATTAGAGTGAAGCAAATGGAAGCAAATGACTTTATGAGAAATCAAGATACTATTAAACAGACTCAAACAAATAAAAAAAAAGAAGGCAATGTGAAATATCTCCATGAAAAATCCACTGACCTGGAAAATAGATCCAGGAAAGACAATTTTAAAATTATTGGACTACCTGAAAGCCATGATCAAAAAAAGAACCTAGAAAGCATCCTTCAAGACATTCTTAAGGAAAATTGCCCTGATATTTTAGGGAAAAATAGAACTTGAAAGAACTCACCAGTCACCTCTTGAAAAAGATCCCAAAAGAAAACTCCTAGGAATGTTATAGCCTGGTTCCTGAGTTCCCAGATCAAGGAGAAAATATTACAAGCTACTAAGAAGAAACAATTTGAATACAGTGGAAACACAATCAGGATAACCCGGGATCTAGCAGCTTCTACATTAAGGGATTGAAGGGCCTGGAATATGATATCCTGGAGATCAAGGGAGCTAAGATTAAAACCAAGAATCACCTACCCAGCAAAATTGAGTATAATAGTCCAGGGGGAGATATACTCATTCAATGAGGTGGAGGACTTTCAAGCATTCTTGCTGAAAAAAACAGAATTGAAAAGAAAATTTGACTCTCAAATACAAGAAGCATGAGAAGGTAAACAAGGAAAATAAATCATAAGGAATTTATCAAAATGTCAACATGGAAAAAAACAATATTTGTAACTTTTGAAACTTTTCTCAGTATGAGGATAGGTGAAGGGAATACAAATGTATATATGTATATAAGATACACATATGTCTGTGTAGGAGGGTATAATATATGCATATGAATACATATGTGAGTGTGTGTATATATATATATATATATGTGTGCATAGACAGAGGGTACAGAATCAATTGAATAGGATGGGATAATAATTTAAAAGGTGAAGTTGATAGATGGGAGAGGAATAGTATGAGAGGAGACAGGGAGAGACAGAACAGGGTTAATCTTCTCATATAGGAGAGGCAAGGGATAATTGTTACAGTGGAGGGGAAGAACAGGAAGGCTAAAAGGAATAGGTCAACCTTACTCTCACTGAAATTGGCTTAGGGAAGGAATGACATACATTCTAAATTGGGTATCTTGGCCTACAGGAGAGTAGGGGGAAAGGGGATCATAGGGATGAGGATGGAGGGGAGTGCAGGTTTGGGGAGAGGGTTGTAAAAGCACACAGCTTTGTAAAGGGACAGGGACAAAGTAGAAAATGGAACAAGTTGGGCATGGAATAGGAAGGAGGGAAATATATGGTTACTGGGGTAGGGAGATCGATCTTGCTGTACTGGAAAGTCAGAGGGATGATGGGGGAGGATAATGGAGAGATTGGGGAGATTGGGGCTGGGGGTATGCAGTGGGATTGCTGTTTTGGGGTGGTAGACAGGGGAAAGATGGAGAAAATGTGTAAATCAAAATCTCATGGAAATGAATGATGTAAACTAAAAATAAACACAACTTAAAATTTAAAAAATAAAATAATGCCTGCCTATTCTTTTGGATCTCTGGCTGTTTGGGGCATATTCTTCTCTTCTCCCCCTCCTCCCACTTCTGTCCTCCATTTAAATCTTTATTATGACAATTTCATTTTTTGGGTTCACACATCTTCATCCTCTTCTCCTTTATATTTAAGATTTTGCTGGACTCAGGAAAAAAGCATCAATGTTGTCTTTCTCTTCTCTTCCTTCACATCTTCACCCTCTAATTCCCTGGTTTCTTTGCTTCCCTGAGCTACAAAGAAAATTTAACATAACTTAATATATAAATATATTTTTTTAAACATAGAAACTCTGAAGACCAGGCAACGGAATGTGGAGAAAGATTGAGAGAAAGAGTCAGATTTGAAAGGACTGATAAGGAGTAAACCCCAAGGCATTCATTGTTTTATTTCTGAAATTCAGGTATTTCTGAAGCCAGCCACCATGGCACCCTAAGCACCCTAAGTAACAGGGAATATCATGCATTAGCCATTGAGTAGAACAAAAAGCAGGTAAATGTTTCAATATTGAATTATGAGAGATTAATGACTGAAAGTTCCTCTATGTGGAATTACAAAGAGCACAGTTAAAGAAGTATATGTAGTCCTTCCAATGACAGGTTTTATGAACAAGGGCATCTGTCTTTACATTGACTATCTTTATTACCATTTCTTCCCCTTTATCTCTTCAATTGCCTTTGTCTCCTACCTTTAAAACTTCTCATTGTTTCCTCAATGTGTCCATCATATATCATGTTTGGTGTTTTGTTCTGTTTTTAATTTATACAGGTTGCCATTCTTAGCCTAGAGCAGGCCTGCACAACCTGTGACCTTCCAAAAGATTTGCTGTACATTTTCCTCTACATTTCCTCTACATTTTTCATGGGCCACCTGAAATCCTTTGGCAGGCTGCAGGTTGTGCAGGTCTGGCCTAGAGGTTACCAGGCTCTCAAGGGAAGTGTGGGAGAGAAGAGGTATTAGACTGACTACCAAACTGAAGGTCTACAGAGCAGTTGTGCTGACCTCATTGTTGTATACCTGTGAAACCTGGACAGTCTACCAATGTCATATCAGGAAACTGAATCACTTCTTTTCAAATTATCTTATGAATGTTCCAAAGATCACTTAGCATGATAAGCTACCAGACATTAAGGTCCTTAGTCAAACTAACTGCCAAGCATTCAAATTTTGCTTCAGAGAGTACAGCTCTGAGGGCTGGCCATCTTGTTCAAATGCAAAACAAACACTTGCCAAAAAGACTATTTTATGGAGAACTCACACAGGGTAAGCACTCACATGGCGGTCAGAAGAAGTAATATAAGGACACTCTCAAGGCCTCTCTCAAGAACTTTGGTATTGATTTGTGACATGGGAGGTACTGGCACAGGACCACTCAGCATGGTGTGCCCGTATCAGAGAAGGCGCTGTGTTCTACGAGCAAAGCAGAAATGAAACAGCTGAAAGGAACTGCAGAATGCACAAATTTATTCACCCCAAATATTCACATGGACTATTTGTGTTCGATCTGAGGTAGAACATTCTGAGCCTCTATTGGTCTGATCAGCTACAGTCAGACACATTGAAACATGTCTCTAGCACAGTGATGTCATTTTGTTCCTCTTTGAGAAAAAAGGACAGTAATCACCAAGTTAGAACTCAAAGTCCTCACTAAACAATAGTTCCCAGAAATGAACATGGTATCAGTCTGGGAGCTGAGATAATGTCTAACCACAGCACCATATAGAACTACCCCTTTCCTAACCCTGGCCGGTAGGTCTCTCCTAATACAATAAAAGATCTCATTACATTTTTGGCTGCCTCAAACCACTAACCCATACTGAGGCTGAAGTCTACTACAATCCCTTAGACCTTCTTAAGACAAACTACTGCCTAATGATGTAAAATTGTTCTTTTGTTTGAACACAGGTAGAAAAATTTGTGTATACTATATTTCTATTGAATTTCATCTTTTTGGTTTCAGCTCAATGCTCTAGCCTGGCAAGACTTTTTTCATCTTTACTTATTGATATGTTCACTAGATCTCCAAGTTGTGTCATTGGCAAATTTGATGGGTGCTCTCTCCCTGCTTTGTCAGTCATTGATAAGATGGTGCTATATTGAGAGTTTCTCTACCTGACTGGTGGTTACAGAGTACAGAACCAGGCACAAATTGTAGGAGCACTTCACTAGAGACATCTAGACAAGTTAACATTAAACATTAAAACTACACATTGAGTCTAGCCATTCAACCAGTTCTAAATTAATCTAATTGCATTATCATCTAGTACACGTCTCTCTGTATTTTCCACAAAGAGCATGAGAGGCTTTGTCTAATGTTTTCCTAAATTCTGGGTAAACTCCCTGTCCTCTGTCCTCTCTGTCTCTCTGTCTCTGTCTCTCTCTGTCTCTGTCTCTCGCTCTCTCTCTCCTTCTGTGTGTGTGTGTCTCTCTCTTACCACTTTAATGACCCTGTCCAAAAAAGGTAATTTGGCATAGTTTGTTTTTCCTTCTCTAGATAGTCACTAACCTCCTCTTTAATGAACTACCTACTCAAGACTTTCTCAGGAATCATAATCCATACCTTCTACCCAGTCAAAATTCTGGTAGCTTTTCTCTACAGACCTCCATTCCCTTCCTTTCTCAATTCAGTACCTGGTTCATCTCACCCTTGGACTATTGCAATAACCTGTTAGTGAGTCAGACTGCCTCATTTCTCTCAAACTCCAGTCCACCTTCCATTCAGTTGTCAAAGTGATTTTCCTAGAACACAAGTATGACCATGTCAACCCATGTAGTAAACTCCAGTGACTCTCTGAAACCCCTAAGATCAAACACAAAATCCTCTACTTAAAATGTTCAAGGCCTTTCATAACCTATGCCTTCCCAAACACCTTCTCAGTTTTCTTAAACCTTATTCTCTACCACATAATTTGTTACCATGTTCCTCGAAGTCAGTGATGCTGATACCTCCCTGCTCTTCCACAAATAAAACATTACTGTTGACTCTGAGCATTGTCTCTGGTTGTCCCACATGCCTAGAATATTATCCTTCATCTCTTCCTCTTGGCTTCCTTGTCTTCCTTCAAGTCATAGCTCAAATCCCAATACCTCTTAATTCTAGTTTCTTCCCTCTCAATTATTTCCTATTTATTCTATATATAGCTTTATTTGAATTTATTTTTTCTGCTTGTTCTACCTTCTACCCACCATTGGATTTTGAACTATCTTTTGCCTCTTTCTGTATCCTCAGAGTTTAGCACAGTGACATAGTAAGAGATTAATAAATGCTTGTTGACCTAATCTATATTAAATCCATCTATTAAAGTTTGAAAACTCTATCTCGACCCCCCCATTTCTTGAAAAATTGGAGTAATATTTGCCCCAAATTTGTTTAGTCTTGTTGTACCTGCTCACTTATCCACCATTTTTCAAATATCACTACTTGTAGCTCAGCAGTCAAACCCAGAAGCTGTTTCCATGCCAAGGATGTGTTTTATCTTGACCTAGTGACATAAATTCATTTACTGATACTTGATAACAATTACATCTTTGCAATTTTTGTTCTGTGACATGGTCTTTTTCCTTGGCAGAGGAGAGAAAAGCACAACAGGAGGTAAGCAGCTCTGTTTGTCATCATTATCTCATCTACCACAATTTAGATTATTTCTTCTTTTATTTTCTGCTTTTCCACAATATAGTTATGTAACAATCCTTTTGGTTGTCATCCATCTCCCTCCTAAGTCTCAATTTACTGTGTTTGTAATGTAGTGGGAGAGGTACTAGATTTGGAGTGTGAGAATTTGATTTTAGATCTTGCTTGTTCTATTACTTTCTAGTGATCTTGAAGGAATCATTTACCTTCTCTGGGCCTCAGTTTCCTCACCTGCAAAATTAAAGGATTGGACTAGAATCTTCCAGTTCTAAAACCAAAACTTTCTGAGCTTTAAGATGCCTAATATTATTTTGGCAGGATCATACTGTACTCATAGTAATCCCAATGCCAGCCCTTGTATCCATCTTCTCTATATACTTTAAAAATTTTTTTATTGCCTATTTATTTCCTTCAGACCACTCCTCTTCATTTTCCTTCCTTGTTAGAGTTGGTTTTTCTTTGTGATTTCAGGTTTTATTCTTGAGAATTTTCTTTCTCTCCTAGTTTGAATTCCACCACTGACTTTTAGAATCCTGCCATTGGATTCCACCTGTTATTCTTCTGAATTCTTGGAAATTTGAATCTACCAAATCTAGAGTTCATGTCAGATTATCCTCAACTCTCTCCTCTAAGACAAAATCTAAGAAGGAACAGAACTCAAGGGCTCCCATCCTAGACCCCCAATAGAGTTTTTCTTCATTTCCACCTCGTCTACTAGTTCCTCCGTTGTGAGAATTAGACCCAAAGTGGAATCTCCCTTACAGATTCCTCAACCTTTGGAAGGATGGAATTTTCATCAAGGAAATCAAGTGTTATTGACCATTCTGCCTTCAACAGACAGAGTACACCAGAAGATTTCAGTATAATTGAAATATTCCATCACTACTATGTCATACCTCTTTGTTCCTTCTAGAATTCTAGAATTGATCTATTTTCAATTTATGTTTAGCTGGTCTGAGGTATACTCAGAGGACAAAACAGTTTCTATTTCTCTTCCCATTGATCTTTATTTTAATGTTCTATACAAAGTTTCCTTCCTCTCATTCCTGAATTTCTTCATCAGCATCCTTTCTTAATACATTGCTATTCCCATCTTTTCATCTACCTTTTTACAGATACAGCTAGGTGTGATAGCAGATAGAATGCTGGACCTGCAGTCCGCAAGGAAGATTCAATTTCAAATTCAGCCTCACACTTACTTCCTATGTAACCTTGAGTTAGTCTCATAATGGTTTTCTGCCTCAGTTTCCTCATCAGTAAAAAGTGGACAAAACTACCACCTGTTTCCCAGAATTGTTACAAAAATCAAATGAGTAAACATTTGCAAAGAACTTGAACAGACCTTAAGCATTATTTAAATACTAGTTATCATTATCCTGTCTCTTTTGAAAGGATACACTTAACCAGTCACATTCCAAACAAGAGTTTTGATCCACAAATCTTAATGATTGATATCTATGATGTCAAGTTTTTCCTCTCAGATTCCTTTCTTAGACTAGAAGGAAAAAGGGAAGAGTCAAGGGGAGGAAACTGGGGGGAGTGATTTTCATTCACTGATTAGGGGAACTAAATTTAAGCCCTAAAGGAGAGAACTGTGTTTTGGCATTCAAAGCCCATCATAACCTATCCCCCTCCCTAAGATGCCCCCAAAGGCACTCATATCCAGTGACAATGGCCTCCTAGTTGTTTCATGAACAAGACTCTCCATTTCTTGGCCTCAGGCATTTTTTCTCACTGTGTTCTGTGGAATGCTCTCCCTCCTCTGCTCCAACTGCTGAACTATCTGGCTTCCTATAAGTCCTGGCTAAAATTCCATCTCCAAACTCTTCCTTAATCTCAGTGCCTTCCCTCTGTTATTTATTTCCTATTTCAAGTATGTAACTTGTTTTTGCACATATTTTTTTCATGATGTCTCCCCCATTAGATTGTAAGCTCCTTGAGGAGGACTGTCTTTTGCCTCTTTTGGTATCCCAAACCCTTAGCACTGAGCCTGGCACAGAGTAGGTACTTCATATATGTTTATTAATTGACTTATTGCTCTTGTGAAAGTCATTAAACACTCTGACTGAGCCTCAGCTCTTGTGTCTATAAAAAGGAATTGGGGAGACTAGACAATGTTCTGTTCCTTCCAGGTTCTCTTCCAACACTAAAATTCTAAGTAAGCACTTCCTGTGACCCTCAATAAGACCTAACATTTATTTGCAAGGTGCTTTGTGATTTTAAAATCATTTTTTTCATGTTTTCACAGAATTTGTTTGATAGATTTTATTGTCTATTCCAAGAGCAAGCTAAAAAAACTGAAGGGAAAAGAGAGAGAGAGACAGAGAGAGAGAGAGAGACAGAGAGAGACAGAGAGAGACAGAGAGAGACAGAGAGAGACATAGAGACAGAGACAGAGAGAGAGACAGAGACAGAGAGAGACAGAGAGACAGAGAGAGAGAGAGGGAGAGAGAGAGAGAGAGAGAGAAAGACAGAGACAGAGACAGAGAGACAGAGACAGAGACAGAGAGAGACACAGAGAGAGAGAGAGACAGAAGCACAGACCCTGATATGGAGATAACTTAGAACTTTACCTTGAAAGACACATGACGTTTGATTAGGAAGTGGGCTTGGGAAGAGTTACAGTTTTTGAGTTATTGTGAAGTTGTATTACCCATCCTTGCATGATAACACACTCAGTTAATTGAGGTAGCTGGTAGATATTTGAGGTGTGTGTGTGTGTGTGTGTATGTGTGTGTGTGTGTAGTGCTCAGTTCAGCGGGGTGTCGTTTCATGTTTCTTCCTGACAAAATCATGTATAATGAAATGTGAAATTTGCATTTTACTCAGATTGTTCCCTAAGATGTCAATGGCATTGGAAGACATCTGCCATCATTGATACCACCTGCCATGGGAAGGTAGGTAATCTTCCAAGAGTTCTGGGATAATCAGGTATCTCATTTCCCCCTAGGCCATTGGCCCTGCTTCTTGGTTTCCTCCCACAGTCATAGTCTAGAGAAACAACCTGACCACCATCTCCAGCCAAGTGCTATAGCTCCCAACTCCTCAGCTTTTGAACAACTATTGAAGACCCTAAAAAGAAAGATCTTCACAACAAAATCTATTCAACATTAGAGTCAGACGTTGGTTTTATTAATGGAAAAGACACTAAAAGAGGTGCAATAGTCTTTACCTTATCTCTCTACCCTAAGGATCCCTGGGCCTTCCGTCCTGACTTACAGGTGACACTTCCTATATGTGTGATCTCCTCTTATTACAATGTAAGGTCCTTGAGGGCAAAGACTGTGTCAAGTTTCTAACTACATTCCAGCTTATTAACACAGTAATTGACACAGAGTAAGCACTTATTAAATACTTTTTTAAAGATCAAAAATTATATCAACTGTAGTAACTTCCTTTTACCTCTAGGAAAAAAATATAAAATCTTCTGGATAGTTTTTAAAGCCCTACACAACCAGGCTTCAGACTCTTTCACCTTCATGCATTTCTCAACCTGTGATATTCTGTAAAATGTACAGTCTAGACAAACTGGACTTCCCATTGTTCCTCATACATGACACTCCACCTTTCATCTCTAGTCTTTGCACTGATTAGCCCAATGCAACCTGGAATGTACTATTCAAGGGGTTTGTTGTATAGCCAGGGTCTAGCACTGGTATATAGATGTTGTATTCCTGGCATATAGATGTTGTATAATCAATACAGCCAGCTCTGCCAAAATACTTGTTTGAAAATGCAAATGTCTTCCAATGCCATTGACATCTTAGGGAACAATCTGAGTGAAATGCAAATTTCACATTTCATTATCCATGATTTTGTCAGGAAGAAACATGAAACAACACCCGGCTGAACTGAGCACTACACACACACACACATACATACACACATATACACACACACATACACACACATACACACACACATACACACACACATACACACACACACACACACACACACACACACACACACACCCCTCAAATATCTACCAGCTACCTCAATTAACCAAGTGTGTTATCCTGCAAGGATGGGTAAAACAACTTCACAATAACTCAAAAACTGTAAATCTTCCCAAGCCCACTTCCTAATCAAACGTCATGTCTCTTTCAAGGTAAAGTACAATATGGTATATCTGACAGTTTAGTAGAACTGAGGAAACCTAGTCCTCCCTTCCCACACACCCTTTTATTCTTCCTGGAATTGCTGTCCACCAAGACAGCCCTCTCACCTGTAGTCATCCATCTGGCCATCTTGGAGCCTAAGCCAGAAGCCAAGTAGTAGTTTGAGGTTTGTGACACTGTCACTATTTATTATAGTATTTACATTTTTAACTATTTGTCATGTATAAAAACATTTTTATTAGGTTCCTATCTTTTCCTTTTTCATGTGATACTGATAAAGTTTTTTGAAGAAGATAACTTTTTTTTGGCTTTTTGGAGGGGGAAAGGCAGGGCAATTGGGGTTAAGTGACATGTCCAAGGTCACACAGCTAGCATGTCAAGTGTCTGAGGCAGGGTTTGATCTCAGGTCGTCTTTCAGGGACGGTATTCTATTCACTGTGCCACCTAGCTGCCCCGATGAAGTGTTTTACTATTGTGCTCCCCGTGTCAGTACTCCCCATAATCTCTGTAGTTTTTGTGATTCTGTGTAATGATTTTGAGAATAGCTTATGTCAAGTTATAGCAGAATTGATGCTCCTTGTTTGTTGTTGGCTATTTTTTCATTCCTTCCCTTTGTCTGGTTACAACTACTACTTAGTGTCTTCTCTTCTTACTTTTGCAGGTTACATATCTCATCTCTCTAAATAAATTGCAAGCTTCTTAAAGTAAAAGACCTTTTTATTCCATCAGAAGCATCACATTAAAAATGTTTCCTGCTTAATTGTTATTGATTGTGAATGAAAGAATGATTAGAAATTTGGGATTTGAGGTGCATACATTAAGCCAATACCATGAGTTTTAATGATTCACTCTCTGTTAGGGACTGCTTCTCCTCCTCCAGCATGGCTTTGCTTACTGAAATCTTTAGCCCGTCATCTCCCCTCTTCCCTGAATCAGAAGGTGTTTTGGAGTTATCAGTGGACTGATAAGCAGGAAAAAAACGTCTCTGATCAGTATAACTTCAACAGATTTAGTCATATGGTAAAGGATACCATGACAACTCATGTATGGGGGGTTTTATGTGAACATTAAATGATCTGTTCCCACAGTTTACATTATGTTACCTGTAATAATGATTAGTATTTCCTGTAGCTACTAAGCAGGCAGATATGTCTCTTTCTTTTCCTTGGTTTCATTATGTCTTTAGCGTCCATCCATTACTATCCAGCCAACAGTGACCTCATCAGTAGAATGTTTATTTATTGAATAAGATGAAGAACCAATTACTTCTTTCCTCTTAAGATTTAATTCTGTTTTTTTTTCATAAGCTTCAAAATGCTGAGAGACATTATGGTATATAGGATGTAGAGCTGGCCTTGAAGTCAGGAAAACATGGATATAAGCTTCAATTTGGACATATGACAGCTTTGGGATCATAGTCTAGTTACTTAACTTCTTAGTACTTTTTTGAATAGTATCAAACTCAAATAGAAATGGATTTCTATGGGTCACATATTGACTCAGAAAATCACAAATTAGTATTATCTGGTTTCTATTATATGTTTTACTTACTGTGTTAAACATTTACCAATTACATTTTAATCAGAATCAGGTTGCATTCCATAGCTTTGCAAATCATGAGTTTGAAACCTCTGTTTTAGACAATTTTCTAAGATTACACATTTTATAGAGGAATGGCTGTTTTTCATTAGTGGAGGAAATGTCCACACTGGGAATTGTTCACACTGATAAAATCACTGTTTTGGATATACACATAGATACGCATGTACACACAAACACATGTATGTTTACTCATATCTGCCCAATTTTTTTGTTCTTTCCTTCTATCTATACACTTTCTTTCCACTACCTAAAACCCTCTCCACCACAAATAAAACAAAACAACCAAAAAAGATGCCTTTACTTTCAGTTAGGCATATTTCCTCCTACAACTTTAGAATACTGCTTTCTACTTCTAGATAGGGAGTGAAACATGGATAACTTTAAAATTACTACTGGAATCTTCAGATAAAAGAGGCTTTGTTTAAAAGGTAAGATTATTTCTGGAGTTATAAGAGATGGGATAAAAACCTCACTGGAGGGCTTGATATTAAATGCCAAGTGGAGAGAAAAGCAAGTGGAAAGTATCCCTGACATCCTTTCAAGAAGAAACTGCAGATAAAATGGCTTAATATGTCTGGGAGTGGGGAGGTAAGAGGGACAATGTGGAGTGCTAGACACCACAGGTATGGTAACAGATTCTTTTTGTTTGTCTACACATGAAAGGTACTGCTGTAAAATTGGTTATGAAATATGAAATTGAATATCCCTTTGAGATACTTGCTGCTCACTTTTTGCATCTGGCCACCCTTTAATGACCTTGTAAGATAATGCCAAACTACCAAAGTATGGAATGTTCTTATCATTGGCTCTTCAAATATAGTTTTCTGCCAATGAGACGACTGATTCAGCTTTTATATCTTACATTTTTACCTACAGCCCCTCCAACCAACAACTGCTGACTTCGGTCACTTTGTAGCTGACTAAAGGAGATTAAAATTGCTAAAAGCACACCCAAAGTCTGCTTTTGGCTTTCCTTTGCTGGCAGTCTTTGCCTTCCCTGGGCTGGAATCATCAAGAAAACCAGGTTTGGGGCCTTCATAGGCCATCCATCATTCCCCATGACAACTGTTATTAAGAAGAACTAAAAGAGGAATGTCTGTAAGCCTATTTTGTGGCTTTCACACAGCCCTGAGGATGAAATTAAAATTGTATATAACTCAGGAGTTCAACTTTTGGCCCTGGGCTATCATATACCTGTAGTTGCTATGGTTTTGAAGATTTGAAAACAAAAGAAATCTTTTAACAAAAAGACAAAGTAGGAAACAGGGTAAAAAACAACCGTAACATTATTCTCTTCACATGCCCAACATATAATAAAGCACCTGGAACATAGTAGGCATTTAAAGAAAAAAATCAATGAAACAAAATTATTACTGATTTATAAAAGTTTTCAGATGAACAAAGAAAGGCAGAAAATAAAATACGGATTTCCATAAGTACCAGCAGGAAGCAATGCTACAGCAAGAAGTCTAATTGGTTAAAAAAAAATCAAGAAAAAAAACTTGTTTTCATACCTTTAATTTTAAAACACTTTTGAAAAACACAAGGGGCTGATTTGTGGTAGAATATTCATTAAGTTTTTTTATTGTTGTGTTCTTTTCAGAAATTTTCAGTAAAAAGAGTAAAAGCCAGATACTAAGTTTTCAAAAGCATCAAAAAAATATTTTATGTCAAGAACGTAAGACTTTTACTTATTACTTCAGTCTTGTCTTTTCCCAGAATCTGACATGATTAGGAGCTACTCACATGTTCAAAGATAAGCTAAACTATGCCCAGATTCTTTACAGTGACATGAAAAATAAAACTAAGCACACTGAGATCCTGTCACACAAGATTTGAATGTGAGAACAGAAGGACAATGAGGATGGCTCAGTACAGAGACATTTAGGTAGTCATACTAATGGGACAGCTATGCTGTATGGCAGACAGAATACAAGAAGATATAATTCCTTTCACATTATATTTCATCTACGAACCACATTTCTTGACCCTCTTTGAGGGTCCTTATTAAAAGAAAGAAAAATAACATGTTAGACTATTGCTTCTTCACTGGTGCTGATTCCTCAAATCATCTCTGCCCCCCCCTCCTCTTTTCCTTTAACCATTTTTCTTCCCTACATCTGATTCTGAACTCTTCCAACTCTAATCTTTCTATCTCTTTTCCTTAAAATATTCTTTTTCATCTCATGTGATCTCTTGTGAACTTGACTTTTCATTCATTTTCCCCCCTTTTTTCCCATTTATTTCTTCCCGTTCTCTCTCATTCATATAAGCGAGTAAAGGCGTATCAACTTCTGGTCAGGTACATGTTTATGTCTTGTATATAAAACAAATTGGTTTTGATTCTTCAAAAAAATCTTTAAACACTAATAAAGAAAAAATAATTGAGGAGCAAAATGGTGTATCCAAAAGTCCCAGTGATATAAAGAAGAACTCCCTACACATTGAGTCATTATTGAACAAGTCACCAAAAAACACCATAACTTTTATACCCCAAAACTTTGTACTTAATATTTAGTCATATAATGGAAATATATAAAATTAATCCAAACATAGTTGGAATGCTAGAGTATTTAATGCCTAAATGAGAAATGGTTCTCTATCTGAAATGCTCTATCAACTTAATACTGTCAATGATGAGGGGAATACAACCAGGGCATATTCTAGGGAAAGAGTTTAAGTCCATATTGGTTTTAGTTAGCCTTAAATCCATTGTCATCATTTCTGAATAGAACCGAGTATGGTTTTCAAGTTAAAGAGGGACTCATATCAAAATATTATATTAAGCATTTGCTGTACAAGTTATATGGTTCCATTGAAATTCTCTTCCCTTTCTCATCTGGAGCCTTTAGTGAACCAATTCAGCTCTATACTATCTTCCTCTCTTAAGTTCTTAGTCCCCTTATCAATTCACTGCTTGCACCCTCTTTAGATTCAGTCTTGGATGACTTATATCATTTGCATCCTGCACACCTACATATATGCTGCTAAATAAAAGTGGAGAAAATCATGCAACTGTTCTTAACTGGGTCAACTATAGATTTGTTATATAACCTCAACTGGACCCTCACTGCTGCTAGGCAAACCTTCTATACCACCCTTATCAACTCATTATCCCATGCTCTACAGTGGCTCTTCTAAATTTGTTCATCCCTCTTTAAATCTTACATGGCTCCCCCTCCTCCTACCCTCTTAACTGAGAATTTTGCCTCACATTTTGCAGAAAAATACTTCGGCCATTTGCCAAAAGCTACTTCTTTTCCTCTTTTCCTCACCTCACACTACTATGCCTTCTGCTACCTTCTCCTCTTCTATGGTTGTTTCATATGATGTGGTGGCTTTACTTCTTACTAAGGCTAACCCCTACACCTGCTAAAGTGATCCCATTTACATCCTCCAACAGATGACCCCTTTCGTCATCTCTACTCTTTCATTTATTTTCAATCTCTCTCTGTTTATAGGCTCATTCCCTATTGATGTCATGTCTCCCCTATCTGGAAAAAAAACTGGCTTGATTTTTCTACTTTCACTAACTATTGTCCTAAATCTCTTCCCCCTTTTAGAGCTATCCTAGTTGAAAAGGCCATTTGTGATAGTTGTCTCCTATTATAATCTATCTTCTGACCTCATTACTCCACCCAAATTACTCTCTCTAAAGTTATCAATCATCTCAGGCCAAACCTAGTGGATCTTTTCTTAATCTATATTCTCCCTTAAGTCTCAGCAACCTTCGACACTATTGACCACCCTCTTTCCCTTTGATATTCTTTTTTCCCTAGGTTTTTGGGACATGACTCTCTCTGTGTTCTTGTCCTTCCTATTTGACTGCTCCCTCTGTCTTCTTTCTTGGATCCTCACCGAGACAACACTTTCTAACTATAGGTGTCTAACAGGTCTCTATCCCGGTCCTTCTTCTCTTCTCTCAATATTATTACACTTGGTGATCTCATCAGCTCCCAGGATAAGTCTCATCAGGACTTAATTACCATCTCTATGCTAATGATTGTCAAATCTACCTATCCTGCCCCACCCTCTCTTGTTGACCTCTAGTATCTCATCTCTAAGTGCCTTTCATACATACAACACTGCCTGACCATCCAGCATTAACTCTATAACTCAACATATGCAAAAGGGAACTCATTCTCTTCTCCTTTAACACCCCCCCCACCACAGCTTCCCTATTATAGTTGAGAGTGACAGCATCCTCCCAGTTCCCCAGGAGCAGAGCTAGGTGTCATTCTCAATTTCTCACTATCTCTCATTTTTCATATTGAATCTCTTGTCATCACCTGTCTATTTCACCTTCTCAAGATCTCTTGAATGTAATCCTTTTTCTCCTCTGACACTGCCATCACTCTGGTGCAGAGACACATCACCTCATGCCTGGACTATAGCATTCACCTTCTGGTGGTTCAAGCTACCTCCTCTCTCCCCATTCCTATCCACCCTCCAATCAGTCACCAAAGTGATTTTCTAAAAGCTCAGGTCTAACTGCATCACTCTCCTAATAAATAAATTCCAGTGGCTCCCAATCACCTCTAAAAATATAAAATCTTCTGTTTGGTATTCAAAGTACTTCATAAACTTGCCCCTTCTGCCATTCCATTATACCTTACTTGTCATGTACTCTTCAATCCAGTGTTCAAGATATCTTCAATCTTGTTCTTTGTTGCCCCTCATGCCTACAATGTTTCCCTCCTCATTTCCTCTTACTGATTTCTCTGACTTCCTTAAAGTTCTAACTAAAACTCTATCATTTCCAGGAAGTTTTTCCCAACCACTCAATTCTAATGCCTTTCCTCTCTTAAGTATTTCCTATTTATCTTGTATATAACTTTTGTGTACATGCACACACACACACACACACACACACACACACTTGTTGCACCCCCCATTAGATTATTAGCTCGTTGATGGCAGGAACTGTATCTAGCCTCTTTTTGTGTTTTCTGTGCTTAGTACAGTGCCTGGCATATTGTATATGCTTAAGAGATGTTTGCAGACTGACATTAAACAACTATTTTATCTTGTGGATATTTTTTTCCAATGACATCAGTATGTCATTTGAACTCTAAAACTGAAGAAAAAAAATTCTTACTATGCACCAAGAAAGAACAGTGACCAAAGTCTTTTAGCTTGAACACGGAAGTCAAATGGAACCAATGGATGAAGGCAACGTTCACCAATACTTTGTTTTCCCCAGGCAAGACATATCAATAATAAAGTGTTATAGATAGATAGATAGATAGAGAGAGAGAGAGAGAGAGAGAGAGAGAGAGAGAGGTAGAGATAGAGATAGATATAGATGTAGATACAGATATAGATGGATGAATGGATGCACTATGTATGGATGTATGGATGTATGACTGACATCTTAAAGTCAAAGCTTAATGATAAGGAAACATTCAGTGCAATTAACATCAAGCCTAAAACATATCTGTACAAAACCTGCATAATAATATTAATAAAATATAGGGCTTATCAACCCAAGGCAGTTGTAGACAGGTGAATGTTTCTTCATTAAAAGTTTTTAAAAAGATGTTTGCAGACCACATGATGAACAGGCTATGAACTTTACATAAGTACTTTTTGGAAGAAACAGAATTCATTTCTCAAAGAAATAGTAATGGATGACATCAGATATAATTTTTTGGATATGTTCAAAGTAAGGAAGAGTGTTTCATCTCAGGATGGAGTCTGATCCAAGACTGGAATCAAACTACTCAGATCCAAGATTGGAATCAAAAGGCACTCAATGGGCAATACTGACAAAGAACTCAACCAAAAATATGTTGATAATCCACTGTTGAACAAGTAAGTGACCAAGTCATGCAGATTTGCTTATAGAAGTAGAGGAATTGATGATAGTGATTCAGGATTAGGTCACTGCCACTAAAATTATAGAAAGGTTATTCTGAGGGAGACCAGGTCTGATCAAAGCAGATTATTTTGTGAAATTATGGTGGAAACTATTCAACACATGATTCAGGTTGCAAAGGTTTAGCATCTTTCATTAATTTAAAAAGAAACTATCAAGTGCCTGGAATTATGCATCAGATAGTACCAAACATTGTCCCACTTACCTCTTTGTTCTCTATATTTTTCTAAACTCTTTATATATGTATGTATATATATGTATATACACATAAAAATGTATATGTGTATAATACATATACATATGTACATATACATACATATACACACATACCTTTTTTATTTTATTATGAACATATGAAATAAAATGAGAATTTCCATAACATAACAAAGTAGAAAAAAGATGATTGCACATGAAACTGCAAATCTATTGTATACAACTTTCTATTCCTTTTAAATATATAATACAGTTATTGTGTAACTTTTTTTTCTTTACTCCCTTGTCCTAGAGATGGCTACCATGAGACACAACTATGTGTGTGTATGTACATATGTATGTATGTAAAACCATTCTATACATACTTCTATTTATTAGTTCTTTCCCTGGATGCAGATAGTGTCTTTCTCCATAGGTCTTTTATAATAGTCAAAATGACTTAGTTACTCAAAGTTGCTCTTAAAACCAGATTATTGTCACTGTAGAACACGTTCTGTTCTATATATTTTAAAAATTACTGTCACTCTTTTTTTCCTGAATCACTGTCCCTCACAATCCCCACGCACTCCAGACTCTCAATGACACGCCCTCCCTTGTAACAAATATCTATCAAGCAAAACACATTGACACATTGCCCATATTTTATTCTTTAACTTTTGTCTGTTATTTGGCTTCATCCTCAGTCCTATGAAATCATGGTGGACCTTTGCAGTGGTCAGAGTTCTCAAGTCTTTAAAAGCTGCATTTCTTGACAATGTTGTATTTACCAAATTGTTCTCCAGTTCTGTTCGTTTCACAGCACCATAATAAATGCTTGTGAATTCATTTATATTACAAATAGAGACCTCAAAATATCCTAGTAATCTCAAACAAGAAACTCTACTGGAACCAGATCATTATCATTGAATGAAATAATGCCCACAACTGCCCTGTCATAAATAACAAGGATTCATAAAAACTTACAAAGAGTATTTTTCATTGTTATCACCATACAATACCAAATACTCATAGTCTCCAAGATACATAAAATGAAAAGCTTTCAAAAGAGATCCAGCAAAAGAAAATTAAATCATATCAGAGCCAGATGAGGTGTGTATAATCTCTCATGCTCTTTATGGCCTGTATTTTCACTAGGGATGTTTACAGTGAGTCTGTCAAAGATGAGCTTATATTCTGAGTCTTTCATTAAAATATGAAAAAAGTTATTTTAGGGGGCAGCTAGGTGACACTGTGAATAAAGTACTGGAGTCAGAAGGACCTGAGTTCAAATCCAGCCTCAGACACTTTACACTTAGTAGCCAAGTCTAACTTTGGGCAAGTCACTTAATCCCAATTGCACTGCCTTCCCCCCTACAAAAAGACAAAAAAACATTATTCTATATCCTGTGTAACATTAAATATGAAATAATACTAATGAGGTAGTGATATCTTAAAAATATTTTTATCTGAATTTTACAAGAAGGAGAGAGAAGATGGAAACAAGATACTCATGCCGATGCTAGTAACACAAACAAGAAGCACAATGATAATAGTGCCTATTTACATAGTTTCTTGGGGTTTAGAACCCCATGAGATATACAGTACATAAGATGCAATGAAAATAGGCTTACAAAGGAATGACTCTAGAATTCAAAGAATAATGGGTGTGGGGAAATGAATAACAGAAACAAAGCAACAAGTGACTTGGAAACCGTAGTTATTAAATGGTGTGCTGGAGAAATGGGCATGTTCCAAGACTCAGCACTGATGGGCCAAATAATATTTTCATGTTGTAAAAACCATAAATGCTCTCCTGCACTGAGAAGTGCCCAGGTGTTCATTTATTATTCAGTGTATTTATAGAGCCATTTAGACAAGAGCCCCAAGAGGCACATTTTCAACTCTAGCCTAAGTCTAAAGAGAATTGTCTTAGGAGAATAAGCAGAGTTCACATTTAGTAATAAAGGAGCCAGACTCAGATTTCTTCAACTCTCTGAATAGCACTGGTGCTCCCCTCTCTAAGTCATAGCGAGCCACACTGTCTCACCAATTGAGGACTCCTCTGTAGTGAGCGGAGAAGAAACCAAGATGCAACTTAGAGACCTCCCTTACCTTCCTACTACCAGTAAGGCCATTTAACAGAACACTGATATGAGTGATGCCCTTTATGTGTGGGACAGGGATGTTAGCATGTGTTTGCTTCCACAGTCATCAATTTCTCTCCTTTCTTCTCTATTTATTCTAATCTTCTGACCCTTCCCTTCCTTGTTTTCTTTGACCCCATCAGAGCCATCACAAAAATAATCTGGAAAGACCATTGCTAGTAAAACCTATTTGATTGGGGCAGTGGGGAAAGGAGAGAGGAATTCTAGCCTCAGTACTCATTCTACTCACTAGTTCCCACTGCCACTCTGATTGAAGGAAGTTTATGGCCCCAGTCTCATTAAAACAGGTTAGATTATTGCTTCTAAGTGAGAGAATAGAGTGCAACTGGGCCTTGATGAAAAAGGATTATTTATCACAGTATCAAGAGTGAGATAGACAATGGGGAGGTAGAAAAGTGAAATAAGCAACAGTCTCTTTTTGACCCATTCTTTCCTTGCTTTGTTCCTCAGAGGAATAGGGGGACTTACTCCTCTCTAAGAATAATCCTTCTATCTGTCCTCTACATCCTATTCCCTTATGTCTCCTCAATGAGTACTAAATAATAGTGAGGCCTAGATAAAGTGATAAAACATTTAGAAGTTCTAACATGGGCTGTTTTGTAACTTTTTCTAGAGACAATGTGCCCAGAAGTAACTCATGCTACTAAATGGACACTAATTGACATGTTCCTGAGAATCTGATTTTTCTGAAATGAGATGCAGACTAAATATTAGGAGGGGAAGGGCATGGCAAACAATGTTTATCAACAATGTTGATATGCCAGTCAAAAGAACTCACATGGTTTTTTGCTTCATTAAGAGAAGTAGTGTTGGGCGGCTAGGTGGCGCAGTGAATAGAGCACCGGCCCTGGAGTCAGGAGTATCTGAGTTCAAATCCGGCCTCAGACACTTAACACAAAAAACTAGCCGTGTGACCTTGGGCAAGTCACTTAACCCCAAACGCCCTCCAAAAAGCAAAAAAAAAAAAAAGAGAGAGAGAAGTAGTGTCTAGAATTAGGTAACATGGCACTGTACTCTGGTCCGACCATTTCAAGAATATCACGTTAAATTCTTGGCACTGCATTTTGGAAAAATGTTGATTAGCTGGAGAGAGTTCAGAGGAGGGCAGCCAGGATGAAGAAGGGTCTTGTGATCTTGCCATGTGAGAATCCACTAACATAACATGGCATGTTTAACCCGGAAAAGAGACTTAAGGGAGACAGGGTATCTACTTACAAACATTTGAAAGGTTATCATATGGAAAAGCTAGCTAGCCCTAAAAGCTGGCTAGCCCTAAAAGGTAAAATTAAGACTGATGAGTGAAATTTGCATATAACAGATTTAGACTTGAAATAAAAGCAAAATCTTCAAACTATTAAAGTTATCCAAGAGTAGTGGTTTTCCTCAAATAGTAGTGGGTTCACTTATACTTGGAATATTTAGATCAAAGCTAGATAACCACTTGTGGGGAACACTATATAATGGATTTCTGTTTCAGTAGGGGTTATATGGCTTCCATGATCATATCATAAATCTCAGGTCCCTTTATATGTGTGTGTGTGAGTGTGTGTGTGTGTGAGTGTGTGTGTGTGTGTGTGTGTGTAATTGACCCTAGGTTGCCAGCTTCAGCAGTTACAGGATGAATAGACAATGTTCCAGAAGACATTAATTGGTCTTGTTTGCTTCCTGTTTTTACATTCCATTGTTTAAGAATAAAACACTTTTTAAATTAATAGAAGCTTTGCTGCCTAAAATCTTACCAAGACTGGTTTTGGTATTCAACTGATTGTAGAATTAAGATATTAAGGAAGGCATGTAATGTCTTTGAGCCTTAGTTTCCTTATTTATAAAATGAAGTTATTGAACTAGTTGCCCACAAAGGACACTCTTAGTTCTAAATTATGATCTTTTTATGCTATTGATTTGGTTCTGGGCATTTTTTCAGACTTACTTAACATCACGTCTTTTTACGTATTCCATGTTCAAGCCAAATTGGCATATTTGCTTTTTCTGGGAACTCAGAATTCCATCCCCTGCCTCAATGTTTTTATGAAGGCTGTTACTCCTGCTTAGAACACATTCTTTCTTCAGTCTACCTCTTAGAACACTAAATTCCCCCTGGGGTTCAGCGCAAGTGGATCCTTCTATGAGAAGTTTTTTTTCCCTAGAAATTAGTACTCATTCCCTCATCAAATCAACTTGTATTTATTTATCAGTTTACACATTTTATTCCTCAGTAGAATGTAAGCTTTTGTATTCCTCAGTAGAATGTAAGCTTTTTGAATGTAGAAACTATTTTTCATTCATATCTCCAGTGCCTATAGAAATTCCATGCACATATTGGGAGGAGGGGGAAGGTGGTACCACCTGAACCTATAATTTCATTAGTGTATAGAATTTCTAGTGTTAAAATTCTCTCCACCGTTCAGATTAGCAGCTGCAATTTATAGTCTCAGACTACAACTGGGGCACTGAAAAGTTAAGTGATTTCCTCAGTTACACAACTAATATGTGTCATTAACAGAATCTAAACCCATGTCTTTAAGATAGGAAGGCTAGCGCTCCATGTATTATCCCAGGCTGCTTCACCAGGTGCTAATAATTTGTGAATGATAAGCGTTTATCAAATTTAATTGATGAATTTTACATGGTACCATTTGAACGACTCAAAATACATCCAGGAATGACTGTGTTGAAATACTGTTGTTCTTACTTGATTACCTCAAGTAAAACAAAAATACAGTTCGGAGCTGATCTAAAAAGGATAGGGTGAGAGGAAGCAATACCAGTGATTTTTCCTGGGCTGAGAGTAGAGGAAAAAAGAGGAAAGCAGGAGTCTGTGATTACATCAATCTGCACTTTACAAACTATAGCCACCAACATGAATTCTTTTATTTTTAATTTAGAAAAAGAAATATAATGTCACTTGATGGACAGAAACTCAATGTGACTGCACAATGAACTAAAAAAACCTTTTTTTAAAAAAACCATGTACAAAGCACAGAAAAAATGAAAGCTAATAGAGTATTAGACACAAAAGCATGGAGAAGTTGAAGAATAATGCCAGAAGTGATGAAGTCCAGAATGAGCTACAGCTGATGAGGAAAGCTAACACCAACAAAAAAGATTTCAAAGACTACACTGGGGAAAAGAGAAGGTCTATGACGACTGTTTGAATTTAATGGGTTGATGTCAACAGATGAGAAAGTAAAAAGCTCTCTTGCTTTCATTATACTTGTCCTCTTATGTATGATGTTATGACCAAGGAAAATGATGTTTCAGTTGGAAAGAACAGAATAAATATGTCTAGAAGACAGTTGTGACTCAGAATAAAAATGACCTAGTAATAAAACACCTAGCTGTTCTTGGGTTCAAATCACATGGCCCAGATAAACTACATCCATGAGTACTAAAAGAACTAGCATCTATGACTACTGAGCCATGGCCATTGGCCTCTGTAAGATGATGGAAAACAGAAGTACTGCAGGATTAGAAAAGGGCAAAGGTTTCAAAAGGGGGGAAAGAATAAAACCTGAAACCTACATTATTAAACTTCACTTAGATTTCTGCCAAAATTTTATGGCATTATTATGCAGATAGTTAATGAACAACTAGAAAACTTATTATTAAAATTCGGCATGGTTTTATCAAGAATGGGTCATACCATACTAACCTTATATCCATTTTGATCAGTTTCCAATTGCTCAATCAAGGGGATGCTGTAGATATAGTTCACCTATATTTTAATATTTTGTAAGTCTTTCAAGTTATTCTGGTGGACAAGATGGAAAAGTGTAAAACTGCCAGTAGTACAACTGGCAGAATTTGGATCATTTTGAATAGTGGAACCTAAAACATATTTCAGTCAATAATTCAATTACAACTGGGAAAAGTTTCCAGTAGCGTATCCCAGGTGCATGTCCTTGTTACTCAGTCTTTCAGTTGTGTCTGACTCTTTATGAACCCATGGACCATAGCATGCCAATACTGTCCATGGAGTTTTTCTGGAAAATATATTGGAGTTTTTTGCCTTTTCCTTCTCCGGTGAATTAAGGAAAACAGAGGTTAAGTGACTTGCCCAGGGTCACACAGCTAGTAAGTGTCTGAGGCTGGGTTTAAACTCAGTCTTCCTGACTGCAAACCCAGCACTCTATCCATTGAGCTACCTAGCTACCACCTGTACTTAGCCTATTAGTATTTAACATTTATATCAATGACTAGAAAAAAGGTAGGTATAAATACTATGCTTATCAAATTTGCAGATGGGAGCTATAGGCAGGAGATATAAGTAATATTCTAAATGGGTATATTTAAGATATCAATAAAGTACCATTTATTAAGCACCTACTATATACCAGACACCACATTAAGTCATGGGGATAGCAGTATCAATGACTCAAATCTCTTAATTAAATAAAGATAAAACTAAAAGTTCTATATTTGGGTTAATAAAAATCAATGCACAGTCACAAAGTAGAGCGGCATAGTGAGGCAGCAGTTCAACATAAAATGATCTGAGAGTTCTCATTGGTGTGGAATCTAAAGTGGATGATGTGATATGGCAGCCAGGAAAGCTAATATGATATCAAGCTGTATAGTAAGAGAGATAGAGCTTGCAGAAATAAAGAGGTTATAGTTTTATTAAATTCTGACTTACATAACATCTGAAATAGTGAGTCTAGTTTTTAGAGTTATAATTTAGGAAAGACATTGATTAGTTGAAAAGTATCCCAATAACAGGAAATCATAATGGAGATGGTTCTAGAATCATGGCATGTTGGTATTTCTTGAAGATACTGAGGCACTTAGCTTGAAAATAGAGAAGACTAAGGGAGTTGGGTGCAAAGGGATAGTTATCTTTAATTATCTAAAGGATGTCACATGGAAAACTTGTTAGATTTGACATGAGGTTATAAAATGTAGTAAATCCAATTAATGCATGAAAGTTTAAAAAGCGACGAATTCAGTTTGGTACAAGGAAATTCTTCCTAATAATTAGAAACATCCACAAGGGTTGTAGCTTGCCCGGGGAGGTAGAGTGTTCTTCCACATGGGGTGTGGGGTGGGGAGGAAGAACTCCAAGAAAAGGGCAGGTGGGGACTGTCTGAATATGTTATAAAGGTAGTATGGTTTAGTCTGGATGAATACTAAAATCTCTTTCTATAGATATGTATAGAATACGGACTGGAAGTGTCATATATTTGGCTCAAATTCTATGTATGCCTCTGGTCCCTTCAAGCTAGGATATTTCCTGGTTCTTTAGGATATGCATGGGTCAGGTTTCAGGAGGTCTTAAATAACAGACTGAAAAATCTTGACATTACTTTGATTCATACAGAATTAAAATGAGAGTTGAAGTAAATTCATAATGCCTCATTAGAATCCTCAAAAGAAGCTGGGTTAATTATAACTCAGATAAGGAAACAGTAAGAATAGATATGGTTAAGAGAGACAAACAAGGATTTTTCCAGTATGTTAAAGGCACATAAGCAAAGAAATATTAAAAATGAGTATTAAATATGCCGGAATGATGTAACTTCTAAATATTAGATAGAATATTAGATGGAAAAGTTAACTGACTTACTTGAAAGTCCAATCATAAGAAAATATTTTTAAAGACTTCACTCTCCTTCTTTCATATTTAAACAAATTTAACAGGAAGAAATAGTAATACTCTGAAAAAATAGATATTATAAACTTTTGGCTATCATTTAATTAAATTGTCTTTTCAGTATCAAATGGCAGCACTCCAAAAAATTATCTTGTGGTTTCACAAATACTTATATGAGTCTTTGAACTTATTGATTCAGAAATATTTCTCCACTTCCGTAATGAAGTTATCACTTGAAGAGTAGATGTTGATTTAATCTGGAGGTTTTTATAAATATCATCTAATTTAGCTATCATTTCATCTTCAGTAACTGGTATTGTTGCATAAGATAAAGTTATTCTCTTGGTGGGGTTTTTTTTGCATAACATCAAATACCAATGAATTAAGTATATGATTTAAAAAAAAAACCCTGGAAAATTAATATATAAGCTACAAACAAGTCGGAAACAGAAAATATTTAACTTTTTAAAAAGCAAAAGCAAAAAGACTTATAGAGATGAATAAAACTAAAAAGTGTCCCTCATAAGATCAATAAAATAAACAAAACTAGCCAATTTTATTTAAAATACAACAAAAAAGAACCAAGGAAACCAAATTTCCAGGACCAAACAAACACCCTAGACAGAAAAATTCATATGGAATTGACAGGAAGTAAAGAATATTATCAGAAAATATAATGTGCAATTACATGATAACAAACCTGAAAACAAATAAAATTCAAGAAAAATTTAAAAATATAAAATACTCAAAGAAAACATAATAATAATAAACGTGATATCACAAAGTAAAATTAAAGGAGGAATGAATAAACTTTTTTGAGGGGGAAAGGCAAGGCAATTGGGGTTATAAATAAACTTTTAAAGAAAAACTATCCCTGGTCAAGATGAATTTCCAAATGAGTTATATCAATCATGTAAAGAACAAATAACTCCAATGAAAACTATTTACATAAAGAAAGAATCCATGTTATTAATCTCTCTCAGTAAATCAAATTTTATCCTGATATCCAAATCAAGGAGATAAAGCAGAAAAAAAAGTATAAAACTATGACACTAACAAATATTGTTGGAAAATAATAAAGATTCTGTATAATCCTGAGCAAATAATATAGCTTCTAAGTGTCTCAAGAAACTTTATCGAGTTTATCTACTAATTCACAGAGGTTTACACAATCTGCACTGCTGGATGCAGCTCACAGATGAGAGTTCCCAATACTGAAAAAACCATAGATCTTTCATGCATTTGCTTACTTAAAAGGATGATACAATTATATATTCTTAAATTTAATTATGACTAATATTAATAAAAATAATAACAAAATCTCATAATAATGTCAATGGATAGAAAAGACATTGATGAAACATTCTTTTTAAATGCCAAAAACATTTTTTTAATTGCAATAATAAAAGATTCCATAATACAATTTTAAAAAATCTAAAAAGAATAATTAGCATTATTGGCAATGGTGAGATACTGGAAGCTTTTCCAATAAGGTGTGCACTATTATTTTCTATAGTTCTAGAAATGCTAATTAGGAATAAGCCTATAAATTGAAGGAAGAAGCATTGACAATAAGTCATGAAGAATAAATTGATGGGATAAGCACAGGCAAAAAGAAATTAAAATGATGTTTTGTTTACTAAGGGAAACCTAGGCAGTCAATAAAAAATAATTAACCAAGAATAAAGTAGCAGCATACAAAATAAATCCAGAAAATAAGCAGCCTTTCTCTAAAGTACTAACAAAATCCAGCAGGATTTTATGGCAATAAGTTCAATATAAGGAAATAGCAAAAATGTATTAAATATCTGACAAGTCACATATCAAGATAAAAACAAAACCTAAAGAAATGTAACTACAAAGCAATTTTCATCAAAAAGAGAAAACTCAAAATAATTAAAGAGACATTCAATGTACATGGCTTGGCCATGTAAATATAGTAAATACTATAATACAAAATTTATGCATTTAGGATTATACAAATAAAATAATTTTTTAAAAAATCTTGAAAATGACGGGAGTAAAAAAACTCACTTGTATAAATAATAGAGCAAAAATTTGAGATAAAATTAAGAAAAAAAGTAGGAAGAACAGGGGCTTGGTACAACCAAATATAAAACTATACTACAAAACAAGTATCAAAAATTATCTGATACTGGTTTATGAAAAGAGGTAGGTTGATGGGATAGAATAGAAAAGTAGGATTTGGTAACAAATTCCTAAAAGCACATATTATTCAGAAAGCAGAAAAATATAACCTAATTGAGGGAAAGACTATTTGACATGAACTGCTGAGAAAACTAGAAAATAGCTCAAGTGTGGTAAAATACAGGTGTAGTTCATTTCTTTCTCAAGTGGCTCTGAGACCTCATGGATCTTTCTTAAATTAATGTATTTATTTTTTATTAATTTTTTGAAACTTTGAGTTCCAAATTTTCTCCTTCCTTTTTTCCCCTCCTGTACCCACAAAGAAAACAAGCAATTGGATATCACTTATAGAAGTTGTTATGCAAAATGTTTCCATATTATCCATTTTGCAAAAAGAAAAAGAAAAAGAGCAAGAAATATAAAGTGAAAAAGTATGCTTCAAAATGTACTCATAATTTATCATTTCTCTGGCTGTTCTTCTTCATGGGTCCTTTGGAATTATCTTAGATCATTGTCTTGATCAGAGTAATAAAATCTTCACAGGTAGTCTATCATTGGTTACAATATTGTTGTTACTGTATGCAATGTTTTCCTGGTTCTCTATCATTTTATACAAGTCTTCGGAAGTTGTTCTGAGACTATTCTACTCATAATTCTTATACTACCATAGTATTTATTCACAATTATATATCAAACGTGTTTAGCCATTTCTTAATTGATGCGCAGAGCCTCAATTTCCAATTTCTGCTGCCACCACCAAAACAAAAAAGGTACTGCAAATAAATATATACATTTTTACATGCAGGTCCTTTTTCTTTAAAAAAAAAAAAACATCTATTCGGGACACAGATCTAGCAGTAACGTTACCAGGTCAAAGTATATGCAGTTTAATAGTCCTTTCAGAATAGGTTCAAACTGATCTCTAGAATTATTGAACCAGTTCACAACTCCACCAAAATGAATTAGTGTCTCCCCTCCCCCATTTCTTCAATATTCCCTTCAGCATTGATAATTTTCTTTTCCTTTCATGTTAATCAATCTGATATGTATGAGGTGGTTCCTCAGAGTTGTTTTAATCAGTAGTGATTTCAACAGTATTTTTATGTGACCCATGGATACCTTTTATTTCTTCTTCTCAATATTGTTCACATACTTTGACTATCAATTAAAAGATGTGTCTTATTTTTATTAATTAGTCTCAGTTCCCCATATATTTGAGAAATGAGACTTCAATGAGAGAAATTTGCTGTAAAAATATATATATTCCCCCAGTTTCCTTCTTATTTTTTCTGCATTGGTTTTGTTTGTGCAAAAACTTTAATTTCATGCAATCAAAATTATCCTTTTTATTTCCTATGTTCCTCTCCATCTATTGTTTGACCATAAACTCTTCCCTTATCTATAAATTTGAAACAGAAAATTTTCCATGATGCCATAACATGTTTATGATATACCCCTTTATGTCTAAATCATGTAGTCATTTTATATTACCTTGCTATAAGAGTGAGATATTGGTTTTTGCCTAGTTTTTACCAAATGTTCTCCAATTTCTGTGCATTTTTTGTCAAATACTGAGTTCTTGCCCCCAAAGCTTAGATTTTAGGATTTATCAAATTCTAGATTACTATGGTCATTAACTCTTGTGCTGTTGTTCACTCGTTCAGTCATGTCTGCCTCTTTGTGACCCTGTGGACCATATTGTCCATAGGTATGGTTTGTTTTTGGTTTTTTTTTTTGGTCAGGGTGTGGAGGGAGACACTGGAGTGGCATGCCATTTCCTCCTCCAATGGATTACGGCAAGCAGAGGTTAAGTAACTTGCTCAGGGTCATACAAAGAGTAAATGTCTCAGGGCAAATTTGAACTCAGGTCTTCCTGAATCCAATTTCCACCCTATGCACTGAGCCATTTAGTTGCCTCCTTACTATTGTGTAGTGTGTGCCTAATTTATTCCATCCTACCCCACTATTTCTTAGTCATTACCAGATTGCTTTGATGATTACAGTTTTGACATATAGTTTGAAATCTGTTATTCCTAAGCCACTTTCCTTCACATTTTTTTTTGCTTCCTTCGATGTTCTTGACCTTTTCTTCTTCCAGATGCATTTTGTTTCTATTTTTTCTAGTCTCACAAAATGATTCTCCAGTGACCTGATTATTATGGAACTAAATAAATAAATTAAGGAGAATTGTCATTTTTATTATATTGGTTTGGCCTATCCATTTACAATAAATATTTCTTCACTTGTTTGGAGATGCATTTATTTGTGTGAAAACTGTTTTGTAACTGTGTTCATATCCCTGGGTTTTCTTGGCAGTTAAACTGTTTATTTCATAATGTCTGCAGTTATTTTAAATGAACTTCTCTTTCTATCTTTTTCTTCTAGGCTTTATTGATAATATAAAGAAATTGATGATAATTTACATACATGTATTTTATATGCTACAAATTTGCTGAAGTTTTAATGTTTCAACTATTTTAAAGCTGATTCTCTAGGATTCTTTAAGTATACCATCATATCATCTGCAAAGAATAATAGTTTTGTTTCCATATTGCCTATTATTATTTCTTCAATTTCTTTTTCTCATTGCTATAGCTAGCACTTCTAATATAGTATTTAATAATAATGGTGGCAGCTGACATCCTTGCTTCACTTTATTGGGTGAACTTATTCAGAAGGCTTCTAACTTACCCCCATTATAGATCATGTTTGCTTCTGCTTTCAGATAGATAATACTTGTCATTTTAAAAGGGTTCCATTCATTCCTATGCTATGCTTTTTAGTGTTTTTTTAAATGAATGTGTTGTATTTTGTCAAAAGCTTTTACTATATAATTATATAGTCATATGATTTTTGTTGTATTTATTATTGAGATAGTCAATTATGCTTATAGTTTTCCTAATATTGAACCAGTCTTGCATCTCTGGTATGAGTCCTACCTGGTCAAAGTGTATGATCTTTGTGATATATTGTTGTAATCTCCTTGTTAGTATTTTATTTAAAATTTTTGAAGCAATATTCACTAAATAAATTGATTTGTTATTTGCTTTCTCTATTTTTGCTTTCCCTGGCTGAGATATTTTAATCATATTTGGAAGGAATTTGGTAGGACTCCTTCTTTTTTTAATTTTTAAAATACTTTATATAGTATTGGACTTAGTAGTTCCTTAAATGGTTCATAGAATATATTTGTAAATCCATCTGGCTCTAAGGATTTTTCCTTAGGAAGCTTATTTATGGCTTGTCAAATTTCTTTTTTTTAAGATAAGGTTAGTTACTTAAGTATTCTATTTCCTTTTTTGTTAATCTGGGCAATTTATATTTTTTTCTAAATATTCATTGAGTTTACTTAGATTGTCATTTTTACTGATGTAAAATTGGGCAAAATAACTCCTAATGAGTACTTTATTTGCATCTTCACTGATGGTATATTCACAATATTCATTTCTGATACTGGTGATTTGTTGTGTCTTTTTAAAACTAAATTTACCAATATTTTACCTTTTGGAATTCCTTTTTTCATAAAATTAACTCCTAGTTTTATTTGATATTTAATTTTTTAAAACTTTGAATTATATTAATCCTTTTTTGGTAAGATTTCCATTTTGGTGCTTAACTGGAGATTTTTAATTTGTTCTTTCCCCAAATTATTTTGTAGTTACAAGATCAATTCATTGATCTTCTTTTCCCTCTTTTACTGATTTGTGTGTTTAGAGATACATATTTTCTCCTAAGTGCTACTTTGGTTTTATCCCACAAATCAAATTTGGTATGTTGTCTCATTTTTGTCATCTTTAATGAAATTATTGACTTTTTATTGTTTGCTTCTCAAATCACTCATTCTTTATGATTAGATTTAGTTCCCAATTACTTTTTAATCCTTACTTCTATTACCCTTTATTGAGTGTAATTTTTATTGAATTGTGGTATGAAAAATGTGAATTTAATGTTTCTATTTTTCTGTATTTTTATGAGGTTTTACGTCCTAATCCAAGGTAAGTTTTTGTGAAGGTGCCATGTACAACTGAGAAAAGGTATACTCCTTTCTATTCCCATTCAAGTTTCTCCAGAGAGCCTCATATCTAACTTATGCTAACACTCTATTCATCCACTTAGTTTCTTTCTTATCTATTTTATGGCTAAATTTATCTAACTCTGAGAGGGGAAAGTTATGTGGCTCCATTAGTGTGGTTTTACTTTCTATTTGCTCCATTAATTCATTTAACCTTTCCTTTAAGAATCTGGATGCTAAAACTTTCATGCATACATATTTAGGATTCATATTACATCATTGTCTATGGTGCCTTTCAGTAAGATGTAATTTCTCTGCTTCTCTATTTTATTTAGGTCTATTTTTGCTTTTGCTTTGGCTGAGACTGTGATTGCTACTTCTGCCTTTTTTTCCCCCAACTAACACATACATTCTCCTCCAGGCCTGTATTTTAACTCTGTGTGTCTCTCTGTTTCAAGTGTATTTCTTGTAAAGAATGTAATATTGAATTCTGTTTTCTAATCCACTTCACTATCCACTTCTGTTTTGTGGATAAATTCATCCCATTCACCTCCACAGTTATGGTCAATAACTTTGCATTTCCCTTTATCATAATTCCTTTTGTTCTAATCCTTCTATTTACTCTGTCCCTTCTCAAAAGTCTAATTTACTTTTGACTACCATCTCCCTTAATCTACCCTCCCTTTTGTCACTCCCTCCACCTTTTCTCTTATTCCTTTTCCCTCTTACTTACTGGGAAAAAGAAATTTCTATCTTGAGTGAGTCTATATATTCTTTCTCCTCTGAACAAATTCCAATGACAGTGAGTTGCAAGAATTGCCCACCCACACCAATCATTTTTACTTCCAATGTAAAAGTTGTTCTTTGTGTACCTCTTTTACATGAGTAAATTTTCCCCTTCTCCCAAGGCATCCCTTTTTCTCATTCTTTCATTTCTTTAGATTGTCCCAACGTTATTGGCTCAGTACTGTGCCATTTATCTAAGTTTAACCTTAATGAGTCCCTTACAACTTCTCTTTCATGTTTACTTTTACATGCTTCTCTTGAGTCTTGTATTTAAAAATCTAATTTTCTATGCAACTCAGATCTTTTTATCAGGTATGCTCAAAAGTCTACCATTTCATTAAATGTTCTTTTATTTTTTTCCCTGAAGGATTATATTTACTTTTTCTAGGTAGGTTATTATTAGTTGTGATTCTAGTTGTTTTGTCTTCAGGGAACATTATATTTTAGATCATTTTTCCTCTAATGTGGGCTAATAAATCTTGTGTGTTTCTGTTTGTGGTGCCATAGTAGTTGAATAGTTTCTTTATGAGTACCTGTACCATTTTCTCTTTGACCTCAGAACTCTGGAATTTGACTATAGTATACCTGGAACTTTTAATTGTGGAATCTCTTTCAGGAGGTGATAAATGGATTCTTTCAATTTTGATATTACTCTCTAATTCTAGGATATCAGACAAGGTAGAGTGTGCATTAAAGATAGCATGTACATCCCCTTCATTCCATTCCACCCCCAAGTTTCTAGTAGTAATGTTGCCAGTTTTAGGAGGAAAAAGTGGCTTAGTTTTGGTTGTTTGTTTTGATTTGGGTTGGGTTTTTTTTTGGAGGGAAGGAAGGGGACAAGAGAACTTCCACTGTAATGTATTATATAGTCCTTAGGTTCCAATATATCTGGGGTTTTGGAACTTGAAGGGAATAGAGGCAAGGGATAGTATAACTGCCTTGTTCCAGAAAGTGAAAGTGGTTAATACTCTCTATCTGTTAATAGCAATGACTCTATAGCAACATATCAGAAAGATTATACATGCTGACCAACTTGGATTTACCTTAGGAATTCATATAACAATCTAACTAATTCTAGGATTTATATGAGCTTCGAAGGAAGGAAGGAAGGAAGGAAGGAAGGAAGGAAGGAAGGAAGGAAGGAAGGAAGGAAGGAAGGAAAGAAGTCAACTGAAAGTTATGTCAGCATTTCCCTGATGCCATGATCACCTTTGAAAATGAAGGGCAAACACAAGGCTGTATAACTTCTCAAAATATGATGTTTAGCCTCTTTGTTTAATCATAGCCTTTAGGTAGTTCAGTAATTCTTAAGTTGTCTCTTCTTGATCTGTTTTCCAGATCAGTTGTTTTTCTGCTGAGGTATTTCACATGTGTTTTTCTCATTCTTTTGACTTTGTTTTATTGTGTCTTGATGTCTCATGGAGTCAATAGAAGCCACCTGCTTAATTCAAATTTTTTAAGTATTCTTTTCTTCAGTGAGTTTTTGTAACTCTTTTTCCATTTGTCCAATTCTTATTTTTAAGAAGTTATTTTCATCAGAAAAGTTTCATACCTTTTTTTTCCATTGGGACAATTCTGTTGTTTTTTTTTTAATTTGGACAAGTCTGTGTTTTCAGTGTTTTTGTTTATCTTTTGGCAAGAAGTTGTCGTTTTACACTTTTCTTGCATTGTTCTCATTTATTTCCCCAGTTTTTCTCTGATTTTGACTTTTAAAAAATTTTTTAGCTCTTCTAGGAATTCTTACTGGGCTTATTTTGAGTTCACATCTTTCTTGAGGCTTTGCTTTAATTATTTCAATATTATTGTCTTCTTCTGAGTTTATGTCTTGATCCTCCCTGTCACCATACTAGCTCTATGGTCAGTTTTATTTTTGTTATTGTTTGCTTACTTTTCTAGCCCATTTTTTGAATTTTAATTTTATGTTAAAGTTGGGTTTTGCTGTGGGTGGAGGTAAGCAGTGGTGCTATCTCAGTCTTCAGACATTTTTGTGTTGCTATTTTCACAGTTACATGTGAGGATTTGAAGTTTTTGTTACTTCCAAGGTCATATGATCTGGGAGGAATCTGTTCCTTTGGTTCACTGATCCTTTGTGACCAGAAACAACACTACTCCCCAGGGCCCCTGATACCTAGTGACTGAAATGGATACTGCTTCTCAGAGCCACTGATCCCTTGGGACAGCAATTGTTCTTTTCCACTCTGGAATGGTAACTTTGAAGTGTGTATGGGCAATGGAGATGAAAATCAATTATTATGCTATATTATGCTCTCTTGTTTGAGAGCTCACAAAGGTGCTGCTGCTGTGGCCACCTCAAAGGCCAATCACTAGTTGATTCCACCATGTAAGCTCCAGAGTAATAACCACTCTAATGTCACAGACCTGTGCTTCTGATCTTCTAAATTGTCTTAGGTTGGGAAAGTGTATCACTCTAATATTCTTACTCCACTCCAAAACTGAATTTGAGACATTATTTTAAAGCTATTTGAAGGGGAATTTTGGGAGAGCTTGGCTGCTTCCTCTACTCTGCCATCTTGGCTCCACAGCTGTAAACCTGACCTCATTGATTTCTTGGAGGTGAACATACCTCCAATGAAGAGGAAATTAAAACAATAATTAGGAATTATTTTGCCCAATTGTATGCACATAAATTTTACAATCTTAGTGAAATGGACAAATATTTACAAAAATATAAATTGCCCAGACTAACTGAAGAG
>CM053597.1:154632211-154655245 GCA_028646575.1 Pseudocheirus occidentalis
TTTTTTAAAGTCCTTTTTCAGTTGATGTATAGCTTCTAGGCATTCTTCAAATGTCTTGGAAGCATTTGGCGTGGGAGTTCTGACTGTGTTGCCTTCCTCCCATTCCATGCTTTGATCCTTCTTGTCCACAAAAAAGGATTCTAGAGTTTTATTGCTGTTCTTATTTTGCTTCCTTTTCCTTATGTTGGCCAGTCAATTAATTGGTTGGGTTTTTTTAAAGCTTTTTTTAAGCTTCTGCTTCCAGGGGGGAAAGCTCTGTTCCAAATCACTGGGTTTTTCCCAGCTGCCAGAGCTATTAGGGGTGTGTTGCAGCCCCCCCAGCTTTGGCTTGCTGAGAGCGCACCCCAGGACCACCACCCAAGACCATGATCTGGATCCAGGCCGCTCAACACAAGAGCACTTGGCCCTGATTAATCAACTCAGCCACCCTGTGGTGTCTGCAGGCCAGGGGCTCTGAAGCAGACTAGTGGGGGTAGCCACTGGTTACAGTAGTTCCTGCCCTTCCCCCACTGCTACTTTGCCCTGGGGCAGGTTGGTCAAACTGCTTTTCCTCTCCCAAATTAAGTTTCAAAGTTCCACTTTTGCTGACCTGTAATCCTGGTTTGCTAGATGTGAAAATCCCTCCAGGTGCTGTAGATCTGCTCCCCAGGGATGGACTCACACTGCAGCTTGGGAGGCTTGGCTCGGCTCTTCCTGACCACCCTGATGCCTGGTCGTTGTTGTGGTTTTCGGGCTGGGCTGGTCTTGGCTCCCGGCCTGCTGGTACTATCTAGTCCTTGTTTTTCACATCTTGGTAGATGTGGCATTGTTCCAGGTGCTGTAGATCTTCTCTCTTGTAGACTGGCTGTGGCTTAGCTCGGCTCAGCTCCTCTGGTCACCCTGGAGCCTGGCTGCGTTTCCGTTTCAGGCTGGGCTGGCCTTGGCTCCCGGCCTGGGGTGGTGAGCCCCTCTTGGTGAGCTGCCTTCAATGAGAGATGTGTTTTCTGTATTTTTGTGAGTTTGAGACTTTGTTGAGAGTCATATTTTATGTGTATTTTGGTTGGTTGTGTGGGAGCTGTGAAACCTTGCTGCTTCTACACCACCATCTTGGCTCCGCCCCCTTTCTTTCTTTCTTTCTTTCTTTCTCTCTCTCTCTTTCTCTCTCTTTCCTTTCTTCCTTCTTTCCTTCCTTCCTTCCTTCCTTCCTTCCTTTCTTCCTTCCTTCCTTCCATACAGAAAAGGAAATGAATTTGTTCTGTTTGACCTCAGAGGCAAAACTAGATCTCATGGGTAGAAACTACAGAACAAATTTAGACTCAATATAGGGAAAATCTTACCAACAGTTCAAATTATCAACTAGTAGACTAACCATTATAGACAATTTAAAGATTTCCCATTAAAAATCTTCAAGAAAATGCTAGATTATCTCCTTTCCAGTGGGTGGTGGAGGGCATTCTTTTGGGGGACATGGGTGGGAGTAAATAACCAGTGAGTTTTCTTCTAACTTTGAAATTATGGGATGTGATAGATCAACCCATGTAACATGTGCAGAACAGCCCTTCTTGCTCCTAGATGATCACATGAGCTAATTCAGATTTTGTGTTTTGGGGAAGCTTCTGACTGAGGTGAGGGATTTTGTTATTCCCAAAGTACCTAAATGCTGAAGTGGCATATGTAGTAAGCCAGAAGCAGGAAGGACAGCTAGCCACATGCTCCAAGAAGAGATATTCCTGGAAAAGGGAAAGGGAGGAGTTAGTGGTCTGAGTTGTTATATATAGATGTGGATATATCTTGAGATAGGATTTCTAGAGAAATGGCAAAGATAAGTCATTTAATCAGCAAAGATAATTTCATTTCATCACAATTTGTTTCTTCCAAAGTAATGACCAGAAACAGATTCCTAGGTGAATATTATGTCTCTAGGGAAGATGTGTCAAAAATTGCATTAAACTCTATATATACATTGTTAAAATGTGGCTAGAGATTGAGGGTAGGATACAGAGGGGATAAAGGTGTTTGATCTGAAAAGATCCATTAGCTTCAGAGGATATCTATCTTGGGTACCAGTAATAGACTTCTCTAGGAAAGTTCTTGATTTCTAGTAAAGAAGAAAGACAAATGTTTAGCAAATTTCTATTCTTCTTATCTTTTCATCCTTGTGCCACTAAAATCCAGAATATGGAAGTACAGAATGCTACTCATTCTCCCATTTATTTCAACCTTCTGTCTCTCTCCTCCAATACCCCTCTTCATATCTGCTCACACCTTCTACTGAGTCCTCTGGCACTTCTAAAGTTATTAAGGCCTTCTGCCTTCAAAGGAATGCCTGTCTTTTAGGATCCTTGGTGGTTTATTTTTAAGATTTAGCTTAAATATAATCTTCTACATGTAGCTTTTCTCTATTTCTCCAGCTGCTAATTGCCCTCCTTCCTCAAACTATCTTGTATTTATATTATATAGTATATATATATATATATACTTTTACATATAAAGATTGATAGAATATAAACTTTTTCAGGATAGCGAGTCTTATTATTTATCTTTATACTCCCAGCCTTTCAAATTGTACCTATCACATAGCAATTGTTAAATGAATGCTTGTTAATTGATTTATTGACAAAATATATTATCATAGGCAAGCTCAGAAAGTACAACTTTGTAAGGAAAGTTTTCTTGGGATCCAATTAGTAGAAGGTTAACCCAGAATACAGACTTTAGAAACAGGGATAGAGTGAGGGAATACAATTGTAGAATACAGATTTGTTGAAAGGAATGTATGATACTGAGTGGATATCATTGTATCTACATACATGTGTGTACATGTGCATGCGTGTGTGGGGGAGATTATGAAGAACATAGAGGCCTTATAAGTTAGTAACTGCCAGTTAGAAGCAAATAGATTATCAGGCAAAAGACACATTTGGGGTTATTTCTGATTGTATAAATGTTTCTTCTGTCTCCTAGCTCTGTGCTAATTTTGTTTCCAGTCCTTGCAAATATAGAGAATTTGAGGGGAATATCACAAACATGGGAAAAAATAAAGGCAAAATGTCATACATTGAAAACTTTCAATTTTCTGGAAAGGGCCCTTGATAGTTAAAAATTTTAGGGCAAAGCCAGAATCAGTTTATCTCACCTGCATCACTTTGTCTTTTTTGAGGACAAGGTCCATGAAGCCCAACTGCACGCTCACAAGGGACTTAGTTAAAAGGAACGTGTAATCATCTCTTTCTGCAGTCCTATGTTGGGGTTATGATTCTACTGGGTTTTTTTCCTTTATCAGGGGATCCCAGTTCTATCTCTCTCTGTAGGTTTATGTTTCCATGGAAACATGCCCTTTAATGTATCTGAAATACTTTGCATTTAAGCCACTAACTCTTTTCCAACCAAAGCAGATCATAAAGAGAACTGACTATGTTGAGGTGGAAATGTACTTGTTTTCCATACTTGGTGCAATTCTCAAATAAATACTCTGGATATCTTGCCCCGATTTTTAACCACAATCTACTCATCTCATAATCTGATTTCTTTGCTTACTAGTCTATTGATGAAAGCGTTCTTTCTAAAAGGTCCAAAGAACGATTGAATTCCAAAAACAATGGTCTGTTATTGGTCTTTTTTTCCTCTTGGACCTTTCTTCATTATTCGATACAGTTGATATCTTCCTTGCCCAAAACATTCCATTTCTTTGGCTTAAGACATGCTAGATTGTTCTGACAATAGGCTGTTCTTATAGCCTATTCTTTTTTTGTCTTGTCACTGGCTTCACTTCCTCTTGACTCCACCTACACAAGGATGCACTTCAACTCTCTACTCCTCTTACTCTAACGCAGCGGTTCTCAACCTGTGGGTTATGTTCAGTTTGTAACAATGAAAACACATCCTGCATATCAGATATTTACATTACACTCCACAACAGTAGCAAAATTACAGTTATGAAGTAGCAATGAAAATAATTTTATGGTTGGGGCGTCACCACAACATGAGGAACTGTATGAAAGGGTTGAGGCATTAGGAAGGTTGAGAACCAGTGCTCTACTGCCTAATATTTCAGAGTTTAATTTCACTCTCATGGCTTCAATTATACATGGTACAGATATGAATCCCAAATTTCTAGCCCTGACTCCTTCTGAACTTCAGTTCTGTATCTACAAATGCCTGCTGTACTTGTTCTTTGATCTCCTCCTGTCATTAAAGATGCTCCAAATTCATTTTCCTCAACCCCTAATCTCAAACTTGTGGTGACTCTGATTTCACTATTTCTCTTACATTTCCCAAGTCTTCTCTATACAAAACCTCAGCACCATCTGTGACTCTTTGTTATTTTCTGTGTAGTGTTAGCCTTATACTATGGATAAAAGTGCCTTTGGTGACAGTAATGATAAGTGGAGAAGGAAATGTTTGCCCTTGGGTGTAGCACTTACAGCAAACAATTCAGTTTAAAAAATCAGTAAACCATGTGTGCAAAAGATCAGTCAAAGTGACTGGCATTCTATATACAAAACAACCAGAGGATGGACAGAATTTTTTACTTTTTAATCGGCAGCAATGTCATATAGTTTCTTATCTCCCCAAGTTATATTCACCTCGTGGCTTTCTACCCTGAATGTGAAATGGTTTGACAGTCATATTCCTGCCCTGTGTAAATACAGAGGAATCGCATTATTGCTGCTATTAGTAGTCAAGCAACTAAAGCAACTACTTTGAGTAGGGAACCCCAAAAGAGAAGGAGCAAGGCAAATGAACTCTTATTAAGACTAAGACAGCTCAAAGGTACATTGCTGGTCAGGAAATAGTGCTCACAACAGAATAAAAGAGCATTAGTCACTAGGGGCGGTCCATCTTTCAAAGACACTCATCAAAAACTGTAACAATCAGGGGTGGCTAGGTGGCACAGTGAATAGAGCACCAGCCCTGGAGTCAGGAGGACCCGAGTTCAAATTCAGCCCCAGACACTTAACACAAAAACTAGCCGTGTGACCTTGGGCAAGTCACTTAACCCCAACTGCCCTCCAAAAAAGCAAAAAAAAAAATGTAAGAATAGATTGGATTTGCTTTATAGGGAAATTTGAGGGAGGTCACAAAGCAGGAATGATCACATGGATATACAAAGAAATTAGTTTTCATATCATGCTCTGGGAACAAATTAGTTATGAAAGGGGTGTATTTCTGTATGCCATGTTAGAAACAGAAAAAAGGATTAAAATACCTATTTTACCTTTCTTGTGATAGAAAAGCCTTATTATGGCTTGGAACAGGCTATCTAGGATCTTTCTGGGCAAACTAATATAACAGAAGTAAAATATTTTTCTTGGTGCTATGGTTGCATCTCAAATGCCTTATCTAATAGAGGAAAAACAATCCCTAGGATATGAATAATCAAGACAATCATCTTTTCTATCCTTCAAGTTAACTTTTTGTGACTCCCCAACATGTCACTCCCCATTTTTGAGGCCTTCATATCTCCAATTTAACCTACTTACCTACCTATATACATACATACATACACACATACACACATCACATGATGCAATTTCCCTGGATCTACATTGCTATGGGTAAACTAGGGCTCATTATTCCATTAAATCTTAAATAATAAGAGAGTCACTGAATACATTTTTAAAATATTCATGGTGGATGTTTTCATATGCATTATCTTATAGCAAACTGTAACATTTCAAAAACTTTGGAAGCCACAGGAAAAAGGGGTTATGTTTCTTTAGAGAAATGACCCCAGAAATTTGAGGGGAAAATATGTAGTTACATAGAAATTTCTATACATATATATTTGATACTGGCTTTGTGTAACACTCTTTAGAGAAAGAAGTCACCTTTTTGGCTTAGGAACATTAAAAAAATATATTATATATAACTTTATTTGTTCCCTATTGCCTCTAGACTTGGAGTAGCATAAAACAAAAACTCCTCAGTTCGATCTTTAAAGCCCTTTAGAAGTTATCAGCATCCTACCTTTTCCAGGCTTATTATATATTCCTTCTTATTATAGACTCCACACTCCAGTCAAACTGGTATACTTGCTGTTTCTCTTATGGACATTCCTCTATCTCCCATCTCCATGCCTTTTCACTGGCTGATCCCCATGCTTGGAGTACAACCTCCTGGAAATTCTTGGTCACTTTCAAAACTCAGTTCAAGTATTTTCTTAATAATTCTTTCATGATTCTTTTCATGATCCCTCCAATTGCTAATGGTCCTCTGAAATTACTTTGTATTCATTTTATGTTTTCTAGTTACAGTTATGTGTATATATTGTTTCATGCATAGACTGCATATAAAATGATTGTAAATTTCCTAAGGTCAGGGACCCTTTATCCCCTAGACCTGGGACAAGGACAAAGTAGATACTTAATTGTTTTTGTTGTTTGTCCTTCACTCTCAAAGAAAACCATAATATCAGGAAGGTGATGCCATAACATGCAAATGAATTGGATTTAAGTGAGGGAGGGCTGTGCAAAGTCACCAGCTCTACTTTCTCCTTCAGAGCCCTCTGGGATCAATGGCAAGATATAGATCAGGGCAACTGGAGATGACCTTCAGAATTTAATAAGTACACACTGAATGGATATTAGACATACTTAGAAATTGGAAAGCTTAGGGACAAAAAAACCCAGAAAATTTCAGACTATGAAGGGCATTGTCCCAAGTTTTCTCATTTTGAGCAGAGTGATAAAAATGATTCATCAGGGGAAAAAAGGGCTTCATTCCCCCTGAGTTTTATATTTCTACCTACAAACACACTTACATGATTAATTAAATGTTGACATTGAGCTCTCCTATGTTTGGCATGACTATTGGACTGCTGATGGCCCAGGGACATGGATGGCAGAAGATTTGCATATATGACCAAAAAGCAAAGGAGTCTGAATACAAATAAAAATATTTGCTCTGCAAACAAATTAGTTATGAAAGGGGTATATTTCTATATTCCATGTTAAATGGCTCTACTCTCAGTAAAGGTTTGAAGCTTTAAGTTGGTAGTCATTGTATTGGAATTAATTTTGCCCTTCAGAGAGACAGCAAAGTGACCTAAAAAGAAGACTGGTCTGGGAGTCATGATTGACTAGGTTGCCACTTAATCTCTCAGTCTCAACTTTCCCATCTGCAAAAGGGGAATAACTATATCTGCATTACTTACTTCAGAGGAGTAGTGTGAGGACCAAATGAAATAATGTATGTAAATAGCTTTGCAAAATAATATACAAAAGTCAGTCATTATTATTCAAAATCATCTGAAAGAAAGACAGAATGAAGATTGCTATTTATCTGATTTCCCTCAAATAACTAAGCATTCTTACTTAACTTAAAGGAGACTCAGGGCTTGTGGCAGCTTTCCTCCTCCATGACCAAAACTTTATTTCTTTAATTGTATGAAATTAAAAATATGCTTCCTAAATTTTGCAAGGAAAAAGAAAGACCTCCAGAATTTTTTAGTGGATGATGGCTCCCATGACAACAGGAGAAAGGGAAAAGAAGAGATAAAGAGAGAAATGAAGACACAAAGAAAAATGCAATAGAGTGCTGAGTAATGTTTCCATGGCAACTGTATTACATGTGCAGAGAACTGCCCAAATAATTCAAGACCCAGTAACCAAAAAGAGAAGAAGTGGAAAGATGTCCTGAAGTAGGTAACAACCACCTAGGGAAAATGAATTATCTTTGTGGGTTTACCTCCTCTTCATATTCTGCTTCCAATCCACACCCTAACCACTATTATAAATGACAATATTCTTGGAAAAGAATACCACCTGATTCAGAGAGATCTCAGGATAACAGGGATCAGGCTTAAGAGCCCCCAGAAGGAATCCAAGGAGGATGGGGAGGGGGAGGAATCACAAATAATAAAGATCATTTCCCTCTGGGTGTCAGCTTGCTTTTCCATCTTTCTAGATTAATTTGAACAAAATAGATATACTTGCTTTCACACTCCAGATGGCTGGGAGAGGAAGAGCCATTCAAAAAATCTTAAATCAAAATTGAAATGTGATTATGCTACAAAGATAGGTGCAGAACACTGAGCAACATCTCACACCATATACCAAGATAAGGTCAAAATGGGTACATAATTTAGACACAAAGGGTGATACCATAAGCAAATTAGGAGAGGAAGGAATAGTTTACCTGTCAGATCTATGGAGAAGGAAAGAATTTATGACCAAAGAAGAAATGGAGAACATTACAAAATGCAATGATAATTTTGATTAAATTAAAAATATTTTACACAAACAAAACCAATGCAGCCAAGATCAGAAGGAAAGCAGAAAGATAGGAAACAATTCTTATAGCAAATGTTTCTGATAAAGGATTCATTCCTCAAATGTATAGAGAGAACTGAGTCAAACTTACAAGAATATAAGTCATTCTCCAATTGACAGTTTTCAGATGAAGAAATTAAAACTATCTTATATAGTCATGTGAACAAATGCTCCAAATCACTATTGACTAGAGAAATAAAAATTAAAATAACTCTGAGGCACAACCTCACATCTATCAGATTGGCTAAGATGACAGAAAAGGAAAATTATAAATGTTGGAGAAGATTTGGGAAAATTGAAAGAGTAATAAATTGTTGGGGGAGTTGTGAACTGATTCAACCATTCTGGGGAGCAATTTGGGATTATGCCCAAAGGGCACTCAAACTGTGTATATCTTTTGATCCAGCAATACTGCTTCTAGGTCAGTATCCCAAACAGATGATTAAAAGGGGAAAGGACCTACACATACAAAAATATTCGTAGCAGTTCTTTTTGTGTCGGCAGACAATTGGAAATTGAGGGAATGCCCATCAGTTGGGGAATGGATGAACAAGCTGTGATATATGAATGTAATAGAATACTATTGTGCTATGAGAAATGATGAGTAGGAGGATTTCAGGGAAAATACCTGGGAAGACTTACATGAACTTATGCTGAGAGAAGTGAGTAGAACCAGGAGAATATTATATACAGTAACAGCAACATTGTGAGATGATCAACTATAATAGACTTAGCTCTTCTCAGCAATACAGTGATCAAAGACAGTTTCAAAAGACTGATGATAAAAATGTTCTCCACATCCAGAGAAAGAACTATGGAGTCTGAATACCCATCAAAGCAGACTATTTTCACTTTTCTGTTTTGTTTTGTTTTTTGTGGCTTTTCTCTTTTGCTCTATTTCTTCTTTCACAACATGACTAAGATGGAAATTTGTTTGTATTATTTCACATTTGTAACCTATATCAGATTGCTTGCCATCTTGGGGAGGAGGGACGGGAGGGATGGGAGGGATGTGGGAGGGAGGGAAGGAGAAAAAAAATTGGAATTCAAAATTTTATTTGAAAAAATGAATGTTGAAAACTATCTTTACATGGAATTGGAAAAAATAAAAATGTATTCTCTTAAAACAATGTTTCTAATGTAAAAAATAGGTATAGAAAAAATTATTTTGATTTTAAGCTAATTAAGTAGATTCTTGCCACATCAGATTCTTTTTTCCCCTTTATTTGGCAGTTTCTGCCCTGAAATACAGTGTAGGACCCTGACTAAAATAGTTGTGGAATTCAAAGTTGATATAAGTGGAGAAATTAGGTGTTCAAAAGGGTGTTAGGTGCTGAAAGGGCACTGAAAATTTTGTAGTAGGATGGTGAACAACATATTTCTTTTTACAGTTCTGTTAACATGCCATAAGCTAATGAAACTGTGTTAATAATTAATGGCCATTCTGTGGAAGAGGTGTAAGAACCACTGCGTGAAGGGCAAGATAGTGCCAAGACAGCATGTGCTTCCTCCCCTGCACATTCAATATTTTATTGAATATTTATTCAATAAATATTTATAAAGTACCTACTATGTGCAAGGCATTATTAGGGAAGCTGGGTATGTACAAGGAAAGAAGAGTCATTACCCTCAAGAAGTTAACATTTTACTGGAGATACATAATATATAGACAAGTATGCAGGGCATAAAGAAAGCTCAGGATACAGGAAACACTAAAACCTAGCAGGTTCAAGGAAGACTTCATGGTGGAGATGTTACTTCAAAGGAGCCTTTTATAGAACTAAAAAAAATACAATGAAGTTCCAGTCAAAGCCCTTCTTTTTATAGATGAGGGAACATGGTGAGAGATGAAGTGATTTGCGCAAGGGAGCCGCTATCTACTACCCCATGCTTCCTTGATGGAAGCCACAAATTCTAAGAGTCAGAGATGAGGAGGCTACTCTTGGCATGGAGAATGGCTCGTGCAAATGCACTGAGAAAGGAATCCATGTATCAAGTTTGGGGAATGGCTAGTCATCCAGCTTGACTAGAACATTGAGCTTGTGAACGAGAGTAGCTTAAGACAATGCTGCAAAGGTAGGTGGGAGACCCACCACACCAACTGGGAAGCACTGAAAGGTTAACGGTCTTCAGCCTGAGCTATCTTTGAGATGCTAGAATAACACAATACTCAATGCTCCATGAAACTCCTACATAACAAGCTAAGAATCATGCTTTTTATCCCTGTGATCTACAAACATTTTTATTATAAACTCCTATTGGTTAAAAATATGTTTGCACACACCTCCTCAATATGCAGGGTGTTTTGTGTTTTTTTTGCCTTTTGGAGGGGGGAAGGCAGGGCAATTGAGGTTTAAGTGACTTGTCCAAGGTCACATGGCTAGTTTTTGTGTTAAGTGTCTGAGGCCAGATCTGAACTCAGGTCCTCCTGATTCCAGGGCCAGTGCTCTATCCGCTGCACCACCTAGCCACCCCAACAAGGTGTTCTTAAAGCTTAAAACAGCACTAAGACTTTTGGAACATTCTGTACACATATTAATTTATGTTTATATCATATATTCATACCAGTCTAATAATATATCATATAAATATTATGAAACATACATTAAAAATAAATTTTAAAGAGATGAGCAAAAGATTAAATAAATATTTTAAAATTATTTTTATTAATAGTTTGAAACCTTTGTTGTTCTCGCTAAACTATTATTATTCATGATTTCTGTAACTGAAAAAAATGTAATTGAATATGCTTCATTATTTTTTAGAATCTTAATTTAAGACTTTGTGACATAGTGATTCAAAGGTTTCATTTGAGTTTAGTTATTTGCATATTTGGTTTTGACGTTTGTCCTGCTGGAAAAGAAACCTCACAAAGATGTATAGATCCAAATGAAAAAAAGCATGTTTTGGCGACACTTACTAAATCATGGTGTTCACTGTTCACTCCCATCCCTCAGTAATGCCAAGATTTTTGGTTGAAATTTGGCTAGTAAATTTCCATCTTCTTTTATATGTATGTTGTGGAGGGGAGAGGAGATTGGTCTCTGGAGGTCAAGTCTTACCGCCAAAGGTAGCTCTTTCAGGTAGGGAGAAGAGGGTACTGCCAGGTAAGATGATAATCTCCTTGGACAGTTTCTAGTTTCTTGGTGGTGGGAAACATTTTTATTTGCTTCTTGGTTATCCAGTGGGCTAGGGTTAAGAGTACGGCATGGTATTGATCTAGGTTGCAAATCTGGGAGAGTTTTGTGCTCATTCAGTCCTCACTTCAGTGGCTGAAAGAGCAGTAGTCACTACCACCACCACTTGCCACCTTTTGCTACCACTACCTTGCTATCTACTTGTTAAGAGTTAAGTGACTTGCCCAGAGTCATACACCCAATAAGTGTCTGAGTCCAAGTTTGAAGTCATGCCTTCCTAAGAGCTGGAGGTCAGGGGCACTGTGATCTTGAACAAGTCAATCAACTGTTTGCCTCAGTTTCTGCATCTGTAAAATGAGCTGGAGAAAGAAATGGCTAACTATTCCAGTTCTTTTCTGAGAAAACTCCAAATGAGGTCACAAAGAGTGAGACATAACTAAAAAATGATTGAACAAATGAACTTCCTGACTCCAAGCTCAAGAAAATAACTCTCTGAACATTTAAACAGACCAAATATAACACAACACAAAACAAGAAACAGAAACAGAAAACAAGAAATTCATAAAAAAAAAGTCAAAAGGCTAAAAATGTGAAGAATAGCAAAAGCAATGAAACTGGAAAACAGTTGAGGAAAGAAAATTTGAGCATCACATAGCTGTCTGAAAGCTATGATTCCCCCCACTCTGAAAAAAAGGAGCCTGGACATCATACTTCAAAAAAAGTCATAACAGCTTTCTAGAGACGATAGAACTAGAAGGAAAAGTGGAAAAGTAAAGAACCCACTGGTCACATACTGGGAAACCAAAAAAATGAAAACTTCCCAGAACAATAGAGTCAAAGCATTTCTTTAGAGATAAGAATGATAGGCTCTTGGCTAGGCATAGTGTATACCTAAAAAGGATGGGTACAAACATATTTGTATGGTATTTTATCAAGAGGATTTTAAATTTAAAAGCACAGGCTGAGGGAGAAAGCAGGCCACAAAAATCTGACAAGCTTGAAACTAGAGACAATGCCAAATTCAACACAGGAAGACTAGCTGAAGAGAGAACGTGTAATTCCCCAGAGAAAATATTCAAGAAGAGAAACACTTCACCCACAGAAAAGAAGAAAGTTGGTAACAGTCAGAAATACATCACAGACTGAGGGACAATTTCACAAAATTATTTCTAAGGCCCAATGCAACAATAATTTTTAAAGGATGCTATCATAAGAGGGATGAGGTGCATGCAAGAACAAAATCCCAAAGACACGAAAATAAATGGTTCTGATAAGGTGAAAAATTAGATTTATCTGACTTTAGGCTCAGATAGGTAGTAAAAAAAAGGACAGAATAATATTGTTGAGACCAAGAAGATCAAAATTGTAACAGAAAATGCCACTCATGGTAAATGGGAGTATCAGGGAACACAATGAGATGATCAAATTATTCAATTATTATTTCTTCTTTTCTTTTCAAATGACATTGATCTTTGAAGTGGAAAGGAAAGGATGCAAATGCTTTGCAGAAATTAGAAACTAAAGATAAGAGACAGTCAGATAACATCTGGTTTCCCTCAGTAAGTTCAAGTCACCATGTCCTAACAAACAACATTCTAGGGTAGTGAAAGAACCAGTAGATATGAATGCTGAAACACTGTCAGAAATCTTTGAAAAAACTTGGAGCATGTGAGAAGTAGTGAAACCCTAGAGAAATGCAAATGTTCCATGTTAAAAAAAAAAAAGATTTGAGTATGGAATCTGTAAACTGTAGTTCAGTAAGTTAAAATTTCATTCCTTTCAAAATTTTAGAAAAGTTTGTTAAAGAAATGAAATTTGTACACTTAGAAAGGGAAACAATGAAAATTGGAAACTAGCTCTTTTTTATTTTTATTTTTTGGGAGGGGTGAGGATTTGGAGGGCAATTGGGGCTAAGGGACTTGCCCAAAGTCACACAGCTAGTAAGCATGACAAGTGTCTGAGGCTGCATTTGAACTCAGGTCTTCCTGACTCCAGGGCCAGGTGCTCTATTCACTGTGCCACCTAGATGCCCTGGTCTTTTTTTTAAAATCAAGAACAGGTGATGCTACAGAGAATCAGTAAAGAAAATAATTGACATTATATCTCCAGTAAAGCAATAGAATACACAACAAATTGAAGCAAACTACTGGCCTTTCTATATAGAAATAAACAAGTAAGAAGAAATAAATAGATAACTGCATAATAACTAAAATGCAAAAAACAAAAACAACCTGACAGCCAATATCAAGATTATATATACATGTGTATCTATATGTAAATATACATGCATTTATAGATTTATATTTGCAGCTATATATGTGAGTGTATATTCATATATATAGATACATATGTATATAATTATAAAACACTCTTTAAAGAAAAAATAATTTAAGTAAACAACTGAGGGAAAAAAATTGTTGGTTTTTTAATCATCATGTTCTATAGACCACCCAAACAGTAAGAGTAAAATAGACAAGGAGCTCAGGAACCATATCACAACCCTGGGACAAAGGCATAATAAAGCAGTACAGAAACCAGTCCCAGCCATCTGCTAGAACTGCCTCTCTGCCAAAAGTAGAGTAGCTAATAACTTCTTGTCTTGCCTTAATGATAATTTCATCCTTCAAATGGTGGAGGAAACAAGGGGAAATTTTATACTGCATCTGATCCTCAGAAAAAGGAATGACTTTTTATTGGGGTGTACTCCCTCCTAGAATTTATGATAGGGAAGAATAAAACTGAGCTTATTCTGATAAGTACCACAGATTTTTGTAGGATAGATTTAAGAAAGTTTAAAAGGATAAGAAGATTCATATGAGCAAAAAAAAAACTATCCAAAGGGGAGGAGAGGCAGTCATGGAAGAGAGATTAGATTTGCTCTGTTTGGTCTCAAATAAAAGATCCAGGAGCAATGGGTAGAAATTGAGAAGGGGAGAATTTAGGTCAGAAAAATTGCTAATATCAGAATTATTCAAGAATAAAATGAACTGGGGCAGCTAGGTGGTGCAGTGAAAAAAGCACCAGCCCTGAAGTCAGAAGGACCTGAGTTCAAATCCAGCCTTAGATACATGATACACTTACTAGCTATGTGACCTTGGGCAAGTCACTTAACCCCAATTGCCTTGCCTTCCCTACTTCAAAAACAAAAACAAAACAAAACAAAAATAAAATAAAATGGACTATCTCAGAAGGGAGTTGGTGAGAAGACATCAGAGGAGGTCTTTAAGCATAGGATGGACGACTATTTGCTGGGTGGGTTATAGTTATGAATTCCCTTTAGGTATAGTTAGGCTTGTTGGTACTAAAGTCCCTCTCAAATCTAAAATTCAGTGATTCGGTAATTGGAAGGATATTCACTGCTCATGTTTGGACTCTGTCAGAATAATAAAAATCATTATATTACCTTAATCAATTTGCAAAAATAGATCAGAGTATGAAATGAGTAAAAAACAGATATTATCAGAAGAAAATTAGCACATATGTGATAAACTTAAGAATAAAAATTCAATGAGGGTAAGGATAATAATTTCAAACAAATTTCGAAATTTGTTTGAAAGAAATTTGACAGAAATTATGTTAGGTCCAGAACCTTACACCACATAGCTCATATGGATGTTTGGCTTAAATATGAGGTCACAGTATACACACATACACACACACATGCACACACACACACACCCCAAATTGGAGGATAGTTATTTTTTAAGACAGAAACAAAGGTTTAATAAGTGCTATAATATTCATTGTATCAATCTTTAGCAAAAAACAAGTGTAATTGAAGTAGGCATGTAGTGACTTGGAAAGGCTGAAAAAGTGATAACATGAAAATAATGAAATATATATATATATATATATATATGTAATATCATGTATAATGATTTTAAATGATGACATTATTATATGGTTATAAAGTAAGAAATTATGAAAACGTAGATATCCAAGAAACAAGATAAAATTATTATTAAATGATAGAGAGAAATAAGCATAACTAAAAGAACAATATATCTATCTATATAATATGTACATGCTAATTATAATAATGCAAAGAAAGAGGTCACTAAAAGAAATCTGGGTAAATTATTTTTCTCTTTCTTTTTTTTCTTTTTGGAGGGGGGATGGCAGGACAATTGGGGTTAAGTGACTTGCCCAAGGTCACATGGCTAGTCTGAAGCAGGATTTCAACTCAGGTCCTCTTGACTCCAGGGCCTGTGGCTCTGTTCACTGCACCACCTAGCCACCGGTAAGTTTTGTTTATTTTTTTTAAAGATGGTTCTGAATAATGAAACATATTTTTCCACTCGCAGAGAGATGTGGAGGACTATGAGCCTGGGATATGACATTCATTGTCTAATGATAGGATCACAATTTCTTCATTTAGTGGATAAAGAAAATAGAGCCCAGAGAAATTAAGTGACTTGCCCAAGGTCACACAAGTAGCAATTAGCACAGGTGGGATTTAAGCCCAGATCTTCTGAATTCAAAGCCAGGGCTTTTTTTCTTTAACATACTATGATTATTTTTACTTAGTACATTATTTTTACTTAGTTATTTTTTTCCATAAGAATGAATTTACTCTAGAAGGTATCTGAAATGACACTGTTTCAAAGATACTAGACATTAATAAAATGCGTTTTTAAAAGGGGGATAGGCTTCCTCAGAAGCTGATGAATTGATCATAATTACAGACCTTCAGGCATGGGGTTTTGTTTGTGCACTGTTTGAACTAGATGACCAATGAGGACTCTTCCACTTCGTAGAAGAAATTCATTTCATGAAATATCAGAGTCACTCAATTGATAAGCATTTATTTTGAATCTAGTTATGTTCCAGGTACTGTTAAGTGCTGGGGATACAAAGAAAGGCAAAATTAATACCGCCTCTCAAAGAGCTCACAGTCTAATGGGGGAAACAACATATAAACAATAGTGTACAAACAAGATGCAGGATAAATCAGGGATAATCTCAGAGGGGAGGCACTAATATTATTGAGGATGAGTAAAGGCTTCTTGTAGAAGTTATGATTTTATCTAGAACTTGAAGGAAGCCAAGGAGATAAAGAGAAGAAGATGCAGTGAAAGAGAATCCCAGGCCAGGAGTTCAACCAGTGAAAACACCTAAAGTTGGAAGGCAGAAAATCTTGTGCAAAGAAAAGCAAGGGAGACAGTGCTTCTATATCACAGAGCACATGAGGAGGATCAGGTTAAAAAGATTTTTAAGTACTCAACAAATAGTTTTAAATTTGATCCTGGATGTAATAAGGAAACATTGATGATTGTTGGGGGAAAGGGGTGATCAGAGCAGTGATTTAGGAAGATCACTTTAACAGCTGAATGGAGGAAGTTCTAGAATGGGAATAGACCCGAGGGAGGGAGACCAACCCAAAAGTGTCTGCAATAGGCCAGGCATGAGATAATGAGGATCTGTTCCGGGATGGTGGCAATATTAGAGGAGAGGAAGATATTACAAGATAAAATGGAAAAGACTTGGCAATTCATAGGATATGAGGAAGTGGAGAGGTGACTAAGTTGGAAGTCTCCTAGAGCTGGAAGACCTGCATCCAGTTCAGCCTTTATCTGAAAAATAATTCCTTTAAAATATCCAACAATTGATCAAGTGTTTGCCTAAAGACCTCTGGTTCTTGTTCCCACTCCTCCTTTTAACGATGTTTATTATCAAAGGATCATTAAACAGGTTATGAATTGAATGGGATTTTTGTTGCTTTGTGGTAATCAATGAACAATAAATACAATGGGGCCTTCAGGCCTCTGCTTTTGACATAACTGTGGCAGAATATCAAGAAATGTGTCTGAGCAGGCTGGGAACAATTCGTCCACAAACTTCAGTCTTATACTTATAATGTGAGGTCTTTGTCCAATGACCAACAAATCTACACATTGCTAAGGAAGCCTGTCACCAACCCTGACAAACAAAAATCAGAACAGAGAAAGAAACTGCAGCAAAATGGGAGTACGGCCCAAAGGCACTGGGGGGGGGAGCAAAGAAGGCAGTTAGTAAATTTTATTTTACGGTCATCCCAGAGGCAGTGGGAAATGTCATTTCATGAGATTCTGTGGTTACCGAGTTTTAATGAAAATTTGTTGTTGTTCAGTTGTGTCCAACTCTTTGTGACCCTGTTTTGGGTTTTCTTGGCGAAGATCCCCTGGAGTGGTTTGCCATTTCATTCTCCAGCTCATTTTACAGCTGAGGAAACTGAGGCAAAAGGGGTTAAGTGAGTTGCTCAGCATCACACAGCTAGTGTCTAAGACTGAATTTGAATTCATGAAGATGAGTCTTCTTAACTCTAAGTCCTGCACTCTATCCATTGTGCAATCTAACTGCCCCACCATGAAAATAATTGCAACTGATTTATCAGTATCTGTTGCTGAGGATGAAATGGTTGAGAAATTCCAATTTCCAAATAAATAGAGCCTTTTAAGTCAGTGTACACTTTGGTACTTGAAGACTCCAGTGCAAAGATGGGAAAAGGCAAGGATAGCAAGAAAACACCAAACAAAAGAAAAGATAAAAAAAAGTTAGTGAACAATTTTTTCTTTGTCAGGGATAATGGAATCATTGCACTTGGTTCATAACATGACACTCGCTCCCATATGTGCTTATAAAAGAAGTTAAAATGGCAAAAGATAGAAAAAAGATAAAAAGCAACCAAAGGGAATCTGGATGTGATACAAATGTTGGATGTGATACAATTGTGAGGGGATGGAGGGGTATCTAAAAGAGCAGAGTATACCTAAGACATGGAAAAAACTTGGACCTTATGAATATTGAAAAATGAGACAAAGAAAACGTCAGTAACTATTCACCTATATGCCTACTCTCCTCCATTTACAACACCATTATGAATCCAGACAACAAAAAGTATTAAGAAGGAACAAGCAGTCTTTCCCAAGCAACATTAAATAGAGAACCACATCTTTAATATTTCATTATTAACTAAAAGATGTAGATTTTATTTTTATGCTGACGCTATTATTAAGAGATCTGTATCTTGTTAAACTAATCACTTCTTTAATAGCCCATATAACTCATAGAGTCTTGGGCCGCTTCCATCTGAGGGGAAGGCATGCAATTTGACATATGATATTCTGGCTGACATATGACCTTTCTTCCCTTCCTGTCAGTAGTATATGGTTTACACTCCTAAAAATAACAGTGATCTGAAAAACACCATCCTTACTTCTAGAAGTTGTCATCCCTTCAGTTAATAAGAAATTGTGTTCCAGGCACTTTGCTGAGTTCTGGGGATATAAAGTCAGGCGAAAGACAGTTCCTGTTGTCAAGGAGCTCACAGTCTAATGGTAGAAATAATGTGAAAATGCAGAAGAATTCCATCCCAAACCACTAGCAATATCAACCACTGACCAACTGCCCATGATGAATAGGTAAGTTAGAAGAAAATTATGATACTGTACTTAGACACTTGACTTGAGAATATGTACCTCAGTAACACCTTAGTAAATAGTGTGACTATCCAGATCATGAATCCTGCTTCTACCTGGCTCCAAACCCTATACAGATCACACCTGGTAACCACCTCCATAGTTTCTGTGGCTCCTGCCTCTTTAACTGGCATAAAAAAATTGATGAAAAGGAACGTTTTCTCCAACAAACTCCTTGGCAAGATCAGATGGTTTACCATTAGAAATATATAATTTTATCAGTGGAAAGGATATTAAAGATGATGCATTGTCATCTGACTTGCTTCTATGCACTGGGTCTTTCCACTTACCATAAGGATGAATACTCCTATACACGCTATCTTCCTCATACAAACGTGAGCTTCTTGAGAGTAGGGTCTGCCATGCTACCCCATCTGTAACCCCAGGGCTTTGTCCATAATAAGTGTTTAATAATGTTTTATTCAGTAATTCATTCATTTGTCCATTCAGTTCTTCTCCTCTTCAACTCCCATTTCATTTGCTTTTTCCTCTTTTAGGACCAATAGCTACTAAGAGATTAGTTCAAGTTCATTTGACAGAGACATTCTAACCATCTGAACTAGAAGACATGGCAGGTATACATACTAACTAAAATCATATTTTCAGCCCTACTGAACCACTATCTTGAACTTTTATAGAATTCTAAAGCTGTAAGGAACTTAAGAAATCATCTCTAGAAATGAGGAACTTGCAGCCTTGAGGTGCCCTTCTAAGTTTTGGGGTGCAGCCTTTCAACTGAGTCCAAGTTTTACAGAACAAATCCTTTTATTAAGGGGATTTGTTCTGTGAAGTTTGGATGTAGTGAAAGGGCAGCACTTGAGAATATAGAGGGCCACATGAGGCCTTGAGGCCACAGGTTCCTCAGCCCTGAATCCAACCTTTCTTATTTTACAGAAATGGAGAACCACACAGGATACCTGATCTACCAATGGTCATAAAGCCAGTGACAAAAGTGAAACTTAAAGCTGGGTCTTCTGATTCTTAAGCCTTTAACCTAGGATATGTTTCTAAATTAGTTATGCAGAAATGCATCAGCCAACTTATGGCACAAAGTGGGGTGCTTATCCTACTTCTGCTACAGTATCCCTCGGATGCACATTAGGGCTGAGTATTACCTAGCTACCATTAAGATGGAAAGGGTTGCAATGTCTTTTGCTGATCTCAAGAAAAGAGTGTATGTCATGTATTTGGAAGATAGTGTAGGAAATTCTTCAGTTAGAAGAAAATTATAATACTGTACTTACACACTTGACTTGAGAATATGTACCTCAGAAGTCAAGTTTTTCCCAATGAATTTGAAGCATGGGTCCCCAACTCCCCCACTCTTTGGTACTTTAGGCTACAATGACAAGCTGAGATATTATTCAGAACTAACTCTGACTTATACCATTTCCCATAGCCACAGCAACTATGCTGTAGGTTGCCTCCCTACATAATTATGGGGCCTCAATATATAGATTATACGATGGAAAAACCACAACACAAGTTGTTCAAAGATATAAATGCACACAGCGTGTGTCCCTCGGCAATGTTACATGTGGCCATGTTATTTTCTATTTTTAAAAAAAGCCTCAAAATCCTATCAGATTCACCTTTGGCTAAAATCATGAAGCTTCTACAATGATTCCCTTTAGAAAAGTAGGACATTATGAACTCTAATCACAATTTTTCTTCTATTTAATGATGGAAACATGACTCAGAACTTTATTTTGTGGTGCAATCTAGTGTTGCTGAGGTTGCAATTCTAGCACTAGGTTTCAAACAGAGAGGCCTGAGAAAACGGAAGCTGAAGGATGTTGCTTTTTTATCTCACAAATCACTTAATTTGGTTTCAAAACACAGAGCTAACAACTATAGGTGATATGGAGAATGGGAGAAGAAGAAGTTTTGCATCAAGTTTCTCTGATAAGGGTATAGTATCTGAGATATACAAAGAACTAACATCTATATGTGTGTGCATGCCTATGTGCATGTGTATAAAAATGTGTAAAACCATTCTTCTCCTTCTCCAGTAAAAATGAAGGCATTTAGGATAATAAAGGAAGTGACCAACTGCGGAAAAGAAATTTGGCATTAAGTATTTCTCTTAAAGGTTTGGTATCCATAATATAGATAGCTAATACACATATTTAAGACCAAAAGTCAATCCCCACTAAAGAAGTGGGACAAAGGATATGACCAACAGTTCTCCCAAGAATTGCAAATTATTTACAACCATGTTAAAGAATGCTCCAAATCACTAATAATTAGATAAACACAAATCAAAACAACCCTGAGGTTTTACTTCTTATCCGGTAAATTGGCAAAGATGACAAAAGATGGGAAGAGTCAGTGTTAGAGGGGTTGTGAAGAGATTAGCAACCTGGTCACTATTGGTAGAACTGTGAAGTAGTGTAGCTATACAACACATTTTGGAATTAAGCAAATAAAGTGAGTGAAATGCCCATACCCTTTGATCCAGAAATTCTAGTACTACACATTAGTATAAAATCAAGTTTCCACATGCACCAAAACATAAGAATATTTTTCTTTTTGGTAGCAACAAAACATAAACAAAGTAGCTGCCGGCTATGGTGGGAAGACTAAAACCATCAAGTATATGAATATAATCAAATGTCACTGTGCTATAAGAAAAAATTGTATATAATTAATATAGAGAGATATATGAACTGATGCAGACTGAAGTAAGCAAAACCAAGAAAACGATATACACAATGCCTATAACAATGTAATGAAAATAACCACAAACAATTGAAGGTTAATTTTGTAAACTACTACAGTAAGTACAGCAGATATCATTATCCCCATCTCATAGCTGAGATACCTGAATCTCATAGAAGTTAAGTTACTTGACCATTGTTACAGCATTAAGAAGCATCAGAAGTGGGGCTCCTAGGTGGTACAGTGAATAGAGTACTGGCCCTGGAGTTAGGAGGACCTAAGTTCAAATCTGGCCTCAGACACACACACACACACACACACACACACACACACAACTAGCTATGGGACCTTGGGCAAGTCACTTAATCCCAATTGCCCTACCTTCCCCCTCCAAAAAAGCAAAAAAGCAAATGAAGAAGAGAAAGCATCAGAAGCAGGATCTGAATCCAGATTTTACTAACTCCAGGTCCAGAGCTTCTTTATTATATCATCCTGTTGTTCCACAACAGCCTTCTCTATACATAGTAACTAAACTATCATACTTAGTAAAAAGACTTTGTAGTAGAGACAAAGTTCATAAGAAGGACCCCTGATGAGCTTTTGAAGAAAAAAATCATATTGTGCTCTCCCATTAAATAAGAGCAAAGTGCCAGGTTTGTTTAATTAATAATGTGATAAAATAGCACAGTAGAGATCTGGATTAGAAATCAGAACCCCTAGGTTCAAGGACTAACATAGACCAGCTGTATCACTATTGGAATATCACTGAGCCACAATGAACCTTAGTTTCTTTGTCTACAGGATCAGGAAATATTTGTACTACCTACCTCACAGGGCTGTTGCAGAGCTCAAATGAAAAACAAACCTAAAATGTTCTATAAATCTTATAACACTATGACTATGGAAGTATGAACTGAGGGTGTTGATTCTAGAAAATGGAAAATAGCTGCGCTCTAGAAGGAATAGAAGAAGAAATAGACATACTTTGCTTAGTTAAACAGGAGGAAGATTTAGTTTTGATGTAAGCAAAAATTTCCTAAAGCATCAGTAATGTACGTAGTATTTAAGATTTATAAAATACAACATTGAGAAGTGGGTACTACAGAAATTAATTTATCCCCACTTTTGGGATGAGTAAACTGAGATGTAAAAAGGAAAAATGACTTCCCTAAGGTCTCACAGCTAACAAATGTTGGATAGAAGATTTGAATACAGGTTTTCATGACTCAAGGTCCAGGATTCATTCTAGGTACTATGCTGTAATGTTTCTTAATTCCTAACAACTAGAACTATACAACAGAATAATGAACTGCCTCAGAGATGATAAGTTCCTCACTCATTGGAATTTTACAAGTAGGAGTCAGATAACTGTAATGTTAATGAAATCAGAAGATCTTCCATGCCCCTTTCTATTGGCACCTAGTACAGGCACTTAGCACCTAGTAAAGGCTTAGCTCCTTACTTCCAGTTAACTCCTTGGGAGTAGTTCACACCTTAACAGGAAGGGGCTGAACAGGGAGGAGCTAC
>CM053597.1:154655745-154680919 GCA_028646575.1 Pseudocheirus occidentalis
CCCGACTGCTGCGAAGAGCCCCGCCTGCTGCGCTGCCTGTAGTGCTTTCTGTCTTGTGGAGAGTTTTGGAGCTTGAAAATCTGTTTAGCGTCCCATTTTATGAGTTTTTTAGCATGTTTGTGTGGGAGCTGTGGTGCTTTGCTGCTTCTACGCCGCCATCTTGGCTCTGCCCCCCTACCATTAGATTCTAAATAACTCTTTAGAATCTATATGCTGGAGAACCCTGGAGTTTTATGCTGCTAGGCTTGACTCCATCCACTTCTTAAACAGAGCTGATAAACTAGTATGTGTAGTATTATTATTCATTAATGTTAGGGTACTAGTAATATAGGCTGATATCAGGGTCCTCTTTTTTAAAACAATGAAATAAAGAAACTAGAGGAAGACCCATTCAAATCAATGATGTCATCAGAGACTGAGCCACTTCGTTTTTGAACCATAACTCATTTAATCAGGCTATGTAGGCTATTTTCCTATTAGACTTAAACTAAACTTTCCCTGACCTTAAAAAGTTGCTGTGAGGATCATTTTTTTGTTTGTTTTTTTAAATAGTGTGGGACATCTAGGTATTGCAGTGAATAGAGTACCTGCCCTGGAGACAGGAGGACCTGAGTTCAAATTCTATCTCAGGGGCTTAACACTTACTAACTGTGTGATTGTGGGCAAATCACTTAACCCCAATTGCCCTGCCTCCCCTCCTCCAAGAAAAAAGAAAGAAAATCTTCAGGTGTTACAGTAGCATTAACTGTTTACCACAAATGAGGTTTCATAGTATGTTTGCTAAATTAAAAATATGAATCAAGAGATTCACGATTGCCTTTATTTTATACCTTAAGTTCTCTTGACCATTCAAATAAGAAGACTAATTCATTTCCCTCTTTCTTTACAATAATGATACCACAAGAACCCTAATCTGTGCTTTCCTCTTTTTCCCCCCACTTTAGGGTATTTACAGTTGTATCCATGGAGTGGCTATTGAGGAGCGCCAGTCAGTGATGAATTCCCCCACGGCCACTATGAACAACACACATTCTAATATCCTGCGCCTACTTCGTACTGCCAAGAATATGGCTAACTTGTCTGGAGTCAATGGATCCCCCCAGAGTGCCCTGGACTTCATCCGTCGTGAGTCTTCTGTCTACGACATCTCTGAGCACCGCCGCAGCTTCACACATTCTGACTGTAAATCCTACAACAATCCCCCCTGTGAAGAGAACCTTTTCAGTGACTATATCAGTGAGGTAGAACGAACTTTCGGCAACCTGCAGCTGAAGGACAGCAACATGTACCAGGACCACTATCACCACCACCACCGACCCCACAGCATTGGCAGCGCAAGTTCCATTGATGGGCTTTACGACTGTGACAACCCACCCTTCACCACCCAGCCTAGGTCAATCAGCAAGAAGCCATTAGATATTGGTCTGCCATCAACCAAACATAACCAGCTAAGTGATTTGTATGGCAAGTTCTCTTTCAAGAGTGACCGTTTTGGTGGCCACGATGACCTGATCCGCTCAGACGTTTCAGATATTTCTACTCACACGGTAACCTATGGAAACATTGAAGGGAATGCTGCCAAGAGACGGAAGCAGCAGTATAAGGACAGCTTGAAGAAGCGACCTGCTTCAGCCAAGTCACGGCGAGAATTCGATGAGATTGAGTTGGCCTATCGCCGGCGGCCACCCCGCTCCCCCGACCACAAGCGCTACTTCAGGGACAAAGAAGGGCTGCGGGACTTCTATCTGGACCAGTTCCGAACAAAGGAGAACTCTCCTCACTGGGAGCACGTGGATCTTACAGATATATACAAGGAACGGGGAGATGACTTCAAGCGAGATTCAGTCAGTGGGAGTGGTCCCTGTGCCAACCGATCTCACCACAAGCATGGAACCAGTGACTTTGGAGCCAATGAGCGCAAACACGGTGTGGTCAGCGGTGTGCCAGCACCATGGGAGAAGAACCTGACTAACCTCGATTGGGAAGACCGACCAGGCAGTAACTTCTGCCGCAGCTGCCCCTCTAAGCTACACAACTATACCACGCCAGTGGTGGGGCAGAACTCCAGTAGGCAGGCCTGCATCCGGTGCGAGGCTTGCAAGAAAGCAGGCAACCTCTATGATATCAGTGAGGACAATTCCCTCCAAGAGCTTGATCAACCCACTGCCCCGGTGGCAGTGACATCGAATGCCTCTACCACCAAGTACCCTCAGAGCCCGTCGAATTCCAAGGCACAGAAGAAGAACCGTAACAAGCTCCGTCGGCAGCACTCCTACGACACATTCGTGGACTTGCAGAAAGAAGAAGCAGCTCTGGCCCCCCGAAGCGTAAGCCTGAAGGACAAGGGCCGTTTCCTAGAAGGAAGCCCCTATGCCCACATGTTTGAGATGCCAAGTGGTGAGACCAACTTTGCCAACAACAAGCCCTCAGTGCCCACTGTCGGACACCACCACCACAACAATCCCGGCGGTGGTGGCTACATGCTCAGCAAGTCTCTCTACCCTGACCGGGTCACACAAAACCCTTTCATCCCCACTTTTGGGGATGACCAGTGCTTGCTCCATGGCAGCAAATCCTACTTCTTCAGGCAGCCCACGGTGGCGGGGGGAACGAAAGCCAGGCCGGACTTCCGGGCCATCGTCACCAACAAGCCAGTGGTCTCGGCCCTTCATGCGGCTGTGCCAGGCCGTTTCCAGAAGGACATCTGTATAGGAAACCAGTCCAACCCCTGTGTGCCTAACAACAAAAACCCCAGGGCTTTCAATGGCTCCAGCAATGGGCATGTTTATGAGAAACTTTCTAGTATTGAATCTGATGTCTGAGTGGGGGAGGGGGGTAGGAGAGTTGGGAAGGGGACTGTGGGGGCTGTGGGGGGAGGGTATGAGTTCATTTGGTACTTGTGTCATAGAGGGTGATGGGGATTGAACTTGGTTCCCATTTGTTCCTCTCTCGGTTCTTTATTTATTTGTGGGATCCTGGAGTCCTGATTTTCGTTGAAGACAGCACTGGTGACATCTTTTTTTCATCCTTCCTTTCCCAGTTCCCTCCTCCTTCCTTCATCCATCAGGCATTTCTCCTGTTAGCAGTGCACTGAAATGTGGTATTCAAGTTTGGTGTATCACAGTGGGAAAAAGGAAGTATGTAAGTATAGAGGGGAAGAGAGCAATGGCCCTTCTCTGGTCTCTCTTAGCATGGACTGAGTAGCTCTCCTTGCACATACATTTGAGTCAAACAAGGAGTGGTCAGAGATAGTCACATGGGCCAAAGATGAGAACTCTTCCCCCCAATGATTTTGACTTCAAATGAAGAAGTAGAAGGCAGAATGGGCAAACTGTTTGTGAATTATGATGAGGCTCTCACCAAGTTCTTTTTGCCTAGACTATGTATGCTTATATTAGGCCATTTACTAGATAGCAGAAGAAAGGAGGCTGACTATACTTGTTATGTATATAAGCTAAGAAGCTTGCATTGAAGATTGATGTGATTAGTTAGTGGAGTGATACAGGGAAAGTTTTTGACAGAAACACTTGGAATATCCCTGCAAAACTGAAGAGGAAACTATAGTAGTGTCCTGGACAATGATGGAGGTAAGAGGGATTCGGATATAATATTTTCTGTTATTGTGTGTGAAAACACATAAGGAGTATTCTTGACTCATTCTGTTTGCTTCAGCATCACGAAACATAGCCAATTCATATATTTGGCTTCTATATGAACATGATTATAGGTTATTTAAAAATTCTGCCACCATGCAGAAAGGGTTGGGAGAAAGTGTGGTTATGACTGGACTCAAACAATGCATTCAGAAGTTTATTCCAACTTAGAAGTATTCTGTAGTCTAGGCAAAAGGTTGGTGAATCAGCCAACAAGAGCAAAGATGAGGGAAGATTCCTTTGTGATATATGACACTGCTGACCATTACTGGCAAAAACAAAAGCAAGCCAAAATTAAATCTTCCCAGGCACGTTAATGGTGGTGGGAAGAAGCTGTGATCTTGTAGAACCTTTCCTTGTGATTTGACTCAGATATCCTTTACAGTTAGTTTCCAGGTTTACCAAGGAAGGGAAAAGCAGATGAGAATGGTGACAAAGTGAAGAAGAGCTTTATGGTAGGGTGAGTAGGAGAGGGGGATGTCCTTAGTACTTTGATCCCTCCTTACTTAACCCAAAGGAAATAAATCATACTTGTTTTCCCCAGAATTTGTCATTCTTCACACAATGGGGAATAGAGCTTGCTTCCTTGAGAAAAATTGGGGTTTGGTACAAATTAAATAGCCGAAAAGTACACTAAGAGCCAGTGGCATGGGGAGAAGGAGGCAATATGAAAAAAAAAAGGCAGAGGATGGAAGTTGGGAGTAGGATCTAAAATGGTACCATATTGGGAGCCTGACATCCATAAGAATATTGATGTTTCCAGTGTAAAATATTATTGATATAGGAGTTTTTTGATGTTGGGAACCAACCTCACTCCTCGTTTGGTTAGTACCATTCTAGAATAAAAATATTTTAGTTCCACGAAGAAAAGTATTAGCAAAAATGAAGCCCCCTTCTTTAAAATAATAAAACTAAAGAAGGGAAATGGGTATTTGTCACTGCCTACCTTTGAATCTTGTGTGTGGGGAAAGGAATTGAAGAGACTCATAGATTCTACTCTGTGGATGCTACCCCGACCTCCATTCTACCAGGTAGCACCCAAAGGGTCTTATATCAGTTAAGAAGCAAGACAGCAAGCAGCTCACTGCTATCCACACAGGACAAATAAACCAGAAAGGTGCTCCTCCCATGGAAAGAAAGCCACCATTTCTCTTCAAGTCACATTCTCCAGGGTTCTTCTCTACCTTCCCCTTTGCCCTGCCTTCCTCCCTTTTCATTATCCTCCTACTTCCCCGCAACCTACTATTGATTTTTTTTATCTCAATATCTTTCATTTTTCAAAGCCAACTAAAGGCCTTGTGAATCTTTGTTTTCTTTCTAAAATGGACTTGGGGGAAAGGGGCTGAACCTCTCACAGGTTTTGAGAGGGGCACAGTGTGCTTTCTTTGAGATTAAAGGAGAGACTAAGAGGAAGGAGGAAGGGCCAGGATGATGGAGAAGGGCCACAAGAACATGACTCCATCTAACAATGCAGGCCCCTTGCTTTCTCTTCCTCTTCGTCTTACCTCACCCTTTTAAAGTAAAAACCAAACCAACTAACCTAGCGAACAGCAATCTAGAACCAAGGGGACTCTGTCCCTCTCTGATGGCAACAGAGATTAAGATGGTGTTTATTTCATATGTAAATATTTTGTTTTATAATTAATTTTGTATAGATGAAGTGTCCTCTTCTTGTGAGTATTCAGGGTGTGGGGCTGGAGGGGTGGGGTGGGAGTGGGGTAGAGGGAAAAGTGTTTTTGTTGTGGGTTTTCATTTTCCAGTTGGGGGGGTGGGGTGTGGGGATTGTTTTGTATGGCTTTTACTGCAGTGCAGGGTGTCTTGAAGCATTTTGTGTAGGAGGCCATAAGAGTGGGAAAGCCAGGAAAAAACATACTTGTCCCATGGACCCCTTCTCTTCCCTCCCTTTTTAATCAATCCCTTCATCTGTATGTGAGGATTCCCACACTACTCCTTGGGTTCTTCCTGGTGCCTAATCTTGGCTCCTAGCTTAGTCTTAGGCTTACTTATCTCCCATCCCCAAGAATGGGTTCCAGGGTCCCAATATCTCTTAGATGAATTTGCCTTAGATTTGCAATGTATCCCCATTAATATCTGGGGGTAAAATAGGAGGATAGCCTTAGGAGACAGATAGGATAGATAGGCTGAGAGTAGATGTGAAGTCAAATCATCTCTATTCTTGGTGTTCCTGAGAGAATTGTCCAAAGCTCATTTCAGGAATCTTTACCCAGTTCCCAGCATGCCTTGTTGATTTGGGGCAACAATCTGACTCATACTGGCTCAGCTGATCATTTCTTTCCTTATAGTTTAGGCGATCGCCCTAGGAAAATAACTGCAGACATGTCCAAAACTCTCACTGTTCTCTAACTGTGCTTTTCTTAAAAAAGAATGAAACCTAATCACAGAAAAGTCGGGTTTTGTTTTGTTGGGGCTTTTGTTTGTTTTTAACAGAAACCACTGGTTTTCAAGCACAGGGCCTCCTTTTTCTAGAATGGTTTCATTCACTGTTCCCAGATATCAGTGACGGGAGGATCCTATCTTAAAGGCTGAAAAAATTAAGTATATGGTAGAAGTGTATGTGTAACAAAGCATTGTTGTGTCCCATTTCTACAATCATCAAGACAATATTCACCATCAGCTACACAGACACCAGTTTTAGACAGACAAAGGAAAAGGATCTCTTTTCTAAGATTCTTGGCTTTTTCAAGTATGACATTTTGTCTTATTTTTACCTCAGGATTGGATTATATTCCCATTCTGTATAATCTGTCCTGCTCCTGTCTTGCCCTTCCCTCATCAGGGTCATCTGGTTTCTTTGCCTCATGCTCTTGGCCACTTTTCTTCAATGACTTGAGTGAGATTGGACTGGGTTAGAAATATATGGCCCTGTTCAGAGTGTTAAGAATGTTTACAACATTCATGCCTGGGGAGGCATGAACTTTATTATATTCTAGAAGTTGTCTCATACTAAAATAATAAGGAAATTAAATTCATGTGGATCAATTTAGCATCAACTCTGCCTGTGCTATAAATAAGCTCAGGTGAAGACCCATCTGTCTAAAGCTATGAGATTCCATGGAAACAGTAGCTCAATGACATCTTACTTTTAATTGTCCTTCAAACACCACGCATGTTTCTTTGAATCATTTGTTTCTGCTCTGGTATCCCCACTTCGAGTATTATTAGCTACCATCTTTGGATAGGTTCTAGTATACATGCCACCATTCCATCTACTGCAATGCCTTAATTTTCATTTTAAAAGACCACCAACAGAAAGAATACTTGCTAGCATTAATAAGGGCTAGGCTATCTGTGGGATTGCAGGAAATATGATCTGAGCAGAGAGGTGAAGATAAATAATTCAGTCTTTCTGAGACCCTCTGGAGATCCTTAAGTATGATTCTGCTGCTTTAGAGATGAAGGAAAGATTTAACTGAAGTGGCAGAGTGCTGGTCACTCTGTAAATTTTGGCCAAGAACTGTTTTTAGTACTTTCAGTTTTAAGAGTAGATTAACCTGGATTGCTCTGGAAGCAACTTTTGAAAGATGCTATTCCAGAACTTTTTCTCCTTCTTAGTCTCTATTAGCTGCTCTGTCATTTATGAAACACCAAGAACGTGCCTGCAATGTGTGTATCAGTGAATGTTTCAGGTATATACTGTACAGAAAATAATGCAGCTGCTATGGGATTATTGAACACCTCAAGCATTTTCAAGTAGAATAGACTGGTTGTATAGGCAGATTCTACTATCCAGCTCATTTTCAGGTTGGTGCCCATTTTTTGCTGCTAAATTCTCTGGATAACTTGTCTTCTCAACTTGAGATTCAGAATATCTTCTTCTGTGTAGATGATTTACCTTGGTGAGCAATGAGAAGGTACTGATCTCTTGTTGTAAAGGTCAGAACAGGCAACTGTACATGACACAATTTTAGGGTTACTGAGAAGGCCTGTTGAAAATGTCTTTTCCACTTAATCATTGATAACTACTGTTTCAACTTTCTTATCCTCTGTTAAAATGCAAATCCCTCCACCCATCCACAGGAATGGTAACATACACACATAAATATGAATGAATGAGTTTAGTTCTACCTTTCTGGAAACCAGGGAGGAGGAGGCTGAAGACAATAGACAGACTGAAGAGGAATGGAAAAGAAGGATAGAAATTATAGAAATGGGAGAAGTACCACAAGAAGACAAGTTTTACTAATACAGTTCTGTCTAGAGTTCATGTGTATTTGGAGAATCTCATAAGAGAGCCAAGAGAATGATTACATAGGAAACAGTGAAAGGTATGGATGGAATGAGTAATTGTTTAGGTAATATCCAAATTATTTTGATGCCCAAGGGTTTATTTTCTTGGACTAGCCACAAGTATTTATAGTTTATAAATGCCATACTTTATATGAAAGGGCAGGGGATATGAATGATTCCTCATCAATTTATGAGCTACCATTTGAAGTCTTATACATATTTCTGAGAAATAATAAAAGGGTATCCAATTGGGTTAATATAATTTTAATCGTCTTTTTACTCTGCTAATTTTGCCCCCATTATTAATATTTCAATTCAGAGAGTTGCTTTATATTCCCGAGAGTCCTTCACCTCAACCACTGTATCTAAGAAGGTTGTCAAACTACCCCATAATTTTATTACATCATTGACTCATTGGAATATGGGAAACTACCAAGCCTGCCAGAGATTTTCCTCTTGTACACTCCGGTCTTTTGAGTATACCTAGAGCTAAAATAAATCTGGGAGCTCTCAGAGCAGCCTAAATACTTCTTAGCCTCAGTTCATCTATAAAATGAGAGGATTATGTTACCTGTCCTCTGAGGACTCCTCCAGCCCTAAATCTGTGAACTACTAGTCTTTGATTAAATATAATGATCCATCCCTACCCCCTAAATGAACGTCATTGGCCAATTTCCATACTTCGTAGAGTTATGGAAAGTATTAGATCCCCAGTTAGTAGCACCATGTCAAGAAAAAAAGTTATGCTTCAAATGAGAAAAAAAATTGAACTGGAAGTAACCAAAATAAATTTAAAATGTTAAAAGTCCAATAAAAAACCATAATATAACAATTTACCTGCTGTTAGTGTCTCTTACGAGACTGCTTTCTGTGTGTCTCATGGAAGAGCAGATAGATTATAATAAAACACATTATTGCTGATCAGAATAAGAGAGCAAGAATGGATATAAAGAGAAAGGGGAAAAGTAGGACAAGATGTATAGGACTTTACCTCTGGCTTTGAGATTCTAGTTCATAAAATTGGTGCCTAAATATACAGAAAAGAAAATAGAGTTCAGGGAAGGTACAGCAGAACAGATCACTAGAAGACCTGATGACTGGTGCCTGTTGCTTCAGCCTTACTATCCCCTATTAAAATGCCAATTCCCACTCCTACCCACCCATATCCCCCAGTGGTAATTAACACGTGCACACTTAAAGAGCAATGAATAAATTAATTTCATCCTTTAAAGATAGAGAGCAGGTTTTGATAAAGGCAGGGAGAAAGAAAGCTGAAAACAGTGGGCAGGCTAAGGAGACATGAAAAATGATAAACAGAAATCAGGGAAGGCGGAGATGCACCAAATATTACCTACTCTACAGTTTCATGGGTAGGTGTGTATTTGAAAAACCTCCTAAGGAAGAAGAGTCAGGAGAACTGACGCATGCATAGCGTCTCCACTTGTCCAGAATGACATTTAGAGTCATAGTTATAGGTGTGAGCATGTTCTATATAGGTTCCATATAATATAGTTCGCTCCCTCCCCCTTGCTATTATTCTCCTTCTCAACCCATTTAACTCACCGAGTTCTGCAAATGCTCAAATCCAGAGATGCCAGTTTTCTGTACATGATTTGATGGCAAGGCGGAGGGGGAATACTGGGACAGGGAGTTAGGGAAGAGAGTACTTGTTATAAAAGGTAATTGAAGTAAGTGCATCAGGTATTTATTAAGTGCCTGATAGGTGCCTAGCACTGAGCTAGGTACTATGGGGATAACAAAAGAAGAGTATGAAATGGAATATCCATGCCAAGTGATTTTCATTCTATATGTATAAACATTTATTACCTTAAAGGTACGCATGACTATACGTATACGTGCATTCATAGTTGTGTATGTTTATGTACACTGTTGTCTGTCACATTTTCTGTACTACAGAGAACATAAAGCAAAAATTATGCATATTATATCCATGAACTATATTGATCCAAACACCCATTGGCACAGCTGTATCTTGAATCTTGTTTCACTAGAATTATTCTCATCTTCCAAATGACAATAATTCCTTACCTCTTCCATTCTATTACTCCTAGTTATTGGCTTGATCAGATGAAATAATGTATGAAAAATACTTGGAAAAGCTTAAAGCCTATATTAATTTCAATTTATTTATTACTATTATTATTCACCCTAATCCTAACCTTCTACATCTCCCCCCCATTCAACACTTTCTGACTTGCCTTCCTACTTGTCCTGTCCCCAAAGTTCAGAATATAGCTTTTTCCTGCTCAGAACACCTCCAGTAGCCCCCATTGCCTACAAAAGTAACCCCAAACTCCCTATATTATATTCAAAACTTTTCCCAGTCTAAGCCCAGTATATCTTTCTAGCCTTACCTCCTACTGTTCCCTTACATGTACCCTGTATGTCATGTAAGCTTGACTGCTTGCTGTGCCATTCTTAGATATATCTAAATGCCACCTTGTCCTTGGCGCCTTCTTTGATCCCACATTGAGGAATGATCTCTAGTCTCTCAACTCCCATAGCATTTGTCTGTATGCAGATAATATAGTACTTTGATCATGTGATCTGACTATGCATTTTATTGCTTTTTCTAGATTATAAGCCCCTTGAGGGCAGGAATTATTCTTCATTTTGTATCCCCATAGTATCTGGGACAGTGACCTGCACATAGTGATGCACAAGGAATATTTGTTGAATGAATGAATTTAATGCTGTGTATTGTATTGTTGAAAAAGAAACTCATGATTTCATTTATGTGATTATTTTTGGAGTTGTTTTGGGGTTGTTTTTTTTTCCTCTGGGCATGTGATTTCATTCATGTGGGCAAACCATCTCTAATTTAGAATCTCAGTGTGTTGTCCAAAGGACTGAAATGTTAAGTTACTTGACCATGCATGGTCAGAAAGCTAATACATGTCAGAGAAATGAACTTGAGCTAAGGTCTTCATTGATTCTAAGACTGGCCTCTATATGCCACGCTAGAGAGCCCTGGCTACCCTGACACTCCTAAGTATGGCCACCCAGATTAAAATGTAATTGGAAATATTTAACAAAAAAAAGAGAATACAATAGAACATAGATAATGTTAATATGTGATTTTCTAAGTCAATATATGCAGTCCACAAGGATTCTTACTATGGTTTAATGGCCCTCATTTCTAGTTGACTTTGATACCACTGCACTGTAAAGTACTGTCTCTTATGATTACCCTTTCTGCAATATCAGCTATGGATGAGTCTCACATTTGTACATGTACATACACATAAATATATAATATACATATGTATGTACATATATATTCATATATTTTCTTTGGTACAGATAATTTTGCATGGGTAGGAGCTGCTCTTTTCTCTTTTCTGCTGTGATTCTGAAAGTTATTCTGTGATTGTTTTGTGGTTTTTAAAGTTTATTCAGAGTCCTATATATACAAGAGAGGGTAGGTGAAAAGTTCAAGAAGAGAACAGGATTGAAATTGTATTTATGGTAGTATTAAATATTTGAAGTTGAGAATTTTCTGAACAGGGGTTCCATAATATTCCCTTAATACTTACTATACCATAATTCAATACATTTTGGAATGTTTTCATGCTGCATCATATTACATGAGATAACTGGAAGGATGAGTCTATTACAATTTAGTGTCATTGATCCCAAGAATCCATGTAATCTGTTTCTTTATTAGATCCTGGGCATTGGGGGAATCTCAGTTGGAAGGGAGCTCAGCAGCTATCTAGTCCAATGTGTAACTGACCCTTTTCGAATATCCCCAGCAAGTGGTCATCTAGTCTTTGCTGAAAGACCTCTAGCAAGGATAAATCATGATTTCCTAAAACATCACATTTGACTTTTGGATAGTTTGCCTTAAATAATTTATGTTTTCTAGGTCTCCGTGGCTTTTTATTCATTCTTGAAATGTAATCACTTGTTAAATAAATATTTATTAAGCACTTAATTGACAGAAGGCATCTTCTCCAGGATTACCTTGCACAAAAGGAAAGAGAGTATTGAATCAATTATTAGACATTTCAAGCCCTCAACCATCATCATTTTACCTCAGGTACATAGATATTTCAGAGGAAAAATAATTTGGGGACTTGCATTATATGTTGGGAGATCACCTAAATCTGTCTTTACTGGGTATGTGACGGCTCAAACTGAATAGCTATTATTTTTGCTACTTCCTCAATGGAGAGAATTCTTAATATTGTAATAGACTATGGCACACTTCCAAGGAGAGGGGCTGTCCCATCCTTTTTTTATTTCCTCATCTTTTTTCATCCTCTTAGAATTTCTAGTAAGTCATAAGCAAAAATGTTTTTTAAATTAGCGATTTACTCCTCCCAATTTTGCTAATCTTCTCTGCTCATTTTGTTTTTTTTAAACCAACTAGATTTTCAAGCCCCAACCTCAGTTTCCAGCAGCCTATTAATTCTAAGTATTCACCTGCTCTCTGATATTATTTCTACTTTTTGTCCCATGATCCTCCCCTCTCCTTTCCTTCAGTCTCCCTTAGAAATATTTGCTTCTCCAAATCTACCAAATTTGAATGTTACCAGCACTTATCCATCACTGTCTTTTTTCTCTAAGCCAACTTCCTCTATAAATCTCACTTTGCCACCATTCATAAATTATGCTCCCTTGAGAGACATCCATTGCCATTATGTGCTCATTTAAATCACACTGTATAGAATCATAGTCAAATATATCATAGACATTGACAAATCTCAACTTCAGAAAATGAGCTCAGTCTATTCTCCACAAATTCATTGAGAATATTGGATAGGATAATGAAGAAATGGGGGAGGGGTAGAGAAAGTATTGAGGATAGGTGGTAAACATTTTATTTGGTGAAAATTAAAATGCAAGACAAAAATAGTGTGGAAAATAAGGGAAATTTCTTTCTAGTCAAAATCTTGTTGGCTTTGTATGCCTGATGTTGGAGCTGGAGATTTGTGTGGATAAATCTTATTTCTTACCACTTAGAGCAATTATATCATTTACCAATGAAATCAATGTATAGTTGGGTATATTACCTGTGTGAAGAGGTGCCATTGTCAATCTCTCTTAGGATTAATGGAGGGCAAAACTTGGGGGAAAAAACAAGACTTTCTTGAGAAAAGTATTTTCGCGTGTGAGTTTTTGTAAGTTTTTTTTACTCTGAATGGTAAAAAGAGGGAAGGTTTGGGTGGGAGGGGGAAAAGATTTGTCCTGGGACAGCAGTATATTAATTTGAAAGTGACAGAAGAAAAATGATTAATGAAGGAAATAAAAGTACTTAAGGACCATTCCATCCAACGCCAATATGCCTTGGAAGGTGGCAGCTGCCTGAGACGTTGCCCTGGTCAGTAACAGGAGACTGAGAAGAGGATCCTGGCTGCTTTCAGTAGCAACTATTAACACCCTGGAATAGATGAGAAGATTCATAGAAGAGATTCATCTTAACGACACTTTACATTTGACCTAAGAGATCTCGAATGGCCCTCAGGGAATAAGGGTTTTTTAGTTTAGACCTCACCAGGTTCCCAGCTCCTCCTGCCAACAATACAGCAGAATACCCTGTGTGTTTCCTTGGGCAGAGGATCAGTGAATTTTCCCCAGAATTAATCTCTACAAGCTGGTGCCTCCTTTGCTAACTCCAGGAGAGTTCATTCACCCAAGCCTAATTCCTGTATTGTACATGAGATCCAATGGGAGTTCAAGTCAAGGTGACATGGCCACATGAATGTGAATATGCTGAACTGCTTATTTGCTATTGATAAGGATATTGCCTATATCTGGAAAGGACTTAAAAAACGTAAAAAACAAACAAAAAAAAAACACTTGCCTGAGATCTCACAACCAGTGCTATCTGTGGAGTTAACTGTACTTTCCAATCTCATGTTTTGATTGTAGCATAGTATTAAAAAGAGATTTTATTTGCTTTTTTAAAAAAAATATTAAGGGCTATTCTAAAGGCCCCTTTGGCTATGACCAAAGGACCATTTTTATCCTACAGGCTGGGACCGTGCACTATATGTAAGCTTAGTTTTAGTAACTTAGATGTTTCCATGTACTAACCAGAAGGGCATGGTTGAATTTAATTTTCTTTCCCCTCTATTTTCTTTTCCCTCTTCATCTATATAATAGTTTCCAAATTGCCCATATTCATTACTTTCTGAAGGGATAAGAATAAGTTCTTGGCATGTGAAATTTGGTCATTTGGAATCCATTATAAACATATTATGGCCTCTTCAACTAATGCTCTGTCTTTTCCCTGTAAGCAGAGCCCTGAAAGCTTGATGTCTGAACAACATCTGAAATTTAAGGGAAGGGAACATTATCTGGACATTCTAATGTGAGCTTTGTAGCCTTCTTCTAGTTCACATTTTGAAACCTGAAGAATCTTTTGATGTCCTATGAATGGATAAGTTCTAAGAGGATAGAGACATAGTGATGGTTTTAAGGACCTCCTAGGAACAAAGAGGTCTGTTGCCTAGATACATATGAGTTCACTTGGAAACAAGACTGGTAGAGGGATTTCCACACTTCTTCATTTTTTTTTGCATAAGCAATGGACTAAAGACAATAGAGGGAGGTAAAAGGGGTGGCAAGGGAGACAAGAAAAATCACTGACCTTTGGCAAATCAATGACTGTTCCTTTCTGCCTCTCTCAAGGTCAGAAGCAAGGGTTTCATCAAGACTGGAAGTAGGCAGGGAACACGAAGGGAATAGAATCGTTAAGGTAGGTACTTAGGTTAACATAAGTAATAACAATAGGCTTCCCACTGAACATTTAAAAAATCTTTCTCTGATTCAGAAATGAATTGGATGTCAATCCTGCTTTCTGAAAAATCTAAATTCCATAGCCACATTCCCCAGCATCATCCCTTATGTTCTTATTAGGACCCATTCTCTTTTTTGATTGAATGAGGCTAAAGATGTACCATACAGTGTGATCAGCTATAATTTACCCCCTTCCAATAAACAAAATAGTACAGTGGAAGCTTGGGGAGCGTAACATTTTAGCCTCTGTATAAAACTTAATATTTCCAAACTACATTTGAGTTTTAGTATAGTAAATTTTCCTGTGGCACAGTACCTTAGAAACAATCATGCTTTATATAACTCAAAGTTTCAGATCATTCAGAAAAGAGCAAAGGTTGGTCCCAAATGGCACATGGGGCGCTGCTGGAATCATCACTGCAGTTTTCAATTATGTGTTAGTAGCAGATTCTCTTAAAAGAATTCTCTTTAAAAAGGTCCTTGGGTGAACTTAAATTAGGGCTCTGATTGCCAGTGTCTAACTTTTGCCATCACTCTAATTGAAGAGAGGACAAAGGGGTTAAATTAAGTGATTCTTAAGCAAATTGATCATTTTTCTTTGCAAAACATACCTCTTACCTCCTGAAATACAAAGATGCAGATGTAAAACATCAGTGTTGCTCAGAAAAAGGAAGATTAAAATATTTCTAAAGTACACACCATGCACTTTTGTAGGTGTATGCAAAAGCTGGCCAGAGAGAGGACATTGGTAGTAGAAGTAAATAGGGAGCTTTAGTAATCAGAAAGTGATGAAGTTCCTGCAATTTTTTTAAGTTGAAAATAAAACCTAACAAAGACTTTTGAACTTTTGTGGGGTGGGAAACATTGTGAATAAATTTTTAATATTAAGTCAATTTTTATGTAGCATGTAAAACACCAAAATAAAAAGAAAATCAAGAATGAAACTGGGGCAGAGGATTTATTCCAGTGGATGTATGTGTGAGATGGGTTGGGGCGGGGGCAGGGTGGGATGGGGGAGGACATCTGTGTGTAGAAGGAAAATATAATGCTATTCAGCAATTGATTTATACCTTAGTGTTAGTTGATGATAAAAGCGGTAGTGGGAAAGAGGCGGCATCCCATCCAAGATGGGAATTGTTCCAATTGCTTCCCTTTCTTTTGCTGCAAGCTCAAAAACAGTAAATCTGATCAGTGCTTCAAAGTATAACTTAAGCATGTATAAAGAAAAGCAGAATTCTGATGAAGTGATGAAAGTTAAATAATATACTTAAAAACCCTATCTAGAGCTGAGTGTATGACATTCCAAGATACATAGGAAATAAGGATACTTTCTGAGGAATGCCAGCCCTAAGTGAAGTTTAAATGTTTCGAAATAGAAGAGTAAGTAAGTACCCCTCCAGGGACATGATACATTTTCACATGTTTCCCAACCTAATCCTTCAGCCTCCTTGGCCCTGGGTTTTCTGTCCCCAACCACTCCTTGTATTCACCCACTCACTGGTATGTCTTCCCATGCTTAGAAGCTAATACCTTTCCTTTACCCCAGAGGATGGCGTCTATTGGTTGTTCTCATTAATAGTCCTAGCTAAGTATACAGAATATGTGCTCTCCTCTGGTAATGATGATGTCTAAGTATCTTAAGATGGTTGTAGACATGTTTCTTCAATTTATTCTTCAAGACCATCCTTCCCATTGAGATGGGAAAAAAAAAACAATCTCTCCCTCTCTAAACATAAGGAACTTATTTAACAAGAAAGACCATCTCATCTTTTTCCTTTTTATCCCCATGCCTAGTACAAGGCTCAGCATACAGCAGGTGCTTAAGCAATGCTTGTTGATTAAGTGATTAATTGAGACTTTAAAGTCTCTGCCCATTAGCTGATATAAAGCTGCCTATTCTCCCTTAGAGTCAGGAATGAACATGGTTCTGAAGGAAAGGAGGGTAGGAGAAGGCTCTTATTCCATCTGCACATTTGGGACTGTTTTGCTAATAGCTTCCATGAGCTCAAAGGGGAAAAATCAAGCTGATTACAAATAAACTTACTTTTCTTCCATTATTTGCCTTTTAGATACACTACACTACCTGCCTCTTATGGGCCACATTCAATTTTGGTAGCTCATAGGGATCCAAAAGAAAAGAAGCTAGAACTATATTACATTGTCTCCATGGCAGCTTTACTCATTCCCTCTTTCATGTAAGTGCCACTGTATATGCATACAATCTGACATAAGCCTGACAGCTTATGCTCTTTCCAGCTCATTCTCAAGTGTCTCTGCCATAGGCCACTTCAGTTGTGCTGGATGCAGGGGGCTGGTGGGGTGGGGAGCTCAAATTCTTTTTTCAGACAAGCACGGTGATAATGTGATCCTTGGAGTCTGTGGCCATGCTCAGAAGAGTCAGTGTTTTTTTTTTAATTGGAAGGAAAGAATAAGTATAATGCTAAAATGCTCAGTGGTAAGCATTCTACTTGAAATAAAGAAAATTAAAGGAAAATTGATCTTCACCATGAGAGTGGTTGCTGACAAAAAGTTCAAGTGATGAGTTCAGGGGGGTAATTACTGTTAGAAAGAAAATCCACATTTCTTCTTAATGAAACTGGAGTTTTCCTGTGATACTTTCCTGATATCCTGATCTCCTTTTTATTTTAAAAATTATATGTCCATTTCAATTTTAGTGGCCCTGAGACCAGTAGTGCACATTGCAACCCTCCCATTTCTTCAGATACTGACTTTTGTTCATGTTTTCCTGTAAATCATTTTACAATGGAATAGGCATCTTCCTCTGTGGTCTCTTAACACTGTGAAGGTGATATTCATGTTTTCTATTATTCCAAAATTGTCAGCCATGGGGGAGAAAAACAATTTATCTGTAAATTCTTTCTTCCCAAGGAAAAAGTAGCATGGATCTAAAGGATAGAGTATTTTGGGCTGATTTCAGGAGATAGACACTTGTCACCCACTATGATCAAGCATTCTGGTCCTTTTGATCTATATTGGCTATGTCTCTTGATCAGTTGTGTCTGAAATATGCTTCATTCCATAAAGAATTCCATTGGCCTCCCTTGAATTTGTTTAAGATGCAGCCTCCCCATAGTACATTGGAATTCCAAGGTTTCCATACATTATATGTATATATATATAAATGCTTACGTGCGTACATATTCATATATACATACGCACATATGTGTGTATAATCTATATGCACACACACACACATACACATATATCACTGTTCCCTAGCAATCAATTGGGACTAAGGTCTTTAACTATTTTTGTTTGGCTTTCCCAGAGGAAGGGCATCTGACTAGTTCATTACAAAACAAAGGACTGTCTCACAAAGTAGAACCATTTATGATGATGATAAATAAAGTCAGAGTACTCTCCATTTTACCCATGGTCTTTTGAAACACTAAAGTCTCAAGAGATGTCTGGGGTCTTTTTACACTTTGGATCTCATCCCTGCCATGGTTCCAGTCCTTGCTGATGTTCTATGTTCTGGATCAATGCATGATAGCCATAATAAATAGACCATCTCTCTGCTTTATCCAATGAAGGGGGTGTCTTACTGAGGCAGAGACAGGGTGCAGGGAGCATCTTTTCAGGTCCTTTACATGGAGATAATATCTTTCTACTTTCCAAGTTTCTTAACTCCCTTAGTACCTGGGTTACCCTCCTCCTTCTTCTGCTTATGCTAATTTTTTGGGCTGCCTTCTCATTGGAGCTGGTAGGTCAAAGAAAATAAAGATACTCTTGGCAGCAATTTTCCCTTGCCTTCTCTGTTGTTTCAGGTTGGGAGGGAAATAGAGGGGAGTGAGAAAAGCCTTGTTACCAAATACTCCTCCTCAAGGTCAAGTGCTAGATAAGTGAGTGCCCATCAGCAGCAGTTTGCAGTTCTATTACTAGAGAGGGATGTGCTCTGGAATTTTAAGTAACCTTCTCCCTATGAGTGTGACTTGCTGAAGGTACATGTGGTATGTACACAGAGAAAGATTTGTGTTGGTCATTTTTCCAGGACATTTATCTCCCTCACACAGGACTCTGGAAGTCTGTGTGTCCTGAGGGAAAATCATTTCCCAGTTGGTAACTCAGAGTAACAGGCTACCACTTCCCAGATGGCCAGGGAGACTTTGTGTTTAAGGTTATCACAAATCCTACTCAGTAGCCATAGGACGTAATGTTTGTCCTTAAAGCATTGGTGAGTTGTGTTTTGTTTTTCCCCACTTTTGATATTGTCTGCCTACTTGTATTTGTATTTGTATTTGTATAAGGATGAAAATGTGATTTAATGATACTAGTCAGCCAGGAGACTTTGGTCTGAGGTCTCTCTTGAGCAGGAGCAAAAATGAGGGAGGGAGGGGAAGGTGCAATCTTTTGGAGAAGACTGTCACATACACTCAGATCCTCAGACTTGTTCCCTGACCAAAATATTTGTTTGCCATTTAGGTGATCTGTTGGAAAATAGCTCTAGTAGCTTTCTTGATCAGCGAGGTTGCACTCCTTTTTCAGAAATGTTGATGAACTAACTTTAAAAATGTCAGAGGCTTTCTTCAGAGATCCAACAAAAATTCAGTTTTGCCCCTCAAATCGTCAGAGTTGGTTACAAATTTTGAAAAGACCACTTCTCCTAAAATATTTCCAGGGTTTTCTTCTGTAAGCCAGGAATGTTCTGATTTCACCAATCTTCCTTGTACTGATACATTTTTAAATTTGAATTGAGATAGCTAAGGACAGAAAATAGGGGCATAAAGCTAGCTAATTTTTTTCTGAGTCTAAATGCAGAGTTTTGGAGGAGATCATAATAGTTTTCCTTTGATCAGAAAGTAATTCATTCCACTTTAGTAAGAACAAGCTTTTCAATTCTATTACTCTTTCCTCTAAGAAAGAAACTGATGGATCAAATTACAAATACATAATACGTAAAATTGATTTAATACCTGGATGTTCACATAATCAACTTGGAGTTTATTGATTCAGAAATGAGAATAGAGGAGCTATAGAAAGTTTTTAAAGTCATATTGAAAACTTCTTTTCTTCTAGAGAGGTAGGCAGAGTGCTTATTAAGATATAAAAAGCATTTGTTTACAGGAATTGATTATTGGGAAAAACAGAATAGGGAAGAAGCTGGGTAATCATCTCTTGGAAATTTGGAGGTAAGCTGTAATGTAGTAGACTGAATATTTGAGTTAGAGTGAAAAGGCATGGTATCAAATCCAAAGTCCATCAGTTATGACCTTTTGTCACCTTGGGCAAGTCATTTACCCCTCAAGGTTTAGTTTCCTACCCTCTAAAATGAGCGTGTTGGAGCAGATGATCTCTGAGGTCTTTTCTAGACTGGTGTGATGTGATGTGACCTAGAACACAAATTTTTATTTTTGATTACCAAATAATCTCGCCAATTATTCTAAGATTAAAAGGGAGCCCAAAAAAAGTTGAAACTGTCAGTTTGAAGTTAAGATTAAAAGGTAATTTTTGTTAAGTATCCAGATATTTAGAGCCTTCTGAAAGCTTTGCATTTCTTGAGACTTGACCCTTCTAAGGTTAGCCTGACATTTATCCAAGAGATGAATAAAATCCTGTTTAAGTAATCACGCACTGTTCTGATCAGGTTTGGGAGAGATATTCGAATTGTTTAAACCCTTGCTTAAGAATTAGAAAAAAGTTGTTACCATCTGAGAAAGAACCAAAAGACAAATTTTTGTATAGGTTAGCAAATTTGATTGAAGAAACAGCAATTTGACTATTTCCTCTGCAAAAAAAACATTTTCAGAGTCCATATTTTCTATTGTTAATCCTCCAGACTAACTTAGTCCCTTCTAGGGAAGCAAAGAAATCTCATCATCTACACAGTAATGGTACTTTACCTTCCTTCTCCTCTATCAGAAAAAGATCCCTGTCAAGTCAAGAGGAATGAAAAACAGTTTTTCTTACCACTGTCTGGCCAAAAAAAAGGAAAGGGGGTGTTCTCTGCCTTAGTTCATTTTCATTGAATGTCTGATTGTCTGACATAGAATAAGGACAAGGGCAAGAAGATGAGGGAAAGTTATTGGAGACCTCTTAGAAACCTGGGGAGAAGCTTGGAGGATGAAAGACTGGGTGCAGTGGCTTGTTTGTTAATTTTTAAAGAACTATTTAGTGAGCAATATATAGAGGGAAAAGTTAACAAGAGGGCAATTTGAAATTTTGGAAGTGCTTTCTGCTGGTCTGATAGGTCGGAAGAATTGATAAGAAAGTGAAATATACAAATACATACATAGATATGCTATATGTATGTATGTATGTATGTGTGTGTATGTTGTGTGGGGTATGTGAATTCAGAGGACCCACAAACTATATATGTTGTATCAGACATAAATATTTCTCTAACCCCCAAATCACTGCTAGAAAACAGAGGACAGATGTGACTTTGCTATATCTGTGGGGGTATTTCTCCAAATTCCAAATTTAAAGTCCTTGTGAAGTTTTACCCATCACCACTATCAAGTAAAGGAGCAAATTATGGACATATAACTTGATGTTATGCCACATGTCATTCTCAGCACAATTAGACAGTTTCTGCTCACCTTGCTTTGGTTCATACTATACACTATGAGCTTTCATTCCTAGGTTAGAAGACTACATGGTGAGGTAAGAGGTCTAAAAGGGTCATTCTGTATCCTGCACTAAAATTAATGGAACCCTATAATAGGGATGTTTAAGGAGAATAGCCAATGGTAGTTTCCTTGTGATTGTTTTCTGCATCAAGACAGTCAGGAGCTGTCCAGCCTCCAAGGTTGAGTAAAAGGCAGTGTGGGCCTTTATTTCACCCTGCCTCAACATTGTCCTAACTCAGGGTATTCTGAATACCTGGTTAATTGGGTGTGACCAGTTGTTCCAGGGGAACATTGAAGAAGTTGACAATAAATGTTGAAAGAAAGAACGCATTATGGCAGGATCTTTGGTACCAAATGATAGCCCTGGCATTAGTGCTGGGAAGTGACTCTAATGCCTGGGGAAACATTTCAGGGGAGCTACACTGCACATTACTTTGGCAAGCAGAAAAGAGACAAGGTAGGGCAATTTATTCCCACCCCTAAGGGCGAATCTCTTTCCTCAGCTTAAAAGGAGCCAGTGCTGGCTTCATAATCATACTTAGCCACAATGACTGACGCATGTATGTGTGTGTGTATGTGTTCGCATGAATGTGTGTAAGTATGTGGGGGTGATGAGGGGAACCTCAAAATATACATCCACTGTGGGGTTGGGTTGCCAACTCAGAGCCTCACCCGTTCCAGAGCAAAATGAAGAGGGGGACAAAGTCATAACTTTCCCAGCATGGTGTTTTCCTGGGGAAAGCACGGTTGAACTCAGGCTTGTCTGGACTTTATGAGGAGGCCCAATTCTCACAAATACCCCCTCCCCCAGGCTTTTCTTCCTCTCTTCCTGGCTCTCTGATGCCCTGCCCATCCACCTCTTCTTCCCCTGTTCTTTTTTTTCTGTAAATAAGTATTTCTCATTTTGAATATGCAGGGATTCACTGAGATTCTGGAGTAGGGGCGGGGGAGGGGAAGAAAAGGGAGGGAGGATGGTTGGGTGAATTTTTCTTTTTTCTCTTGAATTTTGGTGTTTGAACTTGAAAAAAACTAAAAAAATATGTGTACATATATATATATATAAGCAAATTAATTACCTTTAAAAAAGAAATGTTGATTTTTTTTTCCTTTGATTTATCTTGTTTCTCAATGGGTAGGGGTGGGGGTTTAGGGTAAAGGGTTTTTTTTTTGTGAGTTGTATAGATTTCCAGTTTGGACTTATTCAAATGATGCAGGAACAACAACAACAACAACAACAAAACAATAAAAATAAATACATAAACACAACACAAAATAAGAAAAAAATTGTGATGTATAAAAGTTGTAAATAGTTAAAGATTCTTTCTCTTTTCTAATGGCAAATTATTTCTGTCACTTTATATTAAAAAAAAATAAAGAAACCTACCACAAAATATCAGGGTAAGAAAACCCTAACAATTCAGTATCAGAGCCTTTTCTTGATCTTTGGTTTTTGGTTTTTTTGTTTGTTTTTTTCCCTATACCTGTGACATGGGGAAAGACTGGGAAAGGGATAAGGTCCAAGTTACTCTCTTGCCAGAATTATAACTATGGTAAAAGGTCAGGGATTTGTACCAGGGAAGTAAGTTTAAAGGTTCTCAAATTTAAACTCATAATCCTACAGCAGCATAGAAACAACAGAACACCCAGTTAGTAAGAACAGGAAATTTCCAGATAGTAGACTAGGATGAACTCCTCTGCCACTCTATGCTTTTTTTTTTCTTTTTGGAAGGGGAAAACAAGGCAGTTGGGGTTAAGTGACTTGCCCAAGGTCACACAGCCAGTAAGTGTTAAGTGTCTGAGACTGGATTTGAACTTAGGTCCTCCTGATTCCAGGGCTGGTGCTCTAGTCACTGTACCACATAGCTACCCTGCAATCTATGCTTTCTTGTCCATAATCTACCCAGAAGTAGCTTGAGACCACTGTTTCTGAGGATACACTTCATATCACTTGACTCAGGAGTGGTATTTACTTTGAGCCCCAAAATTCCTAGGTTTTGGGGAAATTTAATATGGGTCTTTTCCACTTCTAGGTTCCCAGTTACCCGTTCCAGTCTAAATTAATAATAAACTTGATTTAAAGAGCTATGCTTTCTAGAGCTGCAATAGGAATCCACAGGTAAGCGGGATTTGGATGACAAAGACTTTTTCCTCTCTTATACTTATACTTCCCTTATATTATTCCTAACCAGCTATGACTTTCTTAAGTTGACTCTTTCACTGTGGTTGGAGAGCAAAGGAGCCTCCCATCCTTTCTTAGTCAAGCAATGATTTTCAATTGTTTGAAGCATGTGTGAAGTCTTCACAAGTGTTAAGCTTTCAATCACCACTTCTAGAGGGAAAAAAAGTAAAGGTGCCACCCTAGATTTTACTCCTAGTATAAAAACAGAGGTCAAGTCTTAATTACATATATAAGGTACTGTGCTAAGTGCCAGTGATCTGGAAATAAAAGTGAAAATAGGCCCTCTTCTTTGGACTTTATGGAAGGAAAATGACATATGTACAGGCTGGTAAATACAAAACAGGTCTTCCTTCCTCCTTCTTTCCTTCCTTCTTTCCTTTCTTCCTTCCTTCCTTTCTTTTTTTTAATGAGACTTGTGATTTCATTGGTATAACTAAAATCCCAATGAGAGAAATTCTCCTACCACTGCAGATAAGTAAATGCTTTTCAGTTTATACTCTCAGAAAGTTTCCAGAGGCACAGAGAGGTTGAGTGATTTACCCAATGTCACGCAGTGTAATGCCATGCATGAGCAGCTTCCCAAAAGAATGCTACTGTGAAAAGCTTTTAAGGTTCTGATTACACAGTATAGTGAACACCACATTTATTCAAGAACAAATCAAGACAAACATTTACAACAAATCACAATATAATATTCACAACATTATATCTTATCACAAAAAATCACGATATAGTGTTCACAACAGTTTAACATAGTTTCCACCAAAGTGGTCACAGTATATAGAACAAAGAAAAAAAGAACAATCATCTGGTGTCCCTAAGGAGGTTTGCCTCCTTAATCATTCACTCATTTCACAATACAAGTCAGTCTTCCACTCATGGGACAATTATAGGTTAACTTAATCAGTCACTTATCTAGAAATCAGTCACCAAGTATCATTAATCACTAAATATAATCATTAGAAAATTACACAAACCCTCCATCCCTAGGTCTCTAGTAAACTTCAATTTCATAACTACATTTAATATCCAAGGAGAGGTCTTTTCTTCATCTTGACTCGGAGTGGTCTGTCAGACCAGAATCTGAGAGACCAGATTCCCTGGATCACCTTCCATTGTCCTAGCTCCTACCTGAATCTACCAAACAGTCACCTGGATTCAGAAGCAAACAGCTCCCAGGTCCTTGTCCAGTCCTCCAGGCAGTTCCTGCTACACACTGAAGTTCACAGGGTCTAGCACATCTCAAAACCTTCACAACTTCTGTTCCTGGGAACTCAAGGATTAACCAAGACACAAACAAAGTCTTATCTTGATCATGCTTCTTCAGTCCTTGGGCAGTTCAGCTGGCACTAGGATCCAGAAGTAATCTCAGCCTTCCAGGTGGCCTTCTTGGCAGCAACTTCAGCCTTCACCAGATTCTGGTCTCAAGGAAATCCTCTCTCAGTTCTCAGTCAGCTTCCAAATGGTCACTGAGAGAAACTCTCTCTTTCCTCCACTAGGAGTCCACCAGGAAAAAAAAGAATTCTCATTCTGACTGTCTCTCTCTGTGGCTCTTCTTATATACACACAAAGCATTGGCTTCCTGTTTCAGTCAAACCCTTCCTGTTATGTCAGCAACAGGAGACAGAGTTCATACCCTCTACCTCTTTCACAGAGGCTTGACTAAGGGCTAAGTACCTGCTTACTTGACATAACATAAAAGGATCTTCAAATTTAAATTAATTACCATTACACAC
>CM053597.1:154681419-154695495 GCA_028646575.1 Pseudocheirus occidentalis
ACCATTACACACAGCCAGGACATATCAGAGGTATATCTCAAATCCTGGTCTTCTCAACTGTATCCTCTGCATTATAGTATGTATATATATATATATATATATATATATATATATATATACACACACACACACACATACACACACATATATGTAAAACATATACAGAGTAAATTTGGTGAGGAGGCAGAAGAGATGAGTACTCGCAACTTGGAAATCAGAATAGGTCTCTGTAGGTGGTAAAACTTGGGCAGAGCTATGAATGAAGCTAGGGATTCTAAGAGTCAGAGGTGAGGAAAGAGTGGGGGGCAAAGATAATTTTACCATGTGATCTACTCCTCATTCTAAGAGGCAGAGATGAGGGAGGAGAAGAAGTACATGGGAGACAGTATGTTGTAATCTTTTTTACTTTTATTATACTGATGAAGAAACAGAGACCCAGAGGTCCACCAGTCTGTCCAAGATCACACAAATAGTGAGATAACTAGCCTGATATAATAGAAAAAGCACTGACTAGTTTTATGACTTTAGGCAAATTATTTGGTGTCTTTGAGCCTTGACAATTTTAGTGCCTACCTCATAGGATTATTGTGCGGATTGAAAAAAAGGTAACACATGCAAATAATTTCATAAACCATTAAGTTATGCAAATGTATTAGAAGTACGAAGTTTTCCACTTACAAGCCGATTTTTCCCCAGAAGTGAAAATGCTGAAAGATGCTATCATGTGAGAAGCAGTGGAAAGTAACGGATAAATTTAGGAAGCTTCATAGTTAGGAAGACCAGGACTTGAATCCCAACTCTGGCTCCTACTGGCTGTGTATCCTTGGGCAAATCGTTTAATCTCTCTGTGCTTCATGTAAGACTTTAAGCTTCAGGGAAGTCTCCATTATATTAATTGAAGGAGTTTCCTCTTCAGAAGTTCTCTTCTTTCTAAATATCGTTGGTAGAAAGACCTGGGAATGGTCTTTCTTTTCATTTCCCTGAGAAGCTTCCTCATTTACCAAAACTGGACTTTGAGACGGAATTTCTCAAGATCTGAAGGGAAGCAGAAACTCACTATGCACTTGCATTACTACTCTGCACTCAACAAAGAAGGCAATGGGATTCACACTCAGATACTCGCTCTAGCTCCTCACAAGAATATTTAAACCTGAACACTGAGTGGCAGGTAATAATAGTGAAATGTCTGAAGTTTGTGATAGTATTTAGGTCACCTTCACTAAAGGGGCAACTCGAGCATCCTTGAATGTCTGGGGATTCTTGAGAATGAAGTAGGTCTGAGCTTCTAACATCCCTAATATTGGTCAACACAATTACATCTGATTTCTCAATTTGTCCTGAGTCTCATTCTGAAAGCAGTTACCTGCCTAACTGGACCTAGCCATATTGCCCAAGTTGGAAAACTGAAAGAGACTTTGGAAAATTTCAAGATGAATACCTTAATATAAAGGATTTCCCTGTGTGTTTGGCTTGATAGTTTCCATCACCATTAACTTTAAAAAGCCAAAATGTACTTTCCACAAAAGTAGATAAATCTTAAAAAGCAATCACGCAAGGTTGTTATAGGGTGACCATAGTAACTGGGAATGAGCTTCAGTAATGAAGGGCTCCAGGCTCTAGACTACCAATGAATCTGTGCATGTAGCTTATATTCCTCTCTGATGAGTGTCCGTGGGGTATAATCACAGAATCCTAGATTCAGAACCACGAAGGACCTTGAGAGTCATCTAATCCAACACCCTCATTTTATAGTTGAGGAAAATGCAAAGAACCTCCTAGAGGAAAGCATTTTCTAACACCATTGTGAATGAATCCATATTGCCTACTTTCTATGTAACACAATGGACACTAGTAGTAAGAAGAGCGCATTGCTGAGATTCAGTGTCAGCACCTCGGCTTTCTAGAACTCTATGGTAAGGAAACAGGAATGGACCACATCAAAGAATCAGTTCTTTACAAACAATCCCAACCTGCCTCTGAACATAGTGATGTACATGTACATTCATTCCATTTGCTTTCCTCCCAGTCATCTTTGCTTTAGGAGTTAGGTTCTTGGCAGCAGCATTAGTCAGATCATAGAAGGTATTCATTTGGAGCCCCTTCAGAAAAAGGGATAAATGGAGGTCTCTTGTGTATGCTGGATGTCCTAAAGAATAGGGAATGAAGGGGGCGGCTAGTTGGTGCAGTGAATAGAGCACTGGCCCTGGAGTCAGGAGTACCTGAGTTCAAATTCGGCCTCAGACACTTAATACAAAAAAACTAGCCATGTGACCTCGGGCAAGTCACTTAACCCCAACTGCCCTCCAAAAACAAACAAACAAACAAAAAAGAATAGGGAATGAACCTGCAGTTTCATGGAACCTCTTTCACCAAAGCAGGTCAACACCTTCCCTCCAACTTAAAGAGTTGTCAAGTGCATCGAGAGGGCTCTTGCCCAAGGTCAGATAGCCAGTATATGTCAGAGGCAGGATCTAGACAGATGTTCTTGCCTCTGAGACCCGCTCTCTATCCACTATATCATGCTTCCTCTCATGCCAATAAAAAGGGTAAAACAATCAAATATGTCTTTGAGCAAAGAAAGTCAATTTGGATAAAGCAGCAGTCTCTTGTTGCAGCAAACCAGGTTTTTGAAAATTTGGAGTTTGGGCTAACATAGGACTAACACCACCCCCAAACCTTCTGCCCTCAAAACACCATGAAGTCCCTAGACTAACATTGCCCTACTACACTGCTTTAGGTGGCAGCCTCCTATCCACATATAGATAGAACAATTGATCAGTCAATCAATGAATATTTAACAGTCACCTACACTGTGCTAGTGCAGGGGATATAAATGCCAGATAAGGACAATATTTGACAGCTCTGATGGTGGATGCAACATGGACTGCAGTGACAGATGACCAACTGCCTTTTCAATATCTCAAGCTGTCCTGTAGGCATAAAAAATGTAACATGTTCAGAGCATAACTTATCTTTCCCCTCAAACCATATTGACTCCTCCAAACCTCATTGTTAAAGTCAAGAACATTCCCATCCTCCCAGTTGCCCAGGCCCATACCTTCATGGTATCCTTTCATTCGTACACATCCAATCCCTTACCAAATCTTATCATTTCCACCTCTCTCCATTCACACAACCATTATCCTACTGAAGGTCCGAATCACCTCCTTCCTGGACTATTGAAATAAACGTCTAACTGCCTCAAGTCTCTCCCCATCTAATCTATCCTCTATTCAGTGGCCAATGAGTTTTCTAAAGTGTAGGCCATGGCATGTGACCCTCCTACTCACTGAGCTCCAAGAGATTGCCTATTATGCCCAGCATTCCAGTTGGTCCTTTAAAGGGCTTCATAACTGGCCCAATCCATCTTTTCAGTTTTCTTGCATATTATTCTCCTCCACATGCTCCATGATTCACCTACATGGGCAACTGTTGTTCCTCAAACTTCACGTCCTGTCTTTCGCCTTTGCCCTGCCTGTCCTCCATATCTAGAATGCTTTCTCCTCACCTCTGCCTCTTAGTGTCCCTGGCTTGCATCAATAATTAGCTCAAATCCCACCTTCTGCAGATGACTTTCCCCAGGCCTCCCAGCCACTAGTGACTCCTCCTGCCCCCCAAGATTGCCTTTTGTCTGCTGAGTAGACATATTACATTGTGTAGATACTTATACATTTTTTGCCCCATGGTAATGTAAACTCTGTGAACACGTGGACTGTTTTTTGCCATACTTTGTATCCCCAACACTTATATAGGATCTAGCACATAGAAAGCACTTATTAAATCCTTACTGACTGACTGACTAGATGCTAGTGGAGGAAGGAAACAAGCAATTATTAAGTGCCTGTTGTATGCCAAGCATGCATTTTACAAATATTATTTCATTTGGTCCTCACAACAACCCTAAGAGATATGTGCTGTTATTATCTCCATTTCCTAGCTGAGAAAACTGAGACGTGTTAAATGACTTGTCCAATGTCTGAGGCTATATTTGAAATCAGATCCTCCTGACTCCAGGCCCAGTGCTCTATCTGCCATACCACCTAAGGAAAGTAATTTAGGCTTAGGCAGACAGAAAATGTGAGTGGATGTACAAAGCAGTAGAGTGCCATACCCTTTCCTTTTAATAGCAGTGGTAACATGGCTATGATTCTTGTTCCCAGAGCTAACAATCAACAAGCATTTATTAAATGCCTGCTGTGTTCCAGATAACATGTTAAATGCCAAGGAAACAAAAACTAAAGATGAAATGGTCTCTTCCCTCAAGAAGGGAAGGCACTAAAAAAATGGGGAGATCTGGAAAGGCTTCATGTGTCCTGAATTTTGAAGGAAATGAGAGATTCTATGAATTGAAAGTAAGGAGAGAGTCCAGTCCAAGCATGGAAAATAGATGGGGCTGAGTATGGAGTTAGGAGACATAGGGTCGCATGTGAATAATAGCAAAAAAGGCCAATTTGACTGTAACAATAGAATGCGTGAAGGGGGGCAGTGTATAATATAGCTGGAAAGGCAGCCTAATGTCAGGTTGTTAACCTCTTTAAATGTCAAACAGAGGAATGGATATGTTATTCTGGAAATCAAATGTATATTTCATCCTACAAGTCAGACCTTGCAGTTTATTAACGAGGGAGTGATATATTCAGATGTAGGCTTCTAAGAAAATCATTTGGGCAGCTATGTGAAGGATGGATAGGAGAGGGGAGAGTCATGGGGACTTATTAGGAAACTTGAAGAAGTGGAACGGGGGTGGGAAGCTGGGGAAGGGGATGGTACAAGCAGTGGCAGGAGAGGTGACAATATGTCTACAAAGGGGAAGCCCGTATATCCTGGTGAATGGTTGAATGGAATGTGAAACGTGACCTAGATCAGGATACTTATAATTGGGTGAGGTGATTTTGTATATTCATTCACTTATCACCCAGGACCACCCAGCAAAACACTGGCCAGTCAAAGCTAGAAGGGGCATTTTGACACTGTAAAAAGTTTAGGTTGTCCTATATATGGAGGAACATGCATCTAGATGGCTTAGTAGATAAAGGATAGGGTTGGGAATCAGGAAGACTTACCTTCCTGAGTTCAAATCTGGCCTCAGGTATTTATTAGCTGTGTGACCCTAAGCAAACCTTATTTGCCTCTGTTCCTCATCTATAAAATGAAGTGGAGAAGAAAATGGCAAACCACTCCAATATCTTCACCAAGAAGACCCCCAGAAAAGGAATCACAAAGAGTCAGACATGATTGAAACTACCCAACAACAACAACCAAAGGTATGGAGGAAAGAATTTCTGTCTATTGGGACAGAAAAAAGCTAAGGCAGAGCTGCAAAAATGAACAAAAACAGAAGCAAACCTCTTGTACGTCAAACAAATGAGGGGGGACTATTATACAATACTAGGCAGAGCTGGAGAGTACAGCTCCCTCATTTAACACATGAAGAACTAGAGCCCAGCAATTTAAGTGACTTTTCCAAGGTCATACAATGAGTAACTGGTAGAGTCAGTTTTGGAACCCAGATCTTTCTGACTTTAAACTTGGTGTTCCTTATAGTATAATGTGCTAACTCCCAGTTAACAGTTTTCCTTGAGTAGGAAATCAAGGATACACAATTCTATTTCTTGGGAATTCTTATCAGCACTGAATTTCTGCTGTGGTTCCATCAGATCTCAATGAAATTTCAGTGTCTGTGGTGAGAAATTCTAATGTTTAACTGTAAAGGGTTTTTTGTTTGTATTTTGACTATCTTCCAAAATCTTAGGAGGTACTGCTTTCTGACAAGTTTTTTTTTAAAACATAATTTATTGTTGCTATCTCTGCAACTAAACACAGAATCACAGAATTTGATATCTGAGTTCTCACAGAGGCCAACTTGTCTAACCCATATCTAGAAATTCCCACTTAACGTACCCAACTAGCATTCACCCAGCTTCTACTTAAAGGTCTGCAACGTGGGAAAACCATGCCTGGGGCAGGACATTCCACTTTGGGTTAGCTATAGGAAGTTTCTCTTCACATCTGATCTAATTTTTTCCTCATTGTATGCATTGCTCCTGGTTCTGCCCTGCTCAGGCAAAATACAAATACATTCTATACATGCCAGTCCCTTCAGACTCTTGAAGATAGCTAGCATGTACTCCCTGAGTCTTCTCTTCTCCACATTGAACATCCCTGGTTACTTCAACAAGACCCCTGGAGAAGAATTCAAGGCCTTCCATGTCTTCCTTGTCCTCGCCTGCTTGTTCTTGTCCTTCCTAAACTGTGATGCCCAGAATCAAACACAATATTCCAGGTGTAGTCCAATGAGGAAGTTATACTTCTCTTAATGTAGCCCAAGATTTCATTAGATTCTTTTGGTTGACCTGTTACATTGAATTGACACACTTTGGGATGATAGTCCCTTAAAAATCCTTCATCTTTTTCAGACAATTTGTTTCCTAAGCATTTCTCTTCCATGTTGTACTTTTAAAGCTGATTTTTTTTCAACCTCAGTGTGACTTTATCATTATTTTTCTATTTTTAAGGTTCCGTTAAAAGGGTTAAGATGTATTTTTGGACCTGGATGAAGACCTTGACACTTTGTTGGCTCTGTTAATCTCTGGGCTGAAATGAAATCAATAGTTTAGGACCTCTCTTCTGCCCACTCCATAGTTAGTATAGTAACATTTGTCTGGGAGCTATGCATTGTTTTGTTCTTTGTATATCTGTACATACACTATTGCTTATGCATATTTGCTATTATTTAGGCATACTAATATTGCTATTGCTAGATTTTTTTCTGTTTCTTTTTATTTGTTGTGCAGTTATAGATATGCATACACCATTAGAAAGTGTGTGTGAACTGCAAAATTTCTCTTCCTGGGAAGAACTCAGATTTTTTCCTCCCAGAAGAGTCATTGTCATTAAAATTGACTTGGAGGCAAGGAAATTACCAAGCTTCACAAAGTTCCTGTAGGTTTGCCCTTAATCTTAAATGAATTTCTGGGAAGGGGTGGGAAATATTTTCATCCTTAGAAGGAGTTTGGGTAAGTACGTGTGTGTGTGTGTGTGTGTGTGTGTGTGTGTGTCTGTATGTATGTAAGAGAGAGACATACTCAAACACACACACACAGACAAAAACAGACAGAATTCAGATTATCTTTTCGATGAGGAGAGATTCATGGTGGAAAGCAAGTCAAGGAACAAGGTAAAAACTCCATTGGTTAAAGGCTAGGCAATATGTGCTTTAATAGCTAAAGCTGTTAGACTTTGGTATTGCAGCAGCTGACTAACTGGACTGATGTTCCAAACTGAGTAGGTTCTAATGTCTGGAACCCAGAGCATCCATTACACATGTGGGACCCTTCTACATGAATAGACTACATTAACCAGTCCCCTTTTTAGCAATCCTTTTTAAAAAATAAGGTATAGTACATAAAGATATACTTTAGTCATCCCATGAAATGTCAGTAATACCTCCATTTGCCTTCTTGCATTAAGCTCTCTAGTTCATCTGGCTTTCTAGTTGGTACATTTATTTGTAGACAATTAAGGCATGGTTTTATTGTTCACTCCTTTATTGGACTTTGTCTCCTATAAACTTCTGAGTGTTTGTGCTGTTTACTCTTCCCACCACTATCCTTTTCAGTTTAAGACCATTTGGTGTTTTGTTTGTTAAGTTCTGAATTTAACAAACATTAAATTTTTGTTGTTGTTATTGTTCAGTCATTCAATTGTGTCCAACTCTTCATGACCCCATGGACATAGCTCACCACATCCTTTTATCCTCTGTGATCTCTCAAAATCTGTCCAAATTTATATTCATTGTTTCCATGATATTATCTATCCATCTCATCCTCTGCCACCCCCTTTTCCTTTTGCCTTAAATCCTTCCCAACATAGGGACTTTTCCAATCAGTCCCATCTTCTCATCATGTGATCAAAGTATTTAAATTTCATCTTTAGTATTTGACCTTCCAGTAAATAGCCTGAATTAATTTCTTCAAGTATTGGCCAATTTAACATCCTTGCTGTCCAAGGGACTCTCGAAAATCTTCTCCAGCACCACAATTTGAAAAGTTCAATTTTAAAGTGAACTTTAAACTTTAACAACTATAAAGCTTTCTTCATAGTCCAACTCTCACAGCCTTACATTAGTACTGGAAAAACCATAGCTTTGATTATATGGACCTAGCTGCCCTAAATAAAATTGGCATTTCCAAATACATAGTTGAATTTTTAAAGAAGATTGAACACGAAATCGCAGATGTCTATTATGTATAGCTTGTTTTTCAAGTATGTTCAGTTCAACCTGTAGCTTTCAAAGCTATACTGCTTAACACTACTTCTTTCTGACTTTTCTTGTAGTCTGATCTCTGCATTATTCAAAAAGATAATGACCCTCTTTTATTTTTTTACATTTTTTTTGCTACCCTATCCCTATACTAGTGTGTCCACTTCCACATTGGTACAAAAGAAAATAAAAACAAAACCCTTGTAATAAATATACATAGTTAAGCAAAACAAATTCATACATTGTCCAGGTCCATAAATATATATTCTATTTTCTATCTTAAGTTCATCATTTCTCTGTCAAGAGAAGGGTAGCATGCTTCATTATCAGTCTAGTAGACTCATTATTTGGTTATTTCAAGAATATATTCTCAAGTCTCTCAAGTTTTCTTTATAATGTTGTTATTATATAAATTGTGCTCATGGTTTTAGTAAGCACTGTAGCATACCTAGGATGGCTGCTAGCAAAGATTCTTATATCGGCTTTTCTAAAGTAAAGCAACTCAAAATGGGTTAACAATCTTACTTTAATCAATCAAACATATATCATTTGCCTAATTCAGGGGAAAAAGTCAGCACCCTGAACTTCAGAGAATGCAAACAGAAGTTACAAGCAGACAAAGAAACAGATCAGCAGAGGGGCTTCCAACCGTCTGACCATTACATCCATACCTATTCAGTTACCAGAGATGGAAGCACCAACATGTGGGTTTTCAAAGCTAGGGGACTCAATGGCTTCCCAGAGTCTCATCTGGCAAAATCACAAAACTCTTCCCAAAGTGATCCCCAAAACAAAAACTCACATCAGGGTATATGTAGCCTTTTCCTGGGTCAAAGAATGTCACAACCCTCTTGACCCACTGCCCAATCACAGAGTAACAAGGTGTGGGCATTCCTGAAAAACAAGCTTCCCACCACAGGCTCATGTGACCCCATTCAGCCTATTAGGGGCAAAGTATATTTTTGAATCAGGGAAGGTTCTCAGAGTCACTTAAGCCTATCAATGGGCCTAGGGGCAGGAAAGATCTTCAGATTCCCAGAACAACTTCATGTTGCATTAATTCATAAGGTTGCTCTGAAATTGTTCATTTAGTCATTTGTTAAAGGGCAGTAATATTCTATTCCATTAATATATCATAATGAAATTATGTTTAGCCAGTTCCCAATAAGTGGGTGTCTTTCTTAGCTTCTAATATATGTATATAAATTTACATAGTTCCTGCTCTAAATAACTTTGTATGCCTGGGTGCTCATCCTCTTTCTTTGATTACCTTGGGTTATAGGCCTAGTATAGTTATAGGCCTAGTCATAGACCACTGGGATGAAGGGTAACTATAGTTTACTGACTTTGGGGGAATAGTTCTAAGTTGCTTTCCAGAATGACAGACCAATTCTCATTTCACTAAATGTATTTTGGGGAAAGACAGGTATTTTTCCCCAGCACCCATAACATTCATCATTATCTTGTTTTGGTCATTTTTGCTAATCTAATTTGTCTGAGGTAGAATCTCAGAGTTGCTTTAAATTTATTTTTCCCTAATTATTAGTTGTTTGAAGCATTTTATTTCTATGGCTATTGATAGCTTATACTTCTTTCTTTGAAAACTGCCTATTAATTTCCTTTGACCATTTATTCATTGGTGAATGGTTCTTCTTTAAAAACCTTTTTGTAAGGATCCAGGCATATACATTTTTACTGTGATTTGTTGAGCATACTTTCTGGTCAGGAGACTGTTTTTCCTATATTTTAAGCTACAGTTCAGAAATCAAAATTCTATTCTCAAACATCATCTTGTTCAGCAGCTTTCACTCCTAAAATCAGCCTTTCTTTTCTCATTCCCCTATCTTTGATAGGGGCAGCTAGATGGTTCAGTGGATAGAGCATGAAGCCTGGAGTCAGAAACACTCATCTTTGTGAGTTCAAATCTAGCTTCAAACAGTTACTAGCTGTGTGACCCTGGACAAGTCACTTAACCCTGTTTGCCTCAGTTTTCTTATCTGTAAAATGAGCTGGAGAAGGAAATGGTAAGCACTCTAGTATCTTTATCAAAATAACCCCAAGGGGGCAGGTAGGTGGTGCAGTGAATAGAGCACAGGCCCCCAGTCAGGAGGACCTGAGTTCAAATCCAGCCTCAGACACTTAACACTTACTAGCTATGTGACCTTGAGCAAGTCACTTAATCTTAAAAAAAGTGAGGATAAAATGTAACCAAATTGATGCTTACTTTCCTCAATGTTGCCACTGTCATATGAAGAAGATGTGGTAGCAGAACTACTCCTAACTTTCAAAAGCATGAAATCATTTTGACCAGCCCACCACTTCAGGTTTCATGCTCCAACTTGCTTATATCCTAATGGTATTCAGAGTTAGTGAGTCCGACTACACTCCAGGGCTGCCCATCTGACCTAGTGAGATCTGGTTGCACAACTGGAGTGTGCTGAGATTGTACCACGACAACGTGGCAATGATTGCACTAAGCTGCTGTGACCGTGTGCTGCTGCAGTCTCTAGGCTCATCTCCATGCTCTTGGTCTACCGTGGTAGAAGAAGCTTCCCCACATCTCTGTCATTTATCAAGGATATTAACTCTTCTCCTTTCACGTTTTCTATATGAAATGAGGGGGAAAAATAAGCAAAATACCTTGTAAACTTTCAAGTGATAGCATTAGCTATCACTAGCTGGGTGCCCTTGGGCAAATCACTTAACCCCAATTGTCCTACCTTCCCCCCCTCAAAAAAAAAAAGAAGAGTCAGAAACAACTGAACAATAGCAGTAACCTTCGATAGGCAGTGAGGCTGAATGCAGCACCTTTACCCCAAGGTCCATAGTTGGTTTTTCTATATGAGTTGGTTATATCTATAGAGATATGCCGGTTGTTATTATCATTATTGTTAAGTAGGGAACATGAGCAGTAAGAGGAGACAGGATCAGTGGCATAGGCATTGGAGGTCGTACTCCAATTAGCACCAAATAACAGAATGTGGTGTCAAGGCTGTGGTGCTGAACCTGAAGCTTGTACTGGAATCCTCCCCCTCTCTGAATCTCAGTTCTCTCCATCTACAAAAGAGAGATAATAAGACACGGACTACCTACTGCACAGGGTTGTTGCTGTGAGGCTCAAATAACATTATGCTTTGGAAAATGATTTGCGAACTCCAATGTTTGATAAAGGAATGTCAATTATTATTATCATAAGTCTTGGTTGCTAGGATACCTGGTTTTGTTGCCACTAAAAATGCCTCAGTACTATACATCTTGCCAAAGACCTCCCAGACCCTATATTATTCAATGTTTAATTTAAGATTGCACACACAGGCTTCTCTTCCGTTTTTCTGTCTCTCCTGGTATGGGGCAATGGGATGTCACTGTGACTTCCACTCAAAGGGCTATATCATGTAATAGGATCAGCATTTCCTTAAGGGTAGCTTCTTTCCTCCCACCCATAACATAGAGTTGACCTTGACCTTAAAGAAAATAAAACTGTCCCAGGAAACTGATTAACCCAAGCTTCACGCCCAGCTCCTTCTTCTGGGACCTGATTGGCCCCAACTTCCCTGACTGAGCTTCCTGGACATCTAGGGGCATAAAGATGACCCAGTTATATAGAGCTTAAACTTTATCATCTGGTAGACGCCTAAGACCATTTGAGTCACCATATCCTGATGACACACATTTCCTTGAGTAGGCAAGGTTTTCTATACAGTCTATTTCTTGCATGTCCTTGCTGTGTTATGGTCTTTTGTTGAACCTGAACTAAGAGAGCACTAGCTTTAGAGCCCCTCCTCCACCATGTTGTAAGAAGAGGAAGAGATCACCTTGAGTAATGAGATTCAGAGTTTCACAAAAGGAGAAAATGCTTCTTCATAAAGGTTTTTAAATTGTAGGGAATTTCCACTAGGGGTGAAGCTATTTCTTTTCTGAGGACATATAAAACTGAACCCTTCATTCCTTTGCCCAGGAAGGCTAAATACCAGACAGCTCCATTAGATCCCATTTCAATTCATTCCCTCTCCCTGCTGGCTCTATGACTAAGAGTGTAAGATCATAGAATTGCAGAATTGGAATGCACCTCAGTTGTCATTTAATACCACATGCAAATCACAAATTGCCTCTACAACCTCAACCAGGGACCATCCAGCCTTTTATTGTAAGATCTTCTGTGCCTCGGGGGCTCTCAACTCCAGAGAACAGCTTAAAAAAGTGAATGTGATTTTAAACTGGATTAAATGAAGCATAATGTTTACCAATTTCCCACCGGCTAGGTTTTTGTTTTCTTTGCCCTGACAACCAGGAAACCCTACCAATAGTTCAAGTCCTAATCCCTTGAACTAGTCAAATTCTAAGGATGCCTCTTTGCCCCTTTAAGGAGAAACCAGCCCAGACAACATAAAACCAATAATGTTTCTACCATACTAACCTTGGGGAGAAAATTCCAATAAAATGATAGGGAGCAAAGTCCATTTTAAAAGTAAGGAATAAAGAGTGGAGGGATAATAAGGATATTAAGACAGTATAGACTTCTAGATATTTGGCAAGGCAAGAGAGAAGGAGAGATAAAATGATAACTTGAGGGAGTAGTAAAGTCGGAGATCTCCCTTTGAATTAGGGAGATCTTCAAATGTTTGTAGGCAAAATAATGAGAGGGAAATAGGGTGGAGATGATGAATGGAGCAAGTTCCCAGAGGAGAAAAGAGAGGATTGGGTCAGGGCTACAAAAGAAGGATGAGCTTTGCTAAGAAAGAACACCTCAAACTCTGAATCTAGAGAAAGGGAGGGGAAGGTTAGAAAAGACCCAAAGAAAATTTGCAAGTAGAGGAGAGATGAGGAAGCCTATGTCTGATCATGGAAAACAGAATGATGAGGTGTAGGCTCTGGGACCCCCCTTGAGCTCCTTGAATCTTTGAGGTACAGGCTCTGGGAAAATAAACCTTCCCAGGGAAGACATTTGCCTGAGGTCATGGGCCTCAAGTTGTGACTCTGCCCAAGTCTTCAGCCCTCCTTTGTTCAGAAGCTGCCATGTGCATGTTCTCCAACACAACCAAACAGGATCGAAAACCTGAGGTCAGGCTGAGTACCTAGCTGTCTGACCTAATGGGACCTGAGAGGTCAGTCCCACAAAAACAAAACACAAAAACATACACACAAAACAAAACAAAAACGCACCACACACACACACACACACACACACACACACACACACACGCACCTCCAAGCTACTTGGAGGACAAGAAAGCAATAGGGAAAAAGAGAGGCTTACCTACCTTCCAGTCCCAGCTGGAGAAGAGCTTGAGATTAGCAGTGTTTCCCGGTCAGGGAATCATAAAAATGAAGAGGGTACCCAAAGAAGGTCAGGGTTGCCTGAGACCCCAAAATACCAACATGCCGGTTCCTGCTGAAAGAATTCCACTCAGGTCTTCTCAGCTAAGGAAAAAGTAAAGTTTATTGAAAGATATGGGGTAGACTCTTACAGAGCAAGTCTCTGCTAAGCTAGTCTATGGCACTCTCACACAGAGCAAGTCTGTGCCAAGCTATCCCATGGCGCTCTCACCCCACATGGAGGGAAGATGGGATTCTATATACAGAAAGGTTGTGGGAGGAATCTAGGGGTGGTCCAGAAGAGGAGATATGGGGTGGGTCTTCAGGAGGAGTAAGATGAGGTCAGACTCCAGTAGGGAGGGTCTTCAGGAGTCAAGATGAGATCAGACTCCAGTAATGAGTGGTTAAGGGTGGAAAGTTGCTGGAGGCTACCTGGAGACCATAGACAATGGTGGGCCAGGCCAGTTCAAGGGTGGGAACAGGAACATTAAGGGTAG
>CM053597.1:154695595-154715206 GCA_028646575.1 Pseudocheirus occidentalis
GTATCTCAAAGATTCAAGGAGCTCAAGGGGGGTCCCAGAGCCTACACCTCATCAAGAGGGCAGACATCTGTGCCCAGTTCTAGTGCCATGGCTCCTTCCATGATGATTCTCCAGAGGTCACTGACATTCAGCATTCTCACTCACAAGTTCTTTCATTGCCCTTGGGCAGTTTGTCCAAACCTAATGACTTGAACATTAAGTTGAGGGAAGTAACCTCTCACAATCTTGGGGTTTGATTCCGCACTAACCATTTTTGTTCTATCTTTCCAAATCTGCTTGTCTGCAGTCAGAATTTCTGTCTTCAAATTTTTTTTGGAGAAAGAAAATATGTAGTCTTACTACAATATGTATTATTAACATTATTTTATTAATTAATAACAACAGATATAGTCTTAATTGTCTTGGAAGGAGAGTTAGAACTTAAAAAGAAGCAGGCATACTCAGAATAAGGTACCTAGTAAGGCATCTAGTTGGCACAATGGTTAGAGCACCAGTCCTAGAGTTAAAGACTCCTTTTTGTGAGTTCAAATCTGGCCTCAAACACTAGCCATGTGACCCTAGGTAAGTCACTCAATCCTATTTGCCTCAGTTTCCTCATCTGTAAAATGAGCTGAAGAAGGAAATGGCAAATCACTCCAGCATCTTTGCCAAGAAAACCCTCTAAGGGGTCACGAAGAGTTGGACATGACTGAAGTGACTGAACAATATCCCTAAGTAGAGAAGTGGCAACTCTTTAAAGCTGTAGAGACATACTACCTCATCTATAAATGGGTGCCTGACTAGGTGGCACCTAAATCTCTTTAAGCCTGGTCATTTACAATGTTTAGGACATGGAAAAAGCAAGGAAACTGCTTTTTATCTTGGAGCAAGATCCATTTTCTGTTTGTGTTCCAAGAGACTGGTTTGAGCTCTCCTTTCCATGCTTTCTTCTCCTTCTGATGCCTCGCTAGTAGAGTCCTTGCCCATGAAAATCAATCTCTCAATATCTGAAGACCTGGGACAGTGCTCAAGGACTTCTCACAAGAGATGGTCTTGCTTATTGCAAGCCTCATTGACATTGATATGGAAAGCCCAGCTTTCCAGGGAAAGGCCCTTGAAAAATTCTAGGTTTCTTTCAGGTTGTCTACCAGAGGAATGACAGGTTTGTTACCTCATACAGGGGGATGCTAAATGGGACACATGGGTGGGTAACACATGGTGCAACCCAGGAAGTAAAGGGCCAATGTTGCTTTGTAATGGGGCTGGATCTCTATGCATACCACTTAGGTCTAGGCAATTTTATGTTCCATTCACCCTCCCAAAATTAATCAGTCCAACCCATCTCAAACACAGCTCTTGCATTCAAATGTCAGGACTCCACAGAAAGCTTCTAATTCATTGAAGTTATTCTGATGAATGGGAAAGAAAAAATAATAAGCTTACCTTGCTTGAGCCCCTTCAGATTTTTTGAAATCCCAGGGCCTGTGTATATCAGTGGTTTTTATTCTTTCCTTTCACAAGTGCAGCAATTTCTCAGGTGGAGCTTGGCAGGGGCAAAATATCTGGAAGAGGAGAAAGCAGCTAAAGGCCATGAGGGAAAAGAACAGTACACAATAGAACTGGAAGGGCTAGGGGTGGGAGATCTTCATAAAGCACAATGTAATTCCTTGAACTGGAATTGGGTCTGTTCCTGAAATAATAAAAAATAAAAAGAAAAAAACACCCCTCACCTTATGAATATCACAGTATGCTACTGAATAACACTCTTAATCATAATAAACCTTTTGTGTGTATAGACCTGCTACTTCTACAGTTCCTTTCATGTAAATTCAAAACACATAGCAGACATATCATTAGACACTCATACTGTGAATTGAGTAGGTGGAAATAAGCATTATCAGAGTCAATTAAACAGGGAAACTGAGGCAACTATTAATTGACTTGTCCAATGTCCCCATAGAATCAGATTTAGAAATAGTGGCCTGGCATTTAGACTCTTAGTGTCCAGACATCTTTTTTAGGGTATCATTTTTTTTTTTTGTCTGCCAAGTATATTACTTACATGGCAGAATGGACCAAAAGTACAGAGCAAATACACAAAGATGAGCTCCACTTTTTCAACATGTACATCCCAGGGGTTTCCCCACTCTTTTTTCGTTTTGTTTTGGGATTTTTTGCTTTCTTGGAGGGGGGAAGGCAGGGCATTTGGGGTTAAATGACTTGCCCAAGGTCACATGGCAAGTAAGTGTTAAGTGCCTGAGGCCAGATTTGAACTCATGTCCTCTTGACTTTAGACCTGGTGCTGTATTCCCTGTGCCTCTTAGTTACCCCTGGTTTCCCCACTTTGAATCAGGATAAATGTGCTCCTGCTTAGCTTATGGTCTCTGTCTGACAGTATCTTGGTTAATGTGACATTATCTCTTTTTCTTTTATCTTGATTCTCCCTTCCCTCCTACCTTCCTCCATTGTTCTTTGAGAATCGAAAGCGCAACAAACAATGGATAAACCTTATCCATCGGACTGCCATGTGGACTTAGAAGAAGCAATCTGCTGGCTCCCTTTTCCTGAGCTAGGGTTAGTAGAAGGCATGCTGAATGCAAGAATGTGGGTAACTTGTCTCAGCAATTTATTAGTCAGCAGTTACCTTTATCATCACTAACATGGTCTTTTGATCGCTGTCCAAATCATTTCAGCATCTTGTCATCATATGTCTCTGAGAATCAGTAACACATATAGATAAGCTAAACAGAAGGATGAGCGTGGAGAATTCAGACAGAGGAAGCCCAAGTATCAGGCTGTGAATGAGAGGAGAAATCATAAAGGGGAGGTTTGGCCTGAGGAAAAATGGCAAAGTCAGATGTAACCCTTGGGGCCTCCATGACATAATGGCTCTCTAGGATGCTATCCTGGGTTTGAAGAACATTATAAACATCCACTCAAGCCATACCTAGGTATCCTACACTTGCATTTCTGTATCTAATCAACAAGAGGAAACCATAGTTCAAAGTGTAGGATATTTAATTTAAAAGTTCAATAAACTAAGTACTGAGAATGTTGCCCATACAACCACTAATATACTTTCCTGAGTCACCACACCACCAATGGGAAGGGAAAGTTACATACAAAATTCTTGACTAAGGAGCATACGTGGAGGCTACATGCTTATGTGTGTGTAGCCAGTGAACGGATGTGAAATAGTACATACAAAGGGATCTCATGTGACCAGGGAATTTGCAGGGCTGGGACAAGTTATCTGACAATGTCATCATCCTCTGTTCTTAGAAAGGTAGCATGGGACAGCAGAAAGCCTGCTTCTGGGGTCAGAGAGCCTCTGTTTACATATTGGTTCTACCTGTATGACCTTGAATGAGTCACTTAATTTCCGTGGCCCTCAATGTAAACATCTGTAAAATGAGGAATGTTTGGACTTGAGGTCCCTCCTGATGATTAGCATCTTTGACCCTCATGATGCTCTCTGCTGGCTGCAGCCGATACTACTCTCTGCTACCATCTGCTGGTCTTCTGCTACTATGCATCCTATTCCACAACAAGGGGGAGCCTGGTCAGCTAGTTAGAGAAATGTAAGCACTGTTAAGTTGGTCTTTTTTTCTTTCTGCTTCTCGAGATTTCTCATTTTAAACTCTGAATGTCCTTACAATCAGAATTTCTTTTAAATTTTTTCCTATATTTGAGTCATGAGTCTAGGTCATCTTCAATTCATCCTGCTGCCTTGACAGTACAAAACTGCTGTAGTCCAAGCTGAGGTGGTGAAACTGGAGGGAAATCTTCATAAAGCATAATGGAATTCCTTGAGCTGGAATTGGGCCTCTTCCTGAAATTAAAAGAAGGAAGAAAAAATACCCCTCCCCTTATGAATGTCACAGAATGCTACTGAATAAAGCTTTCACTAATTTCCACCGGCAACCAAAGTTTCTTTGCTCCCTATACTCTTTCTTCAATAAAAAAAAGTCTTCAATCAATATATAAAGCATAACTTTACGTATTAGGATTGCACACCAGAAATAGTAACCAGATTCTATGCAGCAGCATTCTATAAAACAAGCACATACAACAAAAAAGGAAAATATTAAATACATATATAAATCAAACATATACAACACAAGCAACATATATTACAGTTACATGTGAAGTACATATTATATGTGTAATGGGGGAACAATCCAGTAGAAGTCCTTGAAGCATATGCAGGTAGCTCTTGACTGGTTTCATTCTAAGTAACCACATGAAAGATTCAGGAATTTGTACTATGTGATAACAATAAGTCTTTTAATTGGCTGCATAGCCCAAAGACCTGATGACTCAAGAGTTTTTGAGCTAGGACTGAGTGGATATGCAAAACAGATAGCCTGTCCCTATGGCTCTCTCTTTCCTTTGTGCCTATGAAGAGACAGAACTACTTTGAATTGTCTTCCTAGAACTGGAGAGGTAAGGAACAACCCTTTCTCCTACCTGGCCAGTAGTGATTCTGAATACATCTTTATTTCTAATGTCAGTTCTTTCCTAATCTCAGGTAAATAAGTATTCTGTGACAGGTGCATAGAGGTATTATTAGATATCCCAGTGGTGACTAGAGTGATGGTAGAAGCAGACAGTGGAGCAGCACTGGCTAACAGTAGAGGAAATATCTGCAGATAGTTGAAGAAGGCAAGAATGGCAGTAGCTTCAAGGAATTTAACACTTGAAAAGAGAAGTGTTGGCTTTAGACTGGGGAAAGATACAGACAGTTTGGGAGCCCAAGTGAGTGGTCTGCTCATCACAAAACTATACTTAAGGAGACCTTCAGGAGCATGCCACAGGAGAAAGAAAAGGACTTCCAAGGCTAGGAGTGGGAGCTACCCCTTTTCCCATGTGTTCTCTTAACATATACTTCATAACCTTGATGTTTTAAGAAACTCTGTGTGTCAAAGAGGAAATGTTCCCTTATTTTTCTTGGGGGAGGGATGTTTTGTACCCACTATTTTTATTTAACTTCTTCATTAATCGTTTTCTAAAAGCTAATGGAGTCAACTTGGAGAAGGAAATGGCAAATTACTCTGGTATCTTTGCCAAGAAAACCTGAAGTGGGGACACAATTGAAATGATGGAAAGATAACAACGACATGAAGTACAATGAAATCAAATGGATGATTGCTCATGGCAAACATACTGGTGGGGGCTCAACAAGTAGAATCATTGAATCCCCTGTTCCTCAAGGGAGGAAAGTAGACTGATGCTATCTAAGGAATCCATCCTACAACTGCAAGTGCTCAGAGGCAGTATTGCCCATTCCATCCATAAATGGACTTCATTTTGCTATCAATCAATTAAAAAGAAATAATTAATTGCCTACACTATGCCAGGTGATGAGAATATATACACAAAGAATGAAACAATTCCTAATCTTAACTTACATTCTACAGAAGTGATGACAAATAAATATGTAAGTATATTCAAAATGTATACATAAGGGAGTTAGGTAAAGCACTAACAGTTGGAAAATCAGGAAAGGTTTTATGTAGAAGATAGTGGTAAGTTGCAATTTGATGAAAGAAAGAGAGTCTATGAAACAAAGGGAAGGAAGTATATTTGAGACATGGAGGAATGAATGGTAAGTGCATTGGTACAGAGAAAAGAGATGGATTATTATGTGTAAACCACAAAAAGAAGACCAGTTAAATATATGGATTTTTTTAAAGGGATATATAGAAAGAACAAAATTTTAACATCAAAAATTTTAAAAAGAAAATTTACAATAGTTGAAAAATAACTAAAGGAAACTATCAAAAATTATTTTGCCCAATTATATGCCAACAAAATTTATGTTAGATAAAATAGATGCATACTTACAACAACATACAATGCTCAGGATAACAAAAGAAATAGATTTTTAAAATAATCCAACATAGAAAAAAAGAATCAAGAAAACTTTAAATGGATACCTCCATAGCAAAATAACTCTAGGTTCAGATGAATTTACAAATAAAGTCCATCAAACACTTAAAGAAAAATTAATTATAGTGTTACATAAATTATTTGAAAAAGTAAGTTTACTTTTCTATTTCTATTTTTTTTTTTTGCTTTTTGGAGGGCAGTTGGGGTTAAGTAACTTGCCCAAGGTCACACGGCTAGTTTTTTGTGTTAAATGTCTGAGGCCGGATTTGAACTCAGGTACTCCTGACTCCAGGGCCGGTGCCCTATTCACTGCGCCACCTAGCTGCCCCTCTATTTCTATTCTAAGTTTATAAATTATTTATATGATGAAATATGGTCTGGAGATCTAGAAAACTATGGACCAATATACCTAATTAATATTAACACAAAAATATCAAAGAAAATATTAATAAGTAGGGTATTACAATATATTAAAATATTATACACTATGCTGAAAGTTGCATTTATAGCAAAAATTCATGTTTAGTTCAATATAAGGAAAATTACAAATATAAGGAAAAGTACAAATACAAATATAAGATTTCATATTAATAATAAAATGGTGAAAACTACATGATTATATCAATAGATGTTGAAAATATTTTTTAAAAATGTAACACTCCTTTCTTTTAAAAACTTGAGAAAGTATAGGAATAAATGAACTTTTCCTTGACAGAGTAAGTAGCATCTACTCAAATGTAAGAGCAAATGTCATATGTAATGGAGAATGATTGGAGACTTTTCTAATAAAATTGAGATAAAGCAAGTATGCTTATTATTGCTAATTGTTATTTAACAGTGCTAGAAATAGTAGCTATAGCAACAAAACAAAACAAAATATTAAAAAATCAATAAAGGGAATAAACATAGGCTAAGATGAAAGAAAACTATTGGGCTTTTGCAAATGATAGAGTGGTCTATCTAGGTCTTTGCGGCATCTCTCTCTCTTTCTCTCTCTTTCACACACACACACATACATACACACACACACAAACATAAGGAAGTTTAAAAAGAGGCATAGACAAGCAGGACAACTTAGAAAAATACAGGTTAAACTAGTTAGATACTTAAAAGTAAGATGTGCCTAATAAAGATGTGTAATTTAATGTACAGCCCTCTTTTTCTCTCATACTATGTTTATGGGAATGACCATTTAATTTGTTTTCATTAAATTACAAATAAAAAATAAAATTAAGAAACATCCTCAGGCGGAAGAATGGAGGGAAGATGGTGTGTTAGTACCTAGAAAGACCCAGATTCCTTACAAATATCTCACGAAAGCTTAAAAAAGGCACAAGGAGGAACAGTGACAAAGACAATCAAAGATAAATGACTAGAAGTTCTTCCATTTATAGAATACTGCTAGAATCTCTGAAAGTTTTGGGCGGAGGTAAGGCAGGTTAGGTAAAAGGCAAAATGTGCATAAGCCACCTAGATGCATAGAAGGAGATTGATCCCTACCACAGGGATCCCACTTAAGCCACAGCAGTGGAAATGAACACACCAGCATCTATTCAGACTGTTCCCAATCCAACACCAAGATAGCCCATGCACAGCACAAATTCCAGTCAGCTTACCCATAAAATACAGCAATAGATAGGGCCAGACCTGTAACCAGGCATCTAACCTGGACCACAGCAGGTGAAAAATTCATAGTAGCACCTGGGAATGAAAGCACCTGGGATCTTTCAAGAGGCTGACTATAATTGTGGTCAAAAATGTCTATTTAGGGCTTATCAGGGTCATGGAGACAGGACAAACTCTATGTTAAGGAAAACCAGAAAGAGAAAGGGGTCAAGGCCCAAACCAAATACAAGCCAGAAGATTGATCCAAAACCTGTTCTTAAACTATTCTAAACTATTCTTAGACTATTCTTAAACCCTGCATCTAGGGTCAAGCCAGGCCTACTCACAACAGCCAAGATTATGGGAGGGAGCAGTTTAACCCAAGCAAAAAGCCCCCATCCAGAAACAGAGGTCAGATATGTGAGTAAGCAAAACAAAATGGATAACACAGTGAAGAAATAGTTTAGATGGAGAATTCAAGGGGGGTAAATCCAGAAGAAAAGAGCAACTTGACAATAAGTCTAAATACATCCTTAGAGAAGTACCTGGAAGAAATTTAATAAATGAAATGATGACTATGAAGGAAAGAAAAGTAAAAAGAAAATAACTTAAAATAAATTATAGTAAACATTATAACTGTGCTCCCTGAAAATTAGAATGAAACAAACAGAAAAAAGTAATTCTGAGAAGACAAAGCTTTTTTAAAGTATCTTATTATTATTATTATTATTATTAATTATACATGGTTGACCTAGAAAACAGGTAAGGAGAGATTATCTAAGAAACATTGAACTTCCTGAAAATCGTAGTCATAAAAGCCCAGATGCTTCAAGAAATCTTTTTTTTTAAATAACCTCAATCTATTCATACCAGAGGGTAAGGCCAGTGAGACAGTCAGTTAAAAAATACTTATTAAATACCAGCTATGTGACATTTTCCATGCACTGAAGATACAAAAGTTCCTGGTTTCAATGGACTGATGATCTACTGAGGGAGATGACATTAATTCAATTAGATATAAGCATGCCATGTGCAAGATAAATTGGAAAAATCAACAGAGGGAAGGGACTAGAAATAAGAGAGGGGAAGGTGTTGAAGACTACCTGAAGAAGGTAGGATCTTAACTGTGAGTTGAAGGAAGCTAGGAGTCCAAGGGGCAGAGATGAGGAGGGAGAACATTCCACAAGTGAGAGATAACCGGCGTAAGACAAAGTACCTGGAGTTGGGAGATGGGGTGTCTTATTCAAGGAATGATAAAAAGGATGGTGTTACATGATTGAAGAATATGTTGGGGTATAAGGTGTAAAAAAATCAGAAAAGTAGGGAAAGAAGGGGCAACTTATGAAGTACTTTAAGCATCAATGGGGGTTTTCATATTTAATCCTGGAAATGACAGGAAATCCAGGAAAATTTATTAAGTAAAGGTGGTGACCTGGTCAGAGCTTGTTTTAGGAAAATTAGCTTGAGACCTGAGTGAAGAATGGGTTGGAGTGGGCAGAGAGTTATAAGTGGCAGATCAACCTATAGGTTATTACCATAGTCAAGGAGGGAAGTGATGACAGTCTGTACTAGGGTCGTGGCAGTGTCAGAGGAGAAAACAGATGCATATTCAATTGCAAAGGTGAAATCGACAGACTGGCAATAGATTGGATATGAGGAATAAGAGAGAGTCGGGTGTTAAGGATAACACCTAGTTGGAAAGCCTGGGTAACTACAGGATAATGATGCCATCAACAGTAAGAGGGAAGTGTATGAGGGAAAAGGGTTTGAAGGAAAACAATTTAGTTCAAACAATCCACAGATCATCTCCTGGGGAGGGGAAAATAATGAAAACTCCTAGAAATTTTGTTAACCAATATCCTGAGCTTCTAAGTTGAAGAAATAGATGATGCAAAGCTTAAAACAACTCAGGCTCTGGATTCCAAAATGAAGATCTAAAAAGATATTGGCAGCACAGATTGATGGCCTTTATTTAATAGGATGAAATTTAATAAAGGTAAATATGAAGTTTTACACTTGGGTTAGAAAAAGTGAACTTTTCAATGCAAAAAATATTGAAGACATGTCTAGATCTTAATTCCTATAAGGCAGGGAAATATCTGGGAGTTCTAGTGGATGGCAAGAATGGGGAGCTTTAGCAGATGGCAGCTCATTGAGAGTCAGCAATGTGGCATGGAAGCCAAAGAACTGATGCCCTCTTAGGCCACATTAAGAAAGGTATAAATGCAAAACTAGAAAGGTGATAGTTTCTTTGTACTACGTCTAAATCGTACTTGTGTTCAAGTCTCACTGCATTTTATCAAAGACACTCAAATTGAAGAATATTCAGAGAAGAGTAACTAATGTGGTAAAGGGCCTTGAGGTCATTCCCTAAAAGGATCATCTGATGAAATGTTCATTTTTATCCTGTATTAGTAGATCTGTCCTATGGAATGTAGAATAGACACGTTCTATTTAGCTCTAGGAGACAGAAGTGAGAGCAATGGGTAGTAATTGTGAAAAGGGTAGATTTAAGTTCAATTTAATGAAAAGTTTCTTAGTTGTGAAAGTTGTCCAAAAGCAGATTGTAGTGCCTTATGAGGTCATGGATTTTCCATCATTAAAGATCTTCAGAATGAGGTTAGACAACACTTTGTTTGCTTTACTGCAGTTTGGAATCCAATAAAGGTATGAATTGGGGGAAGGGGCAGAGCCAAGATGGCAGCATAGAAGCAGGAAAACTTCATAAGCTCCTCCAATAACCACCTCAAATACCTATAAAATATGACACTAAATAAATTTTAGAGATACAGAACCCACAAAGTAACAGAGAGAAACAAATCTGCTGAAGGCAGCCTGACAGGTGGACAGGAAGGGCTCATCACAGCGTGCTCAGAGCCGAGCCCAGGTCCCTGTGAGCATGTGGTTTTAGTCCCAGGGTGGCCCAGACCTGTGGCTGCAGCAGACTTCTGGAGGTTGGGTCAGCAGCAGCTGTGGCAGTTTCTAGAATTATGAACCCATAAATGCCAAAGAAAAAGTGATAAGTCAGTGTAGAACTCTGTTGAAATGGGGGGAGATGGGGGAGAAATGGAAGAGCAGGTCCAGTCTGCCTCCTGCCCCTAGAGCTAGAAGTGTTGGAGGTTCAGCAACCTTGCAGCCACTTTCACACAGTGAAGCTCCTGGCCTACAAATCATAGGGGGTCCTCATGACCATTCAGAGTCTAAGCACTCTTGCTTTAACCTGCCAGGATCTGGATCACGGTCTTGGGTGGTGGTCCTGAGGTGTGTGACCAGTGAGCCAGAGGTGGTAGGGGCTGCAAAGATGGCAACCTCCTAATAGCTCTAGCAGCTGCAAAAACCCCAGAAATTTCAGAAAAAAGCTCTCCCCTCTGGAAGCAGAGTTCTACTGTGGCAAAGAGCTCAAAAGTCAAAAAAATGACTGGCAACATGAGCAAGCAAAGAAAGCAAAGAAAACACAGCAAGCCAACTTTAGATTCCTTTTTGGGGACAAAAAGGATCACAGCATGGAATGGCAGAAAGACAATAAAGTCAGAACTCCTGCACTAAAAGCTTCCAAGAAAAATGCGAACTGCGTACAGGCCATGGAGGAGCTCAAGAAGCAGTCTAAAAATCAAGTAAGAGAAGTACAGAAGAGAAATTGGGAAGAGAAATGAGAGTGACACAAGAAAATCATGAAAAGAGAGCTAATAACCTGACTGAAGAAAATAAGACCTTAAAAAATAGACCAACTCAAATGGCAAAAGAGGCCCAAAAAGCCAATGAGGAGAAGAATGCCTTAAAAAGTCCAATTTGCCAGATGGAAAAAGAATTCCAAAAGCTCACTGAAGAGAATAATTCCTTTAGAAATAGAGTGGAGCAAATGGAAGAAAATGATTTTATGAGAAATCAAGATACTATTAAACAGATCCAAACAAATGAAAAATAGAAGGCCATGTGAAATATCTCCTTGAAAAAAACACCGACTTGGAAAATAGATCCAGGAAACAATTTAAAAATTATTGGACTACCTGAAAGCCACGATCAAAGTGAAGAACCTAGAAAGCATCCTTCAAGAAATTCTCAAGGAAAATTGCCCTGGTATTTTAGGGAAAAATAGAACTTGAAAGAATTCACCAATCACCTCTTGAAAAAGATCCCCAAAAGAAAACTCCTAGGAATATTATAGCCAGGTTCCAGAGTTCCCTGATCAAGGAGAGAATATTACAAGCAGCCAAGAAGAAACAATGAGAAGATTGTGGAAACACAGTCAGGATAACACAGGATCTAGCAGCTTCTACATTAAGGTATTGCAGGGCTTGGAATATGACATTCCAGAGGTCAAAGAAGTTATTATTAAAACCAAGAATTACCTACCCAGCAAAACTGAGTATAATGCTTTGGGGGAAAATATGGTCATTCAATGAAAAAGATGACTTTCAAGCATCCTTGATGAAAAAAACCAGAGTTGAACAGAAAATTTGACACTCAAATATAAGAAGCAAGAAGGTAAACAGGGAAAAGAAATCATAAGGAACTAACAAAAGTGAACTATTTACATGCCTATATGGAAAAACAATAATTGTAACTTACAAAACTTTTCTCAGTATGAGGATGGATGAAGGGAATATAAATGTATGTCTATATAGAAGGGTATATGTGCTTATGAATATATACATGAGTGTGTGTATATATGTGTACAAGTATACATAGACAGAGGGCACAGGATCAATTGAATAGTAAGGGATGATATTTAAAGGTGAAATTGAGAGGTGAGAGAGGAATATAATGAGAGGAGATGAAGAGAGACAGAATGGGATAAATTGTCTTATATAGAAGAGGCAAGGGATAACTGTTACTATGGAGGCAAAGAACAAGAAGGCAAAAGGGAATGGGTCAACAGTAATCTCATTGAATTTGGCTTGGGGAGGGAAAGACATAGACACTAAATAGAGTATCTCACCCTACAAGAGAGTAGCAAGGAAGGGGATGAGAAGGGGGATGATGGAGAGTAGGGCAGTTTGGGGCAGGGGGGGAAGGATAGTTAGAAGCACACACTTTTGTAAAGGGACAGGGTCAAAGTAGAGAATAGAGCAAGTGGGGGCTGGGATAGGATGGAGTAAAATATAGTCGGTCTTTCACAATATATCCGCTATGGAAATGTTTTGTGTAACTACACATGTACAACCTTTATTGAATTGCTTATCTTCCAGGAAGGGTGGTGATGAGGAAGGAAGGGAAAGAATCTGAAATTCAAAGTTGTAAAATCAAATGTTTAAACAAAAGTATTATTATTATTATTATTATTACTATTACTATTATTATTATTATTATTAATTATTACTTTTAACATGCAACGGGAAAATAAGATCTACAGGCACTGGGGTATGGAAATCCATCTTGCCCTACTGGAAAGTGAGAGAAGTGACGGTGGAGGATATAGGAGAGAGCAGACTGCGGGAGAGGGTATAAAGTGGGATTGCTGTTTTGGGGTATTGGGTAGGGGAAAGAGGGGGAGAGAATTTGTAACTCAAAATCTTGTGGAAATGAATTATGTAAACTAAAAATAAACAAAATTTAATTTAAAAAAAGGTATGGATTGGACTTCATGGTCTCTGAGATTTCTACCAATTTAGATCCTGTGATTCATTCAATTAAAAATGGTAGTTTGGGAAATGAAAGTACTATGTGAAATTTGAGAAGCAGGCAAGGAAAACTCTGTGGAAGATTATCTGAGTTGGGCCTTAAAAGAGGGGAAGAAAACCAACAGACTGAAAGGAGAATTTAGGAGAGCATCCACTGCAGGACTCAGGGATGATATACCCAAGTTATAGATTCAGAAGAAAGCAGGACAAAAACGGGGAATATTTCTGTTGGAATGTGGCATTTACAACGGGGCTATTATGAGATCAGTCTTGAAAATTAGGTTGGAGCTAAATGATGGAAAGCCTTGCATGCCAAGATTAGATATTCATACTTTATTCCTTAGGAAATGGGGAGTCCTTGAAGATTTTTTTCATGAATAAGTGGCGTGATTAGCACTATATGAACGAAAAGATTTCTTTGGCAGTGATGTAAAGGCTTGGAGAAAGGATAGACTGGAGGCAAAGAGACCAGTGAGGAGAATATCACACTAATCCAGACAAGAAGAGCCTTAATTAGAGTGATTGCCATGAGAATAGAAAGGGGACAGATGTGAGGGATATCATTGAAGTAGAATTGACAGGACTTAGCAACCAATTAAAGTGAAATACTGTTGGGCTATGTTCTTCGGGGTTGACAGGATCACAGCTTATGATGCTAGGACAGATAGGAGGCCCCACACATCAAGAAACACTGAAATGCTAGGCTGTCGGGCACTCTATGGCCGTGAAGAACAAAATCACAGGACTGTCAGGTTTACTGAGCAACCAGGGCCTCTCAGTAAAATCTGTCACTAGAGGACGGAGAGTCTGTTGTAGGGCCCGTTAAACTATGATTGCCACAATTCATTTCACAGTGTTTATTTTGTCATTTCTATTACCCTTCTTATCATGTAAGAGGGACATGTTTTCTGCTTCAAAGTTTGTAACAGCAAATGCTCTCCTTCCTTTCAGGAATTCAAATAAAGTTATACTACTTGATAGAGAATAGATGCAGGCATACACAAATTTATACAGAGCTTTATTAATAATTTAGACCTTTGAGGTGAGGAAGGGGCAGAAAATTTAAAACTTATGGAAGTTGATGTCAAAAACTTAAAGAAAATTAATTGATTCAATACTCATTAAAAATCATTTAGACCTTTTCACCAATGTAAAGATATTTGGGAACTATCAGTTTATTTCTCTTATCCCCGTAGAGTCTCAGTTTGCATTTATATATTGAGTCCCAAGCTCTAAGAATCATTATCAGTGAGCCTTCAATTCGCACTTCAGGGAACAACCCAAGGCCATCCTCCTGTCAGTGACCAAGCAATTTACAAGCAGAACTCCCAGGGAAGAATCATGTCCATATTAATTGGCCATTATCCTGTGTACCTATAAAGGTTTAATTGCTTCTCACTTTTTTTTTCTTTTACCCTTCAAAAAAGAGCTAAGAAAGTCTTTCCCATCTGTCAAAATAAAACTTATTAGATCATTATATATTTTTACCCCCCAAAAGATGCCCCACATGCCCCTCAATTACTGACCTCAAGGAAGTTGGGAGATATTCCAACCTTATGTCTTCTATTCACTTCAAATATTATGGTGCTCAAAGATTCTGAAGTATAGCTATGAAAGTGGAGTTAATAGGTAATATCTTGCTTCCCAATAATTCTATCCCGAAACTTCTGAAAAGGAGAGAGAATTCCAAATACGTCAGACAGATATAGGCTTTCTTCTTTGAAAAAGAGAAAACTTACAAGTCACCTTATGCTACATCACCATCCCAATAAGGGTAAAGACTTAAAGGACCATGGCACCTCTTGCATCTTGCCCTCTGAGACCTTGGTCAGCTGGACAGAATTAAAAAAAATAAATCTCATTTGAACAGGTAAGTGGAATGTAGGTTTTCTCCTTTTCCCTTCCCCAGTGTGGACACTGAATGACCAAATAATTACTCTTTTGGAGAGGGCTTTCTTCCCAAATATAGCTCTTTAAACGAGAGGGGGAAGCTGATCAAGTTTCCTCATGTTAACTTTCTTAGAACTCACACAGGAAACCTTTGTTCAAATTGCTGTTTGAGTGTTTGATTCACAAGACATGAAAGCTGAAAGAAATCTTCAAAACTTGTATTCAATGTCAGGAAATGACTCTGGTAACATGAAAGCAGTGCAAAAAGACAGGCCTTGGACTCTGAAGGCCCAGGTAAAATTCCCAGATTTTCTATTTCCTCGCTGTGACTTTGAGCAAGTTGACTTACTTCTCAAAGACTCCATTACCTCATCTAATAAATGAGGGGCTTGGATTAAATGGTCTCTAAAATCACTTCCAGCACTAAATCTGCTTCTGTAAAGATAATCACTGACCTTCTCTTCTCTCACGGCACTCTTTCCCATGGTGATTTCATTTACTCCTGTTGGCTGATTTAGCACCTCTGAGCTGGTGACTCCCCAAACTATCTATCCACCATTCACTTCTCCACTAATATTCAGTTCCATGTATGAAGCTCCCTGCTCTGCCTCTCTACCTGATGGACTGCAAGCATTTCAAACTGCTCACATACAAAAGAGAATTTCTCATTTCTTCCCCCTGCACTGAAAGCATCTCTCCTCCTAATATCTACATTTCTGTTGATAGTACCACCATCCTTCTAGTTCAGTGGTTCTCAACCTTCGTAATTCTGTGACCCTTTAATACTCATATGTGGGTATATCTGCATGTGGGTGGACCCACCTGGAGATGGATAGAGGAGCTATGTCTCGGTTCCTAAGACCATCAGAAATACGTGTTTTCCAATGGTCTTAGGCGACCCCTCTGACCCCCGTGAAAGGATTGTTCGACCCCCCCCAAAGGGGTCGCGAACCACAAGTTGAGAACCACTGCTCTAGTTGTTCAGGCTCAAAACCTCAGTCATCTTTTAATTCTTCCCCCTCTTTCACTTCCCGCATCCATATCTGGCTCTAAGATAGTTTCCGACTTAGCTGAATTTAATTATATTTCTTGTTTAATTACAATTTTTTCTTAACTGATCTGTAAGCGATGGTATAGCTCAGTTACTTGGAGCCCAGAAGGGAATACATCATTTAACTTATGCTCAACACCATGTAATTAAAGAGCAGCTTCAGCGCATGTGATTTCCTATGTACTTTGGTTTTAATGGAATTTGGGCCAATGGCATGGGAATGAGAAAAGGCAGCACAAGTTTAGTGAAATAATCGCTGGACTCAGAATCAGGAGACCTTGCTCTTTGTTCTGCCTCTAACTTGGTAAGGTTGAAAAGGTCACTTAACATCTCTAGAGATCAATTTCCTCCAAAATGAAATAATACATAAGGATGAGAGCAGTTCACGTTTATCTAATACTTCACAATTTACATGGAATATTCTTCACAATTACTCTGGGTGACTAAATAATAATAACTGATGATGATAATGATGATAACTGCCACTTCTATAATACTTTTAAGGTTTACAAAGTGCTTTATAAGTATTATTTCATTTTATCCTCAAAAAGAACCCTGCAAGGTAAGTGCTATTGTTATAGCCATTTTACAGAAGGAGAAACTCAAAAATCTTCTCTTTACAACCATTTCACTGGTTAATCTATCTGTGTTGCTCAACAAGTCTAGACTTTCTATAAATAAATTGTCTATAATTGAGACAATTAGGAGGGTACACTTGGATAGACTGCTAGATCTGAAGTCAAGAAGAATTTGAACACAAATCCTGGCTCCAAAAGTTACTGACTGTATGATCTTGGACAAGTCACTTAATTGTTCTCTGCCTCAGTTTCTTCATCTGTAAAATGGGGATAATGATAGTTTATACTTCATAGGCTTGTGAGGTTCATGAGAGATAACATGTAAAGTGTTTTACAAACCTTCCAATGCTATAGCATTAAATAATTAATCATTATTATAAGTACAAATACCTTACTTTTTAGGATTAAGTAAATATTAGTTACTAAATGTGTGATTTATTAACAAGTCAATAATGAAGCAAACATAATTGTTTGTAATATTGATGATCACAATCCGAGTCACCTCAAACCTTCGATGGAAGATAATATCTCTTCACTTCTGAGGGACATAGCCCCACAATATTTAGTTCATTCCCAGGATACCAGATAATCTCTTCATGAGAATTCTATTTGTGCTTTTTAAGAAAAAGGTTAAAATAGTTTCATAAACAAAGGAAATCTCTCCAATATCTTTCTCTTTCAGTTCACAGTACTAGATATATAGTATCCATGGTTAACTGTCTTCTCCAGCTTCTCTTCAGGTATTATAGGAAAATAGTGCAACATGCCTTTTAGATCAGATTATTCACCTCCTTGCCTTCTCCCACACCCCCTAAGTCCACAAGGCAGAAAGTCTGAGCCTTAGTTAATCATTTGGGAATTCAAAGTTGTTGCTTAGTTTCCTAACAAGCATCAGACTTTTGGACTGGACTATGGAGGAATGCCTCAGCCCCATGGGAACTATGAGGGATGGAGAAGTTTAGAAGTTTGGAGGAAAGGGAAATGGAGCTAGGTACTAAAATGATAACTGAATGACCAGGAGGCAACTAAAACATTTCAAACTATGAGCTAATGCTAAAGTCTTTCTGTTTAACTTCTTTTAATATCACAATGAATATTATCTGTTTGCTGGGACTGTGAGAAAGCCCTAAGGGGCAGCTACATGGCACAGTGGATGGAGTGCTAGACCTGAAATGAGGAAGACTTGAGTTATAATGTGGCCTATTTATTAGTTGTGTGACCCTGGGTAAGTCACTTAACTCTACCTCAGTTTCCACATATGTAAAGTTATCTGGAAAAGGAAATAGAAAACCACTTCAGTATCTTTGCCAAGAAAACTCCATATGGTGTTATAAAAAGTCAGACATGACTGAAACAACTGAACAACAACAGAGTAATGGGGGTTGAGGAACTGTTAACCTCATTGGATACAAATATATGGAATCCTTTATTTCCAGAAGGGCCCAGCATCATTGACTTAAAAAATCACATGGAAGAAAGATTGAGTCAAGATTGGATTTATTTTACTTTTACTAATAATTGAATAAACTGCACAGAAAACAAGCAATATTAAAATGGAGTCCAGGGCTTTCCTGTGCTCCTAAAAAGAGACTGGGTAAGAATCTGTAGTTGGTGAAGGAACCTGAGGTTGACAGAGTGACAAAGACAGAGAGAAACAAGGGAAGGAACTGGGTAACTAGAGGAGGAAGCCTTGTTCTGCTCCAGAGAAATAGGGTACTGGATAAGGACTGTGACTTCAGCCCTTTCCAGGTGGGACAGAGTAGAGTAAGGAGAGCACAGATTACTGGTCATCTTACAACATCCTTTGGTTACAACAGGATCTTCGGCTTCTCTCAAATCGTCACTCCTTACGGACTCTTCACACTGACAGTTAAAACTACCACTTTTCCAGCATTCCATTTGGCTCTTAAAAGAACCATAAGAGCAATTACATAGGCTCTGTAGATAGGCTTTCAAAACAGGTATTATACCTACAACTTCTATAAATCTTTCTTCATACAAATGATTGATAAAAAACGTTGAACAAGCATAGAGTCAACATGTTCTTGCTATAAAGCACTGGAGAATTCTCACAAGTTGACATTAGTCCATTTTTTGACCAAATCATAATCATGCAAAACATATTCATAATAGTTACGTTGTAAAAGAAAACATAGACAAGAAAATGCCTGAAGAAAAATAAAGTAAAAATAAAAAGGATGTTTCAATTTGTATTAACATACCAAAGGTTCTTTCTCTAGGGATGTATAGTGTTTTTCATCATAAGTCCTTCAGAGTTGTCTTGGATCTTTGTATTGTTGAGAATAGCTAAGTCATTCACAGCTGATCATCTTACAATACTGCTTTTACTTTGTACACAGTACATTTCACTTTGCATCAACTCATGCAAGTCTTTCCAGGTTTTTTTGAGAACATCCTGCTCCTCATTTCTTATAGCACAATAGTATTCCACCATAATCACTTACCACAATTTGTTCAGTCATTCTCCAATTGTTGGTCATCCCCTCAACTTCTTTACTCTAAGAAAAGAACTGCTATAAATATTTTATACATATATGGCCTATCATTTTTTATCTCTTTTGGGATGCAGACCTAGTAGTGGTATTGCTACTGATGGAATCCTAATAAAGCTGCCCCCAGCCCCAATATTCTAACTTCATTATAGGCCTGGCTCTACTGCACAGTAGGCCCATTACACCTACCTAGCCCCTCCCCCATGTCCTAACTTCGTTGTACATGCATCACTGCTCACTGGAACAACAGGTATGTCCCTGAACTCTTAGTTCCCACAAATAGTAGGTGTGTCCATGTGATGGGAACCTAGCTACTGCCTCTACCTGGTCACTACCCCCAGATTCATTCCCACAGAAACAGGTGTGTTATTCAATCACAATCACATCACCCAAGACAAGACCACAATATCTAACTATCTGTCTTAACCAGACAGGACCACAATAGCTAGCCAGTTAGAGGGTAGAATGACCAGAATGTTTAG
>CM053597.1:154715706-154731736 GCA_028646575.1 Pseudocheirus occidentalis
ATAAAACAACTCTAAAAGACTCAGGATGGAAGGAGGTGTCTACATTCAGAGAAAGATCTAGAAAGAACAGAGTTTAAATGGAGACTGAAGCAAGCTACATGCTCTCTTTCTTTTCCATATTTGGTTTTGTTTCCTCTTTCCCATTGTTCTTTTCAATGGTTACAACCCTTCTATACAACCAGACTAATGTTCAATGTGAAAGTATTTGCAGATCCTATACTTGACTGCATACTACCATGGCCAGGGGCAGGGAAGGGAGAAAATTTGAAACTCAAGGGATTGTGGAACTGAATCTTGTAAACTAAAAGTAAATAAACAAATCAATTTTTTTTAAAAAAAAGAAAAAATGCATCAATCACCACCTGAAAAACATACCAAAACGAGAACTCCCAGGAACATCATAGTCAAATTCCAGACCTCACAGATCAAGGAGAAAGTACTGTAAGGAACCAAAAAGAAACAATTCAAATATTGTGGAACTATGGTCAGAATTATACAGGATTTGGCACCTTAACCATTAAAGAACCTGAGGGCTTGGAACTGATATACTGGAAGGCGAAGGAATTAGGATTACAACCAAGAATAACCTACCCAGCGAAATTAAATATAATCTTTCAGGGGGAAACATAGACATTTAACAAAACAGAGAGCTTTCAAGCATTCCTGATTAAAAGACCAGGGTGAAATAAAAAAATATTGACTTCCAAATACAAGACTCAAGGGAAACATAAAAAGGTTAAAAAAAAAAAACAAGAAAGAGAAAACATAAAAAATTCAATAAGGTTAAACTTTATATTTCTATGTGGCAGGATACTATTTGTAACTCAAGAACTTTATTATTATAAGAGAAATTAGAAGGTATATACGTAGACAGGGGGTATGTATGATACCCTAAAAATGAAATAAAGGGGTGAGAAAGAAAATTGCACAGGAAGAAGGAGGAAGTGGGGAGATTAAATGGGGTCAATTATCCCACCCAAAAAAGGCATGAAAAACCTATTATAATGGAGGGGAAAATGGGGGATGGTTTGGCGATCTGATTACTGCTCTCCTGGTCTACTCTTTACAAACTCCTGACCTTGGTTTGAGTCTAGGTAGCACCATTGTATGTTTGCTGGTGGTTGGAGATCAAGAAGACAATTGTTGGCCTCAGCCTCTGTAAACTCTCTGAAAGGTTCAGAGCAACACTATTACAGGCTTTCCCCTAGTCTGAGCTCCTTGCCCTGGTCATTCAGATCAGGCTGGAGGTTCAATCAGCATGATATTCTAGAGTCCATGCCAGACAGCTGTTGGCTGATTCCTATTCCTATTTCCTGCAAATTATAGATGGTCAGGGCAGTCCCTGCTGGATACAGGACAACTCCTTGCTCATAAACACAACCTCAGGTCTGCCCCACAGTTTGCCATAGGTCTCCTCTTTAATCCATGCTGGATCTGCAACCAAACTCTGGTTTCAAAGTGACCCAGTTATTGTCTGAATCCTATTCCTGCTGCTGAAGTTGAGGGAAAAAATGTTTCATGTTCTCTCCTTTGATTTTCCAATCACTACTTAGTTCAGTGCTCTTCCTAGATCTTTTTTGGAGTAGTTATTGGGGAGAGCTGTACTCTGATCCCTCATCTGACTCTGCCATCTTGATTGGTCTCTTCCTTCCTTCAGTTGTTCCTCTCTCCAATCCATCACATACATCAGAGCAGACTTCCATTCCTGAGTGTGGCCAAACTAGATTAAAATGTACTTCTAATCTCATTTTAATATGTTGATATATGCATATACATATATATGTATATATATTATATATACACATTCACACACATACATACCCCTATATATGTGTGTGTGTGTATGCCATGTATATATAACATATACATATATGGCAGTTGTGTCAAAGTTCAATAAAAATGGGGACCACTAAGCCATATATGAAGATCTCTGCAGACCACATTTTGACTTAGAAAACCACACGTGTCAGCTAGAGAGCCTGTAAGGACCCCTCTGACTCTAGATTTATTATCCTATGATCACACTTTGTATGTATTGTGTTCTAATCTGTGTAAATGTTGTAGCCCCCAAATTCCCCCCAACATGTAAATTTGCTGAAGGCAATGATCCATTTCATTTTCTTCTTTACCATATGGGGGTGGAGAGAGCTGGTATATAATAGGTACTTGATAAATACTTGTTCTGTTCAATCAGTCAATAATCATTACTGAATTAAATAGAATTGAACTAAACTGAATAAATGTTCCCATAGTTCCTAAAACAAGAGGCTAATAGAGCTTAGTATCTGATACACTGATTTTTTTTTAGCAGGTTAGTAGCAAATCTGGGCTCAGGGCTTTCAGCCCCTTGGTGCTGGTACATCAGTTAACTCACTGAGCTAGAATATCTATCAGGGGAAAGGGCACCAGCACAGGAATTGTTGAATGACTTTCCCAAGGTATTGGAAAAGCACTGTTGGAAAGGCACTCAAAATACAGCTTGTCTCTTCACAGGCATAAGCCTTCCAATTACTGGTCAACCTGAAGTGATTAAGAATATGAGCACATTCTTGGGCTGGAGATGCTTTTAAAAGCCAATATTATGAAATTTCCATAAATTCACATCATGTAATAATTAGAGTGTTCTTGTTCTTTCCTGTCATCAGTTGAAAAGGGTTCTCATCACTGTATTTGTAGTTATAAATGTTATGTGTATAATCTCCACAAAATGTCACTAGAGCAACAGAAGGAACAATAATCATATTCATAGGGGACATATTCCCCATTTTGAAAAAAAAACAAACTATTAGGAAAAGAATTTATTAGATCCAGGGCCCCAGCTCACATCCCCTGCTGTATTCAAACCCAGCAGTAGATGACATCATCTTAGACCTGGACCTTCCCACAAAAGGTTCTCCCACCTCAACCCCCACCTCCATCCCTGCCCCAACAGTTGTCAAGAAAAGAGGAAAATGAAGCTTTTAATGAAGTGCTGAGACTCCACTGAATTGTTCATCTTACCCATGTTGTTTCTGAGGGGGCAGTCTATGGAGAGACCTCCAGTGACTGCCTCGCCATCTAATGTGAAGGCCCCCATGTTACCTTTGACCTCCTTCAGCAGAAGCAATCACCCTCTGGTCTTGACTTCCGAGGAGCTCTTCTTCCTTCAATCTTCCACTGTTCATTTGCATTTTTGGAGGGGGGAAAGCAAGGCAGTTGGGGTGAAGTAACTTGCCCAAAGTCACACTGCTAGTAAGTGTCAAGTATCTGAGATCAGATTTGAACTCAGGTCCTCCTGACTCCAGGGCTCCCTGCACCACCTAGCTGTCTCTAGAACTTTCTTTAAAAGCATTATCTGCCCATGTTGCCTTCCATGGAGCATGGGAATGTTTTCCTAGTCCTCTACTCTTTGCTTATATAAGTATAAACCTAAGCCTGCCATCTGCTCTTTTGACCTTCCCTGAGAAACAGCTTCCCTCCAGCCCATTCCAGAGCTATAGGAGAAGCAGATTGCTGTAGAGCACCAAAGAGGAACACTCTATGTCACAGTAATAACAATAATACTAACTAATGACACTGCTTGCTCTGTGTTATACGACGATAAGTACTTTATAATTATTATCTTGCTTGATCCTTGCAACAACCCTGGGAGGGAGGTGTTATTATAATCCCCATATTTCAGATAACAAAACTGAGGCAAAGAGAGATTAAGTGACTTGCACAGGGTCGCCAAGTGAGTAGGTGTCAGACACCAGATCTTAATGCTTCTTCTCTTCCTGATTGTATGCACTGTGCCACCTAACTGCCCACTTTGACCTCCAGAGTGAGGTTCCTGAGTGGGCTTCCGGCTGATGAGGGTTTATGATATGAATTGAAACTTATTCTTTCAAGACAAGCAGTTGCTGGGTTCTAGGAGAAACAGGAGAAAGAAGCCAGGAATAGCATACAATGCAAGGAATTAGATGTGTTTCATGGGGAGGCCGCCACAGTCCTTCATCCCTCTCCACCACAATCCCAACGAGGAGTAAAAGTGGGACAGAGATGACAACAGTGTGGAAGCAAAAAGAAGACTAGATTTGAAGTCACAGGACTTAGTTTAGCTAATTAATATTAATTGTTAATTAATATTAATATTTTCTACCTGAAAGACCCTGGGCAAGCCATGGAGATTGCATTCTTGCTAAAACTCTGTGTGGTAAGTTTATACATTTATATTAACATATGTGCATATGTGTGCTCACATGTATGTGAATGCTTATATGTTGTACATTCATAGGTACTTATGATACACATAACCTATATCCATATAGTTCATATATAGGACAAGTGTATATATGCATTCCTCTGCTCTATGTGGAGATCACATATATGCGTGCCATATAAATAGTCCAGTCTATCTATATAATCTTTTATAGATGTATGTATCCTGTACAATATTACAGATAACGCAATACATTTATAACTCTCGCTACAAAATATGTTCCACGTATATTTGCACATGTGTATATGTACATATGTTGTTGTTTAATTATTTCAGTTGTGTCCGAGTCTGTGTGACCCCATTTGGGTTTGTTTGGTTTTCTTTTTTTGCAAAGATACTGAAGCGATTTGTCATTTTCTTCTTCAGTATATGCATATGTGCATTTATAAATAAAGGGAGAGGAACATATTTGAAACAGCAGCTGTGGAACGTATAATAAATTAATCAAAGAAGTCTAAAAGGATTGTCATGTTACAATGAGGGCCCATTTGAGATTAAATAAATGACTTTTTAAAATTTTATATTTTATTTTTTCCAATTACATGTAAAAACAATTCCTAACATTCATTTTTAAAAATTTTGAGTTCGAAATTCTATTTCTCTCCCTTCCTCTCTCTCTCCCCTCCTTGCTCCTTGAGAAGGCAAGCAATTTGATATAAATTATACATTGCAGAAGGTACATGAATTTTCTGAGAACAGTTGCATTATTTCTTCCAACAGTGTTCATCAACTCAGGCACAGAAATAAAGATGTTGGATAGAGGGGGAACCCAGGGTTGAAGACTGGCACTACATAAAATGTGGAAGAACAATAAATCAAGATGGGGTTAAATATGAAATCTCATTTGATCCTTATAACAACCTTATGAGAAAAGTTTATATTTACAGACACACGTACTTGTATATGGTGGATATAAAATTTTATTTGAAACTTCCAACAATAGTATGTGGTTTACTCCCACAGGCTAATATAAATGATTATCACTATTATATTCCACATCTGCTGACCTCTTGTAGTTCATGTGTGACAGCACAAGGTTTAAGCCGAGAGACTAGGAGTTCCAGAAGACTTTGGTGACCTGGCTGAGAGTTGTTTGGAGCCCTGTGGAGTCCTACATTTCTATCTGGTGAAACCCTGAGAACCAAAAAGTAGTGTCAGTTCACCAGCTGAGAAGCTATTGGCAATGCCCATTTTCACTCCAGCCTGGGATCAGCAAAAGAAAAAAGACAAAAAAAGTGCATGGGTACTGGATGGGATAATAAGAGCATTAGACTTAGATTTAACAGACCATCTGCATCGGCTTTGGTGAGTCACTTCTCTTATTGTGGCCTTCATTGTCTCATCTGCAAAATGAAATGGCAGGTCCACATTATTTCCACGGTACCTTACAGTTGCCAATTCTTTGATTCTAGAGTTAAGAGGGTAATGGGTAGAATGCAACACTAAAATGCCTATGCAGGTAAAAAGCAGTCCGGAAGCTCAAAGACTAGAAGTTACAAGACCATAGATTTAGAACATCTGAGGTCCTTTGGTTCAACCAGCTCAATGTAAAGGTTAGAAACTGAGACTCTGAAATTAGGTGATCTATCCAAGCCAAAGATAGTACGTGCAGAGCTGGAATCCTCAGACCTCAGAACTAAGAATGTTTTCTACTCTTCTAATACCAATTTAGGTCAGATAGGTGGTGTAGAGGATGGAGTTCTGGGTTTGGAATTAGGAAGACTCATCTTTTTGAGTTAAAAATCTGACCTCAAACATTAGCTGTGTGACCCTGGGCAAGTCACTTAATCTTGTTTACCTCCTCATCTATAAAATGAGCTGGAGAAGGGAATGGCAAATCATGCCAGTATCTTTGCCAAGAAAAACACAAAACGGAGTCATGAAGAGTTGGACAAGAGTGAAACAACTCAGGGAGAGTAAAAATTCTAATTCACCAATTGGCCTTTGGCAACTTGTTTAATCTCCTTGTGTCTCAGGTGATGGGGGCATATGCAGTTTCAAAGACAAAAACTGACAGATATACCAGGAAAGGAAATCTTAGCTAAGAAAAATCATAATAGTCAAGGAAGAATAGAATCCAATTCCAAGAACAAGAATGCAAATAAGAGACAGATTCACATAACCCATTAAACTGCCACTATTCAACATTACCCAAAGGAGAGTTGCTAATAGTCACAAGAGATAGGGTGAGAATACAGCAAACTTTTCTTTTGTCCAGAGGGGATAGACTCTTAATGATTCTATAATTGTATTCATAGCCTTTGGGACAGGGACAATTGAAGATGGGGTTTCATAGGTATAGTAATGTGAGATATTCTTTTTAATCACACATTATACTTAATGGAGTTGCCATATACACCGTACATGGCTTACCAATTTAAAAAAAGTTTACAATGAAATATACTTCACATCAAAAAACTATTATGAACTTGAGAGGCAATGGAATAAAAAGGACAAAGTCTTTGCCAGAGTACCTGGGCTGTTCAGTAAACCCTATCATTCCCTTAAGCTATCATCCTGTCACTTTACTTTGTAAACCAGGCTCCTCTTACTCACTCTTCAACTTTTCGTAGTCAGTCAGTCAATATTTCTTCAGTGCTTCCCATGTGCTAGTCACTGTACTGGGGAAACAAAGAGGGGCAAAAGACAGTTCCTGCCTTCAAGCAGCTTACACTTTAATGAAAGAGATAGCATGCAAACAAACATATAGAAAGCAAGCTTAGAAACAAGATAAATAGGAAATAATTTGCAGAGGGAAGGCATTAGACTTAAGAGGAATCAGGGAGGGGTTCCTATAGAAGGCAGGATTTTAGCTGGGACTTAAAAAAAGCCAAGTAGGTCAGCAGTTGAAGTAAAGGAAGGAGAGTGTACCAGGCACTGGAGATAGCCAGAGAGAATGCCCTGAGCCAAGAGATGGAGTGTCTTGTTTGTGCAATAGCCAGGAGTTCAGAGGCATTGGACCTAAGAGGACCTGTCAGAGAGTAAGGTTGTGGTTTGTTCTTTGTTCTGGAAGAGGACTATGATATCATGAAGGTGATTCCATGACTTGCAAGTGAGTTGAATTTAAGTGAGGCAGGGCTGTGCAAAGTCACCAGCCTCACTTTTTTCTCTGGAGCCATCTGGATCCAATGGTAAGATATAGATCAGGATGAGGCATAAGGTATGAAGAGGACTGGAAACCTAGGAGGGGACTAGTTTATGAAGGACTTTGAATGCCAAACAGAGTATCTCCTCTTTCATCTTGGAGGTAATAGGAAACCAATGGAGTTTATTGTGTGGGAGATGGGCTAGGGGGGATTGACATAGATTTAGGAAAATCATGGCTAAATGGAGGATGTATTGGAGAGAGAGACTTGAATCAGGTAACTCTTGCAATGGTGCACATAATGGTGGCAGTGTCAGAGGGTGAATTGGAGAACTGTTACAAAGGTGAAATTGACAAGTTTAGCAAAAGATAGAATATGGGGGGCTGAAAGATAGTGAGGAATCCAAGATGAGTCTGAATTGAGAGTTTGATAAACTAGGAGGATGATGTTGCTCTCTACAGAAATACAGAAGGTAAGAGGCAGGAAGAGTTGGGGGAAAGATAATGAGTTCTGGTTTTGACATGTTGAGCTTAAGATGTGTACTGGACATGTCTGATGTCTGAACATGAAATGGACATGGCAAAGTCTGAAAGGCATTTGAAAATGTAAGATTGGAGGCCAGCAGAGAGACTTAGGTAGGAAAGGTAGTCTTCTTTTCTATCTTATCACAGAATTGAAAGTGCTGTCTCTGTAGGAACTGGCAATCTCTCGATTGCCAAGTGTCATGTTCACTTTTTTCTCGGTCTTTATCTTTCTTGACCTTTCTGATCATGCTAGTATCTTTGCCAAGAAAACATTTGATGCTGTTGACCACCCCCCTCTCTTGGGTACACTGTCTCCTCTGGATTTTTGTGTGCTACTTCTCTTCCTAATCGAACATTTTGCCTCCTTTGTTGGATCATCTGTCCTATACTCTCTTCTCTCTACATTCTCTCAGTTGTATCATCAGTTCTCATAAGTTTAATTATTATCTCTATTCAGATGATTCCCAGATCCTCAACCTGTCCAAAGCAAGGTTCATCTTTCCCCTCAAAACCTCCTCTCTAGGAAGCTTTGTATTATTTCTGAAGACACTGCCATTCTTCCAGTCTCTGAGGTTTGCAGCCTCTTTGATAATCTCAACTCCTCACTCTCTCTAAGTCCACATACCTCATCCATTGCCAAATCTTACCATTCTACTTTTCACTGCATCTCTTGCATCTGACTCCTCTTTATTCACACAACTGTCTCTTAGTTTAAACCTTTATCAACTCTCACAATTACAAAAAGTTTCCCAATTGGTGTCCCTTCCTCAAATCTCTTTCTATTTTTTTCTTCATTTGGATGCCAAAATGGTATTCCTTCAGCAGTATATAATAATGTCATTCTCTTACTCAATGCATTTCAGTGGCTTTCTACTCTTCTGGGAGAAAAAAAATTAAATATCTCAGTTTAGCTGTCAAAGCCCTTCTTCATAATTTGGTCAAAGGCAGCTAGGTAGCATAGTGGATAGAGAGCTAAGGCTGGAGTCAGGAAGATCTAAGTTCAGATATGGCTCAAGACACTTACTATGTGATCCTGGGCAAATCACTTTGCCCTGTTTCCCTCAGTTTCCTAATTTGTAAAATGAGCTGGAGAAGGAAACCACTCCTTTTAGTGATCTTTGCCAAGAAAACCCTAAATGGGGTTATGAAAAGTTGAACATGATTGAAATAACTGAAAATAACAACAATTTGACCCAAACTAATGTCTCTAGGCTCATCATAAATTATTCCCTGCTTTCCATGGTCCAGTTAAACTCTGCTCCTTACAAATATCCCCCGTCTCCCAACTCTCTGCCTTTGCACTTCCTGTCTCCTCTGCCTAGAATGTATATACTTCCCACCCCCATCACATAGAACCTTTCATTTCATTTAAGAAATGCCTCAAGTACCAGTTTCTCATGAAGCCTTTCCTGATTCCTTTCCAACTATTACTACTCTTTCTGTATGCATATCTTGTATTTAAATAACTAGCTTTTATTTTGTATTTATTCTGAGTTATAACATTTGTCTTTCTTTATAACAGGAACTTGAAAGTCAAGATATTTTTCATTCTCTGTTTCTCCAGAGACTAACTCAGTGCCTGTCATACAGTAGGCACTTAATAAATGCTTATTAATTATATTGATTGATTCCAGTTCTATCCTTGCCTCTTGCTTTATGACCTTCATTCACTCACTGGATTTCTCTGGATCTAAGTGTTCTTATCTAGAAAATTAGAAGTAGAGACAGTGCATAGTAACTAATAATAATAAAGCTATCTTCAGTCATTTCCTCTTCTATGTGTGTGTGTGAATACAAATTCACAGTCATATGATTCTTAAATCAAATATAAGTCATCTAGGATTATTCATTATGAAAAGAAATAATTTCTTTTTCTGTTAACTTCAAGCTTCCTTTATTCACAGCCTCATTCCCTGCCTTCTACAAACATGCCAAAGTCGTCCCACCCTTAAAAACAAAACAAAACAACCCACTTCAATTGACCCCATCATTAGACTTTTCATACTGTATCTCTTCTAGAGTTATATACATATACTGCCTTCATTCCCCCATTTTACATTCATTTCCCAATCCCTTTATAATAAGCTTTTAAACCACATCACTCTAGTGAAACTCCTATCTGCACATTTATCAATGTGGTTTCTATAGGAAATTAATCATTTTCCTACCACAATACTTCTTACATTTGGAGGATTTTTTTTAAAACTAACCACCCTACTGAAGCAAAGAACCACAGACCCTGGCAGAATTTAAGTATTATAATGAGGATTATTGAACAATAGTCTGTGACCAGTAGAAGTGGTGGTGGGGAGGAGGGCTCAGAACTCTTGTCTTAAGCTGGGTCTCTACCAGGTAGGTATAGGGACAAAGCAACAAGCTGTGGTCTCTGATTGGCTAAAAAGGCAATTCCCCAAATGGCTATTGGAGGATTCTGAATCTGGGATGGGGTGGTAACTGACCCACTGGGATGCTAGCACTAAAACAAACTGACTTGCTATTCTTTTTTTATTCAGGAAAGCTTCCATCTCTAATATCCATCAGAAAGACTTCAGTTCTCTGACACCCACTGTCTCTTAAGGCAGTGATGGTCATAGAATCAGTATGTTCTTTGCATATGGAAATCTGTCCTTACAGTCCTGCAAACTGACTAAGACCAAAAACAATAGCAACAACACAAACCTACTTAAACCAAGCCAAGATGAACATTATTAAGGTTTTGGAAATAGGGAGAGATTTTCCAGCAGCTTAGAGCTATGTATAAGGCAAAATGGTGATGGATGACAGATTGCATAGGTAAGCAGGAAAAAAAAAAAGCTTCCTTACGAGGAAAAAAAAAACTAACAGAGGTCTTTTATTGCTTAATAACTTGACTACTGCCCAGGGGGAATTGCTTCAGGCATGTACTTTTAGTGAAAGGACGGGTAGTGTGTTTGCTTTAAGGAGTTAACAGCTTTCCCTTGAAACCTTTCTAGCAAGCAAGGTCAGTGCATTCAGTAAAAGAGAGAATAGTATTTGCAGTTTTAAAAATCTTAAAAAATAGATAGCGACAGCATGGCATGGTAGATATAACACCAGCCTTTGCATGAGAAAGATTTGGGTTTGAGTCCTGCCTGTCTTTCATTTCTATTTTTGAGGTGACCTTGAACAAATGACTTAGTTTCTCAGTGCCCCAAGGCAAATTTCTAATTCTCTAAGTTGCAGAGTTGGTGCCAGACTTCAGCGGTAAAGGGTGCTTTCTCACTGGGAGATCTTTCTGTCACTAAGATTATTGGGCTGACCCAATAACTGCACATATGCTTAGATATATCATGACAGGGTTATACAAACCCAGCAACCTAGAAACATTTATTAAATATCTGCTACATGCCAGACACTATGCTAAGCACTGGGGGTACAAAAGGAGGCAAAAATGAAAAACAAAAAAATCAATATCCCTCTCCCCAAGAAGCTTACAATCTAATGGGAGATACAACATGCAGACAAATATATGCAAAAGAGCTGTATACAGGATAAATGGGAAGTAATTCAGAGAAGGAGGTCATGAGACTTTGCCCAGGGAAAGGCTTCCTGTAAAAGATGGAATTTTAGTTGGAACTTAAAGGAAGTCAGAGAAATCAGGGGGTAAAGATGATGTTGGAGAACATTCCATGCATCAAGGACAGTCAGTGAAGATGCTTAGAGCTAAGAGAGAGATTCATGGAACAGACAGGGGGCCAGTGTCATTGGAGCACAGAGTACCTGTCTGCAGCAAGATGGAAGAAGACTGGAAAGGTACAAAGGTACTTAGGCTATCAAGAGCTTTCAATGCTAAGCAGAGAATTTGTATTTGATCCTGGGGTAATAGGGAGCCACTGAAGCTTATTGAGTGCCTTAGTCAGAGCTGAACTTCCAGGAAATAACTGAGCATTATAGGATGTGTCATGGCAGTCAAAGTTTTGTTAACACCACTATAACCTCCACTGCTAGGTGGCACAGTGAATAAGTCCTGGGTCTCAAATCAGAAAGACTTGAGTTCAAATTTACTCTGAGATACTTCCTAATTGTGTGATTCTGGGCAAGTAACTTAACCTCTCTCTCTCTACCTAGTTTCTTCAATTATAAAACATCTATATCAATTTATTGTGCTGATAATTGGGTAAACCTGAGAGCATGGACTAGGTTTTTGCTTTTATTTCTAGTTCCTAGCACAGTGCCTCAGATATAGTGGTCATTGAATAAATGTTTATTGAAAACCTTTTTTTAAAAGTTGATAACAGAAGCACCTACCTCCTGGGGTGTTGCAATGATCAAACGAAAGAATATTTGTAAAGCATTTAGCACAGTGCATAGTAGGCGCTTAACATCTTGTTTCCTCCTTCCCCCCTCAGCTGCTAAATCAAAACTGCCTTTCATCAGTCAACTTTTGAAGGTGCTGCCCACCCCTTTCCCTTAGATATCTATGGTTTGGTTTCCATGACCCTCCTGATTCTCCTATCTCAAGATTCCTTATTTGGTCGGGTCATCATTGTTCTCCCAAGTGCTGGCATGACTACCTCCCCAACATCCTTGTTTTCTTTTTGCCCTCTCTCAATGATCTCATTATCACCCATGGAGTCAGGTATCATCTCTATATGCCTACACATAAGTTCAGTTAAACAAAATAAGTCTTCTCTACATGAGCTAGTTGTGGGAAAGGCAAAAATGGTACCTGAAATCATGGGGGTTACATTTTACTAGGGGACACAGAATATTCAAAGAGAAGTTAATACAATGAAACTGGAGGAAAGACAAGGCATTAACCCCCCAGAGGAAGCCTGAAAAGATTAATGCAGGAGATATCACCTCAGTAGAGTCTAAAAGGAAGCTAATCTTTCCATGAAGTAAAAAAGAAAGGACGACAATTAGTAGGATCTATAAAAACTAAGGTTTTGGGGCAGCTAGGTGGCCCAGTAGATGGAGCACCAGCCCTGGAGTCAGGAGAACCTAAGTGCATATTTGGTATCAGACACTGTATAATCCTGGACAAGTCACAACTTCAGTTGTCTAAACAATAAAATAAAAAATAAGGTGTTTTTTTGGGGGGGAAAGGGGACATTAATAATATTAATATATCAGTTTGAAAAAGCTTGCAAACAAAATTTTCTAACCTTCTTAAAAACCTACTGAATGAAAGACTTTGACATCTTTAAACCAACTTCTTAAAATTACAAAAATACTACATCTTTCTATTGGTTTTCAAAAACCAAATGATTGACATTGGGAGGGATGGAAATTTACCAGAGGAATGCTAACAAAAACCTTTGCATAATTGAAAGGGATTAAAAATGAATATCAAGATTTCATAAGGGCAGCCAATGATGCACATCTTCTGCTTGGATCTAGATATCTTCAGGAATTATCTTTTTCAGCTCTGACAACCATTAAAACAAGTATCAAGAAACTGAACTGAGAAGTAGATCTTTGAATCTCTATATTAGAAAGCAAAATAGTTTTAAAAATATGAATCTTTATTCAAAAAGATTACTCTCAATAAAATTATTATGATTAATAATAAAATGTAAAGAGAGCAAAATATTTTGTGCCTGAAATAATGGGATTTACATTATATATAATATAAAAATATAACTTATTTTTTATATTGCTTATCAATATCAACCTTTTTAGTGTCTATTTTTTGTGTATGTTTTATTATGTACACACTTTTTAGTAAGTAGTACATACAAATAAATTCTATATTTATAAATATATGTAAACGTGTATATTATACATGCATGTATATATACATACACACATATTCATGCATACATGCATATGTTTGTATACAGCCATCCATATATAAGACAGACAGCTAGGTGACTCCATGAATAAAATTCTGGGTGTTAGAAATGTTCTCAACCAAAAAAGAATGATACTCATTGTGAAGTCAGGAAAGTTCCCATTTTATTTTACTTTTACTCTATATGCCTAGTGTATGGATAGCTCCTAATGGAGTAGGCTTGCTCAGACAAATGCAATGCTTTTCATGTTGTTCCCCTCCTCTCCACAATTGTTAGAAATAACTTCTAGAATTTCACCTGACCATAAGTGAATTTAGAAAAAAAAAGAAAAGATTTTTATTTTGCATCGTTTCTGACAGGTAACTTGGCCTTTAACCCCTTGTGAAAAAGGCCAGGGGCAAGTACAGTCTCAAGACAATTACAAGCTCTTTTACAACCAGCCTGATTAGAATGTCCTCCCTTGCTCTCCATTGGTTAGATTCAACCTCTTGAATCTCCCACTTCATGTTCTTCTCTCTGATAGGTTCCCCCTAAAACAGCTCCTTAAGCATGTGTTCAGGCTTCTGACCTTTTACCAGATCAGAAATCTGGTTCTGCTAGATCACATCTCTGATTAGTATTCAAAGCTGGGAGGAGTTTTAATCCTGTGAAAACAGAATTCCTTCCTTTGTTTGCCATTTGGGCTTAGAGTCAGAAAGATTTGTGTTCAAAATCTGACCTTAGATACTTACTAGCTGTGGGAAGCCAGGCCTTTGTTTGCCTCAATCCATGGGAGAAGGACATGGAAAACTACTCCAGGATTTTTGCCAAGAAAACCCCGTGGACATCATTAGTGTGCTATGGTCCATAGGGTCACAAAGAGTCAGACATGACTGAATAACAAATACATAGATAAATAAATACATATGGGGCAGCCAGGTAGCACAATGAATAGAGCACTGGAGTCAGGAGGACCTGCATTCAAATCTGGCCTCAGACTGTGTGACCTTGGGCAAGTAATGTAACCTCAATTACTTTGCCTTCCCCCCTCCAAAAAAGAATAAATGCATAAACCTATGTGTGCCTATATAGAGTTATCTCAAAAGTTTTTATAAGGAGTATGTTCAAAAATGTTTTATGTATAAAGATGCATATTCAAAAACTTTGGACACCATTGTTCTTTTTAAAATTATTTCCACTTTGTTTCTGTTTTACTAATGTTTTATTTTTTCCAATAACATGTAAAAAATTTTTAACATTTTTTTTAAACTTTGTGCTCCAAATTCTCTTTCTCCTCTCCACCAATGAAGAAAGCAAGCAATTTGGCATAGGTTGTACATGTGCAGTCATGCAAAACATATTTCCATATTAGTCATGTTGTAAAAGAAAACACAGACCAAAAACCAAAGCACAGCAAAACAAGAAAAATGAAGAAAGTAAAAAAAAAGTATGCTTCTATCTGTAAGAGACCACTGCTCTTGACAATACTGCTGGCTCCAAAATGATTTTCTCTCCCCTCACCAAATGCATTTACTACTTGTTAAATTCTGTTCGAAGCAAAGGGAATGCAGAGGAAGACAAAACCAGTCCCTGTCTTCAGGGTGTTCACTGTGGAATGGTGGAGCTAATGTGCAAATAACTCTATAAAAATAAGATAGGTACAAGATAAATTATGGGCCATCTCATAGGGAAGGCACTGACTTTAAGAAGGACTAGGAAAGACTTCTTGTAGAAGGTGGGATTTTAACTCAGACGGGAAAGAAGGCAGGAAAGTGAAGAGGGAGAGAAGAGAGCCAGGAGAATTCCCAGGATGAGGAGAAATCAGTAAAAGCGCATGGAGTTGGGGGCGGAGCCAAGATGGTGGCATAGAAGCAGCAAAGTACTGCAGCTCCCACACAAACATGCTAAAAACTCATAAAATGGGACTCTAAACAGATTTTCAAGCTCCAAAATCCTCCAAAAGACAGAACACACATCTGTTGCTACAGGCAGCTCAGCAGGTGGGGCTCTTCTCAGCAGTCTGGGAGCCGTGGCCGAAAACCCCAGCCGGCTCAGGTCCCAGGGCCTCGGGTGGGGAGCCGCGTCTATAAGAGAGCAGATTGGCTGCACTGGAGGCACAGTTACCACATTTATCAGGCCAGAAGAAAAAAAGGCTAAGAGAAAGGTCAGTGGATTTTGCTAACTCGGGAGGAGGAGAGAGGGTCTGGTCAAACTGCTCCCAGGGCAAGGAAGCAGTGGGAGGCGGCTGTGGCAGCAGGAATGTCTGAAAGCAGCAGCAGCCTCCACTAGGATGCCTCAGAGCCGTCGGCCTGCAGATAGCAGGGGGGCTGAGGCAATCCATCAGGGCCAAGGGCTCTTGTGTTGAGCGGCCTGGATCTGGATCATGGTCTTGAGTGGTGGTCCTGGGGTGTGCTTTCAGTGAGCCAAAGCTGGGGGGGGGGAGGG
>CM053597.1:154732236-154752597 GCA_028646575.1 Pseudocheirus occidentalis
ATAGGTGAAGGGAATACAAATGTATATATATGTATACCTACTCATATGTCTATGTAGGAGGGTATATATGTGTATGAATACATATCTGAGCATGGGTATATTTGTGTACATAGAGGGTTCAGGATCAATTAATTAGGAAGAGATGATGCTTCAAAAGGTAAAATTTTGAAGTAGAAGAGGACTTGAATGAGAGGAGATAGAGAGAAACAAAATGGGGTTAATCATCCCATAAACAAAGAGGCAAGGGATAACTGTCACAACTCTGCTTTCATTTACTCTCATTGAATTTGGCTTAGGGAAGGAATGACATAAACTCTAAACTGAGTATCTTGCCACACAGGAGAATAGGGGGGAGGAGGATGAGAGGGGAGGTAATGGAGGGAAGGGCGGGGTGGGAAGAGGGTTGCAGGAAGCACACATCTCAGTAAAGGGACAGGGACAGAGTAGAGAACAAAACAAGGGGGGGGTGCAAGATAGGAAGAAGGGACGTACAATCAGCCTCTCACAATTTGCCCACCGTGGAGATGTCCTGTGTAATTACACATGTACAGCCTGTATTGAATTGCTGCTCTTCCCAGTGGGAATGGGTGACAGGGGAGGAATTGCAAGAATCTAGAATTTAAAGCTATACAATTAAATGCAACTGAGAAATAATACATACAGGGACGGGGCAGGGAGCCCTTCCCTGCCCTGCTAGAAAGCTAGAGGGGCATTGGAGGAGGACATAAAAGGGAACAGATTGTGGGAGGGGCCTTACAGTGGCATCAGTGTTCTGGGCTGGGGGGTAGGGGCAAGAAGGGGATAAAATTTGTAATTCAAAACCTTGTGGTTTTGAAATGGAAATTTGGAATGATGTAACCAAGAAAATAAATTAAAATTTAAAAAAAAGCACATGGAGTTGCTAGACAGTATTTGGTGTGAAGAACAATAAGGAAGCCAGTTTCACTGAATTGCCAAGTATGGAAAGGTGTAAAAAGACTGTGAAGATACGAAAGGACATGATTATTAAGGACTTTAGAAATCAAACATAAGATCTGATATTTGATCTTGGAGGTAATAGAGGGTCAGTGGAGTTTATTGAATGGTCTTACCATGTGCCTTCCTCTGCCTCTGCCCCATGGTGAGGCTCTGCATCAGAAGATTGGTCAGTGAGCCATGGAGAGAAGACTATTTTAATAACCCTTAAAAAGATATAACTCAAACCTTTATCATTCTCCTGGACAGCAAAATATTTACGGACCTTGCCAACTTCTCTCATGGATTTTTTATGGCAGAGAAGGACAGATTCTTCTCCACTCCAATCCCCTACCAGCTGGGGCATCTTCTCACACATTGTAATGTGTAGACATGCTATTGTGTTGGAAAGTATAATAGCAAGTAGAGAAGTACTTAGCACCTTGTTTCAGCTGCTTAAGTATTTAGCATTTGTTTGAGACCCTTGTGATTTGAAGGTAGGAAGAACTTGCTGATACAACAGGGAGGGGCAGAACAGGAAGGAACTGACCATATAAAAGGAAGAGCACAAGCTGGGACAAAGCAGAGCTGAGAAAGAGAAAAATGAGTGGTGTCCGGCCCTTTTTTTAATTTGTTCTGTCTTTGTTGATTTGTGTTTGTAATATTTTGTACAGAAGCCCTGGGACCTTACTGGAAGCCCTAAAAGAAGATTTTCTTACTGTCTGTTTACAGAAGTCCTGGAGGAGGATTTCAGAGGTCCTGGGACTATACTGAAGATTTGTGTTGAGTTCCTAGACCTTGTTTGTGAGTCTGTGTTGATTTCATAGGCAGGTAACTGCCAAGTGAATTGATGATGGTGCCAGCAATGTGGATGAATGCTGTTTTGGCTCTGTTAAGCTTTGTCTTCTCAGAAAAAGAAACAGTGAGGTACTTGAGGTGGGCAGGACATTGTGAGCCTCAATATGGAATGGGAACTGGATGAGGAACTAGATGAGAAGCTGGACAAGGAGCTGAGAGCTGCCTGCCTGTGAATCCAGGTGGCAGTTGGGTGAATTCAGGCAAGACCTGGGACCATGGAAAAGGAACCATGAAGTTTGGGAACCAGCCCCAAGTCAAGATGACCCAACCTTTCCTTGGGTACTTAGTGCTAACTGACAAGATCATGATTAACTGTGACTTAGGGGTGGGAGAACTTTGTACTTTCTACCTCTTAAGGATGATTGAGTTAAAGATGTTTGGCAGCTAGTCTTCAATCAAGAAGAAAGAAGACTTTCTGACTGAGGAGATTAAGGAAATGTGACCTTGGGATGGGAGACCTTTGTACTTTATATCCCTTAAGGAGAACTGCTCCTTAAAGATGATTGAGTTAAGGACTTAATGAATGATATCTTTTGTTTAAAACTATGTGGCCATTTTAGTGATAAATTGTTATGTTATATCATTGTGAATGCCATAGTTTGGTTTCTGTGAAAGGATTCCCTTAGTTTACTGCTGAATAAAGAGAATTTACTATACTATGTCATCAGAACCTTAAAGCTATTCACAGTAGCAGTCTTCTGGAAAGCTGCTCATGCTTGGATTTACAAAAAGGTAGGTGGAGTGGTAGATAAAATCACTGAATTGGGAGGCAGAAAGACTTGAGTTCAAATCCTGCCTTAGACAGTTGCTTTGTGACCTTGAGAAAGTTATTTCAGTTCTCTGTGCTTCAATTATCTCATCTGTGAAAGGGGGATAATAATAGCACATGCCTCCCAAAACTTGTGAGGGTAAAATGAGATATTTGTAAAGTGCTTAGCAAAACTTAAAGTACTATATAAATGCCAGCTTGAATAATAATAATAAAAATAGAATAAATAATTATATTATATGTATATATATTATATGTGTGTAATTATATATTATCATACATAAATTTCTTCTTCTTCTTCTTCTTCTTCTTCTTCTTCTTCTTCTTCTTCTTCTTCTTCTTCTTCTTCTTCTTCTTCTTCTTCTTCTTCTTCTTCTAGCCTTGACCGCAAGACTTTGCCTTTTCTACTTTGTGTTTCTTTCTCTGAGCATAGATTCCTGAATAACAATTCTGAGTAGACCATTTCTAGCTTTGGAATATTGTGAATCTGAGACATAGGGAGATACTGGGTCCTTCACTCTGCGCTGTCTGCCCAGTGAAAAATACTCTCCATGGCTATAACAACACATCTTGGAGGAGATGACTGAGGGTAGAATAAGTCCCAGTCATGCCTTGGCTTGCCAGAAGATACACACCTTAGGGGAGCTTTTCAGATAGTGAAAAGTTGAGATTGAAATGTCTGTTTGACAGTCAAGCTATTATGTATTTATTTTAATATCTTAAGTTCTTCCTAGAAGAGTATTACAGTTGTTCTGGGTTAATTTTTTCATGCTTAAATGTTTTGTCAATACCTACTTGTAAGTCTTTGGTGTTTTAAACATTTTTTGTGTGGAGGATAGAAATGACCAACTTCTACCTGAACAACATGGCATATGGAAGACTTCCTAATCTCTTTGTTGGAGACTCTAGATTCCATGGTTGGGAACTTGCAGCCTTGGGGCACATGTGACCCTCTAGGTCCTTGGATGCAACCTTTTGGCAGAGTTCAAGTTTTACAGAACAAATCCTTTTACTAAGGGGATTGATTCATTCTCTGAAGTTTCAATTCAGTCAAAACACCACACTTGAAGACCTAGAGGGTCATGTGTGGCCGGTGCAGGTTCTCCCCGCCTCCCTTCCCCCAGACATAAACCAAGCCTGAAATTGAAGTAATTTTTCCCTAGGTTCCAGGAATGCGGCATAAAAAATTAGAAACAAAAGAAAAGAAACTGATCTCTCTTTTTAAAGGCAAGGTTTCCAGAATGTGTGAGCCTAGAAGCTGAAGCCCATTAATGGAAGAGGAAATTCTACTGATCTTGGATCAATTTGTTGCTATTCATTTATTCATTCACTCCCTCAACAAAGTTCTTAAGTCCCTACTATAAGCTAGCCACAGTGGGAGACTGGATATACAAAAGAAAAATAAATAAAAATAGTTGCTACCTTCAAGGATTTTATATTTTATTGGTGGGGTGAGGACAGCAAGAGAGAAAGAATCAACATGTACATAGTTAACTAAATAAACAATTTATATCTAGATCTAAATTATGTTTAAAGAGAATCCTTCATGTGTATATCTATTTAGGTATAATCTGGTTAACCAAATTCATTTGTATGTCACTCTTCAACCTGTCATTTGACTGAATTTCATTTATTTTTATCATTTTATCTAGATTGATCCAGGGGTTGGTTATATTTTAATAATGTTATTTCTCATGAATAATATTGTATCTTTTTCTCATTAATTCAATAGCTCAAGCTAACAAATTATTAAATGAACTAGAGAGACTCTTTATTAGTAGTAATTGCAAATTATCTAATTCTCTATAATTATTTTTAAAAAATTACTAGTGAGTTTCCTGTATATCTACCTACAAATCCCATTTTTCCTTCTTATTGAAATAGCTTCCCTTTAGGTCTTCAAAATTTCATTCTTGACCTTCCTCTATCCCTCCTGGGCTTATTTCCTCCAAAGCATTTTACTCAATGACATCCTACCTATCTTTCCTATAAATTTTTGACATGTACTTTCCCAAAATTTTAGTAAATGTCAAATATGACACTGAGATTTTCTTTCCTCAGTCACCAACCCTAGGATAAAGTGGTCACTTCTGTCCAAAGTTCCCATTTCAACACCCAGGATCAGTCCTCACTTTTAGTGCAGATTAGATCTTTTCTCCTTGTTGGTTCACCCACTACTTGAAGAAAGAAATTATTCCTATAGAAGTTAAGAGGTTATTAGCTACTTTGCTATTACTAGAGAACAATCTCCTAAGGCAGTGGTTCTCAACCTGCCTAATGGCGTGACCCTTTAATACAGTTCCTCATGTTATGGTGACCCCCCCAACTATAAAATTATTTTTGTTGCTACTTCATAACTGTTATGAATTGTAATGTAATATGCTACTGTTATGAATTGTAATGTAAATATCTGATATGCAGGATGTATTTTCACTGTAACAAATTGAACATAATTCACAGGTTGAGAACTGCTGTCCTAAAGGTATCTGGATAATTGAAATCGCCTGTCACTACTATATAATATTTCTGTACCAGACTTGTGATCTGTTTCCCAATCTCTTCATCTAGTTCATCTTTCTGTCCAGTTGCTCTGCATTATACTCTGATAATAAAAGTCACATCTGTTTCTCTTTTTTGAGCTTCACCCAAGTATTCTCCCTTAACAGCTCTTAGATTTCCTCATGTGAGTATACTTTCTTGTTTATGTAGAATCCCCCTCTACTCACTAATTTTATTTATAGTTATGAAAATAAAGTCTACACATCTAGAGCCATCATCAAGTCATAGATTTTGCCCGATCATGTCTCAGTGGGACCTATGAGATCAAATATTCCTCCATCCAGCATTAGGACTTCTAGTTCATCTTGTGTTTGTCTAACTTTGGAAATTTGCATATAGACACTTGAGGCCATGAATTTTATAATTGGATCTTTTATTGGATTTTGTGTCTTGTGAATTTCAGGATGTTTCAGCTGCTATTCTTTCATTTTGGGGTATATTTTTTTATAATACCTAATTTAGGGAATAGTAGATATAGATATTTACCTACATCTATGAGAGAGAAAAAGACAGAGAGACAGAGAGTGTGTGTGTCTCTTTCCTCCGACATCTATTTTACTTGAAAGTCTTTTTAATTAGATTTGCAAGACAATTGGCAAATACATTATTTTGTTAGGTATACTCCATTTCTTGCCAGAAATCTGTCAACCCTACATTGTAAGCTGTTTTTCAGAAATTCTAATCCCAAATTCAATTTTTCTGTTCTGCATCCCTTGCCTTCAATTTTGTACGGCAAAGGAAATTTAAACTTGTGATTTCTTGGCCTTCAGTTTCTTGCCCAATTCTTCATAATAATTGGCAATATATTTTAACTTCCTCCTGGAAGTGTCATTGGAATCCCTGTAAAACATCAGAATTGGATAATTGTCACCCATCTTGCTGTCTTAGAACTTTCTGTTATGTCTTTGAGATATGCTCCAGGGGGACAATGACTTCTCTACTGTTTTGATCTGGTCTAAAAATAGTTTCCTCAGTACTCCTTGTGTAAAGATTTTCTTTCTTTTTCCTCCTCCTCCTTCTCCTCTTCCTCTTCCTCCTCCTCCTCCTCCCTTCCTCCTCCTTCTCCTCCTTTTTCCTATACCCAAACAACCATACAGCAACTAAACTTCAATTTATAATCTTAGAAAATTGCTTGGGGATCTCATAGCTAGTATATCAGAGGGAGGAAGTCTTCTTGACTCCAAGGCTTGCCATCTCTTCATTATACCATGCTGTTTTTCAGTTGTTATCAGAAGGATACTTCTCTATATTTATTGTATATTGATTTTAAGAAAGTATTTCTCTCAGTAGGGTAACATATGTCCTTTAAGATCTAATGTCTTCTCAGATAAGGAGCCTCCCTTTTTATCATCAAAATCATCAAAAACTTTATGACAGGCCTAGATACCAAAGTAACCTTAACCCAGATTCCACAGAGTATTGACAGTTGTCAACCTGATAAACAGAGAGATATGTGTTCATTAAAGATGTTTGCCAGTGTCATTGGAGATGTCTTCTGTAAGGGTAAAACAAATAAAAGATTTGCTGTTGATGGTAAAGTTCTCCAAATGCTTCTATTTGCAAGATGACATTTTACTAATTGCACTGAGCCCTGGGACACTACAAAGCTTCCTTAGTGAAATTTCCAACAAAGTGAAAGGAAGATATTCTAGCCATCCCCACTGGAAAATAAAAATGAATGAAAATACGCATGTTGCCCAGATTGTGACATGCAGTTGGATGGGAAGCCATTGAATTAAGCTATCACCATGCATATCTCAGACAAGTATTGTGGATAGGGGGAAAATAGTAAGAGGAAAGCAGATTGTTGCATTTGGGAACTTATGTAATTTTCTTTCTTTGAAAAAAAATTGACATTTTTTACACACCTTCATTTCTAAATTTATCCTTCCTCCATCCTGCCCAAATGCCATTTCTTAGTATAATAAAAGAAAAAAAAAAGATAAAAGAAGCAGTTCAGCAAAATTAACCGGTCGGCTAAGTCTGGAACAAATGCAATGTTCCACATCCATGGTCCCCCACTCCTACAAAGAAGTGAGAGATACATTTGCCACTACTGTTGTCCAGGCCAAGCTTGGCCACTGTAATTACTCAATGTCACTTTTATTTTGTTATTGTCATTGTTCTGTCTCTTTAGATTGTTGTGCATGTTGTTTTCTTGGTTTTGATCACTTCATTTTGTCTCATTTCATATGTGAAGTTGCAGATAGAGCACTGGACTTGGAGTGAGGAAGACCACCTTAGACATTCACTAGTTCTGTGTCTCTGGACAAGTCACTGAGGCACTCAGGCTTCAGTTTCTTCATGTGTAAAATGAGGGGTCAAACTTGATACCATTAATGCTCCTTCCACCTCTCATCCTGTGATACTCTATGAAGGATTTACAAAAAAATATGGATACTAATCATGGAAGATGAGAAGGTGTGGAGCTTTCATCTGTGCCACTTGAGAAAAATTTCCATACTGGCAACAAGACAAATCCACCCTTCATGTTAATAGTTACTTGTGAATCTAGGACAAAGGAGAATACAACTCCACTACACTCTTCTCTGGTCAAATTGCATATATAGCATTATATTCAATTATGGGTCCTGATGTAATCCTAATAAAGCTACCCCCAGCACCAATATTCTAACTTCATTAGAACCAGTGAACAGCAGGTATGTTCTGATTTAACCACACAATCTGACTTAAACCACCTCACAGACCCCCAGACTCAATGCAGCCACTGCCCCTAAATAGTCACTATCCCCAGATCTACTTTGCATACTCAGACAGGTGTGTTCTTGTACACAACCACAATCACATTATCCATTTAGTCCAAGACAGGATCATATTACCTAATTATCCATCTTGACCAGATATGACTACAATAGCTAGCTGTTTGACCACCAATTCCCTATTACCTAATCCTTCAACAAACCCCTTCCTGCCTTTTTAATATTCATAATTTCTATTGTGTAATCATGTGTAATCAGCATCATTACACTATAAATTTGCCTGTGTTGTGTTACCAAGTTGCTGGTTCCTCTAAGAATCTAGCCTGCTTCTGTGTCAATCCTTAATAAATACCTGTACTTGGATTAGAAGTGGGCTGGCTCTCAATTCTTTGAGATGATGCGCCCCCCCCCCCCCAACACACCATGCAACTGCAGCAGGTCCCACATTTAGGAAGAACATCTGTAAGAAGTAGGGGAAGATGTATGCTGGGCTCTTTCCTGTTCTTCCATCCCTCAACTCTCTTCTTCCTTTTCTACTTCCTGGCCTCCATCAAGTATCAGCTAAAAGCCCAGCTTTTCCGAATCCCCCTTAATGCCAGTGCCTTCCCCGGAATTATATCTTATTTATCTTGTTTATATTTTGTTTGTAGTTGATTGCTTGTTGTCTCCTGCATCAGATTTTGAGCTCACTGAAGGTAGGGTCTGCTCTTTGCCATTATTTGTATCCCCAGGGCTTAGCATAATGCCTCGCTTAATAAATGCTTGGTGATTTATCGATCAGAATGCTGAGGGAATTTTAATCTACAACACACAAGAATTATTTATAATACCACAAATATTTAACTTGGAAAAAAAGACAGGGAAAAAGAGATCCCTGACTTTACTTATTAAAATATTCTTGTGTGAAAGAGGAATTAAACATGATCGACTTGACCCCAGAGGGAAGAATTAGGACCAATGATGGAAAACATGAAGACTCAAAATAGTTTCTTCCTAAATAATTAGAGCTGGATAAAAGTGGAATGAGTTGGTTAAACAACTATTGGATTTCCCAAGCTCTTAAGGTCTTTAAACAACATCTGCATGGTTATAATAGAAGATGTTCCTCCTTAGGTATAGGTTGTCTTAGATTACACTTGAATTCCCTTTCAATCATCTTGAGAGTCTATGAAATACATTATACCCTTCATCACTTTTATAGGCAATAAAGTGGAGATCCCCATCAGATACTAAGGCCTACACACACACACACACACGCACACACACACAAAGACTTTTCTTTGCTCACAGTGGAATTTGTTAGGGGATTGTGATGTGTAAAGAGTTAGAGACAATTTCTAGATAGTTTATTATTATTGTTTTACTAATTATGCTAGTGCATATTTAATAAGAGGGGTCAGTGGCATTCTTGAATGCCAAAAACACCTCATGGAACCCACTTGGTGCTTATATGCCCTTGAAAGAAAGTGTTCTTGAGTGTTTATGGTGTATGTGTGTGTGATAATTTCACCAACCCCTGCCCCTCGCCATTTCAGGGTTGTCTCCTTAATTCCCTCCCTTCCTTCCTCCTTCCCCCCCGCCCCTTCTTTCTTTCTCCAAAGGTAGTCTAGTGGGCATACTTTGAAATATTCTCAGTAAATGATCCAAATTTCAGGAAGTTTAATTGTCTTTCCCCTTACTAGAGAGTAAAACTGGAGGATTTTTTTTCTTCTCCTGAGAGATAGTTTCCTTTATTTCCACCTCAAACCATGAACTTGTAGGCTTAGATAAAATCACAACAAATCACCGTATAATTGACTAGCAGTATTGAACAATTTAAAAACAAAGATAAACATTCTGATCTAAAGTGGGTTTCTAATAAAAGATTTTAAGTTTAAACTCTGAGGAAAGCAGAGTGAAGAATGGAGCTTTTGACTGAACTTCAGTATCACCAATTGCTATAACCACCTATTCAACCAGGTCTTGCCTCTAGACCAGGGTTGGGGAACCTGTGGCTTTGAGGTCACAGTTCTCAAGTGTGGACTTTTGACTGAGTTCAAGTTTACAGAACAAATCCTTTTATTTAGGAGATTTGTTCTGTAAAGTTTGGATTCAGTCAAAGGTTTGCACTTGAGGACCTAGAGGGCCACATGTGGCCTCAAGGTCATAGGTTTTCCACCCCTGGTCTAGACCACAACTACTATATTCTAATTTATCTCCTCTTCTTCTCTTATCTACATGCTCATCCACTTGAGTCTCATTCTAACCTACCTGCCTCCTCTGTCTGGTGACCCCAACCTTGGGCAAAAGCAACTTCTTCAAGGCATCTGAAGTACTAAACAAATTGAACTTTCTTGAATGCCTACAGCATCTAACCTAAAGCTTATCTATCATCCTGGGAAAGGCCACCACAATGTCTGCAACCAGGAACACACTTCCTGTGATCATTGCATCTGTCTTTGTTTTTCTTTCTCCTATCTCAGATACACTAAGCTACTTGTCACCTCTATCTTCTCTTTTTTAGCCTTTACTTAATCAACCAAATGTTGACATCCTGTGCAAGTGGCATTCTGGATAATAGTAATTACTCATATTTACACAATTCTTAAAATCTATGAAGTACTTTTGTCATAGCAATCCTGTGAGACAGGTAGTACAAGTATTATCATCCCTTTGTTACCAATTGTAAGATATGGATGTGCCCAAACAAAATGTATATTTAGGCAGCCTTTTTCTCCAGTTTCCAAGAGAGACAACCAATTAGAATTGTATTTATCTGACCTTCTAAAGAAAATTAAAGCTGCTTTCTTTGTTGCTCTCACTGGCTTACTTCCTTCTCACTAGTCATTACTTATACAAAAGACAATCACAAATAGTGAATGGAAAGTAAACCCAAGTATCGTTACAAAACAGCAAACAGGAATTGGAGTTTTATAAATTTTATTTGGTTAATTCACAAGAGTGAATGAGTTATCTAAATTGGAGCAAGATGGGATCTCAGCTCAGTGAGAAGAGATGTCTTGATCTTACATGGGGAAAAGTCTAAGTAAAGTCTCAAGGGGGTGGAGGGGGTAGTTGGAAATACGGGATGTGCTGCATCTTTGCAGCTTCCAAAGTAGCCTCTATCTTTCTCATCTTTTCTCTCTTTTTCTGCTTCTCTCTTTCTGCCTGTCTCTTTCATCTCACTATCTCTCTTCCTGCCCATTTGGTTCTGTGTTGAACCACTCATGTCTTTGTCCCAAAAATCTTTCAAACTAACTCAACCTTTTAGAGAAGCACCCAGTGCCTGTCACTGAATGTTCTCTTCAACAATCTAAAGTCTGTGGTGGGTAGAATCTGAAAAGACTGAGGTAACAAAGGTTTGAGCTTCCCAGCATATCAATTTATTAAACAATGCATGCAAATTACATAACAAATCAGGGCCAGGTTTCCTCAGTTTGGCACTGGACCCCAAATATAGGAAGGGACAGACTTTTATGTATTCAAAGAAAACAATTAACAAGATATAAACCATGAGTAAGGTTAAGTCATCTGATTTCTAATTGGAGAAAAATTGGTGGCTTTCCAAGTTGGAGGGTGTGAGGAGACAGGTGCAATTCCCTGAAATCAGAAAAATCAGAATTCACTCACCCCAATTGTCTATATTCAGTCAAAAGAACACGAAAACAACTGATTACCAGGGCCAGTTTTCAGATAAGACATATGGGCTGCTTGAGATATATAGTGAGAAACCTCCTTGTATCAATCTTCAGATCTGACTGGGTTTCTGGTTGGCACAATCTAGGTCCTTGGTTAAGAGTCTCTAAGCAACAGGTAGAGTGGTCCATCTTAATTCCATGTAAGGCTGTGTTCAAACAATTCAGTAAAGCTTTCTCACAATTCCCATAATTGAATAGAGTTTTCCCACAAGACAGAAATAGGATTAGACCCATAATTGAATATAAAAGGAACTGAGATAGAACTAGAATTGAGTAACAAAATGGAGTCAGTGTGGTTCACTCAATTCCCACAATTCTTTCAAGTGACATCTCATATGCAGAAGCACATAACATGTCCCAGGTTTCATTGAAAACACCGGCTACGCAATTAAGAGATTCTTAGAGTCACTAATGAATTACCTTTGTTTACACAGCTGGGAAATAGCACACTCAAGAGTCAAACTCAAGTCTCCTAGGCTCTTTCTACCACATCATACTCCTTGGCAGAGATCTGCCAAGATAATGGGTATGGGTTTTAAGACTTATCATTACCCCTTAACTGCAAACTGGAGAGAGTTCAGATGATCCCAAGCTCCCCCCATTTGCACGTTTTTGAAGAGATTTCATCTGCTTGTGGTCTTCTCTTAGCAGCTCATGGTATGCTGCTGTTACAGAGGGGTGTGAGCCTGTGAACAGAATTCTAGCCCAGAAGCCTCATGGAAGCTGTCCCCTTGGGAGGCTTTGCACAGCTGAACTTCCGATTTTATTTTTGATTTTCAGAAACTCCAGATGGGGTAAAGGAGGAACAGTAGGGGAAAGATTGCCTTCTCTATCTCTTCTACTTCAGCCTTATCACAGAGTTAGATTTCCTGCACAGTGTCTGTCATGGTTATGGCAATTCTAATTTTCATTTTTAAAAGTACTAAAAGTACTAAGAAAGATGAGATAAAGGGGAGGTTCCTGAAACTGGATTTTGGCCCAATTTTATGTCTCCGCCAAAAATCCTACTTACGGGACAGCGAGGTGGCACAATGAATAGAGCGCTGGCCCTGGAGTCAGGAGGACCTGCTTTCAAACTCTGCCTCAGACACTTAACAATTACTAGCAGTGTGACCTTGGGCAAGTCACTTAACCCCAATTACCCTGCCTTCTCCTCTCTAAAAAGCAAAAAAAAAAATCCTATTTAAAATAAGCTCTACAGATTCACATAGTAGCATGTATCAGTAGGTTGTGCAGTTCATACATAGCAGAGGATCCTGCCATGGAGAATGACTGACCCTAAACTAAAGAACTTGATCCTTCAAAGCTGAACTTGGAAGGATATTCCAAAAAGCATAGAGCAGAGCTAGAAACTGAAGGCAGGAGAATGCTTCAAAGTAATTCTGTTTGCATCTTGTCTTTGGCACTTATTACTTGTACCACCTTGAGAAATACAATACAATGCACATTTATTAAGCCTATACTATGTGGTGGGCAGAAAGCTAGATGGCCCAGTGCATAGAGTATCAGTCCTGGCATCAAGGAGACTCGTCTTCCCCAGTTCAAATCTGGCCTCCAACACTTATTAGCTGTGTAACCCTGAGCAAGTCAGTTAATCCTGCTTGCCTTAGTTTCCTCATCTATAAAATGAGATGGAGAAGGAGGTGGCAGACCACTCTTGTATCTTTCCCAAAAAAGACTCAAATAGGGTCAGGAAAACTTGGACATGGCAGAAAACTACTGAACAACAAAAATGTGCCAGGTACTGTGCTAAACTCTGGGGATACAAATAAGGTAAAGGAAAGAACGTCCCTGTCCTCAAGGTGTTTACTTTTGCTAACACTAGAGGAAGACAACACAGCAAAGAAAGTTAAAGGGGGGAAAAGAGGAAAGGGGGAGAGGGTACCCAGCTGGTGTTCAGGGGCATGACAGTAGTAGAGTAGAGTCCAAAGAGTGCAGTTGGTGGGAAATTGAGTAAGTTTGCTGGGCTTCTGAGTCTGCTTTATGTGGCATTTTTTTTTTGGCTCCACCCTCTAGTCCTCCAATAGGAAGAGCAGAAGTTACAGAGACTTCTGATTAGGTGTGGGTGCTGAAGCCCAAGGGAAGCATTGCTGCTGAAATTTCATCCACTTGTGTCCTTCTCTTAGCAGCTGAGAGGATGCCATGTTAGCCGGGGGTAGGAGTCTGTAAACATTATTCTAGCCCCAGGGTGAGATGCTGTGAAGGTAGAAATAGCAAGACTTGTCATATGACTAGAGAATATAGAAATGCTTCAAAAGAGAGAGTGGTGCAAATGTGATAGAAACAAACTCCCCCAAAACCCATCCCCTTGATTTCTTAACTGTCAGACATGTTGCCCTGAACATGAACAGCATAAAGATGTCTCAAATGAAGAACAAAGATCATGCTCCTTCCAAAGGTGAGAACTTTTAACTTCACTAACATCTGAAATCTCAGTATAACTCTTACAGAAGAAAAGATTTTACATGATGATGATGATGATGATAGCATTTCTAACATGTTTTAAGGTTTACAAAATTTTTTTATAAATATTGTCATTTGATCCTTAAACAACACTGTGAGGTAGGTACTGTTTTTGTCTTCATTTTACAGATGAGGAAGTTGAGACAGAGAGTTTGAGTGACTTGACCAGGGCCACACAACTAATCAATAGCTGAGGCAGGATTTGAACTCAGGTCTTCCAGATTTCAATTTCTGTACTCTATGTGCTGCTCTATATTCTACAGATTTGAAAAGCAGTAATGGTAGTAATGGCTCTGTGTCATATGAATAAATGTGAGGTAGTAAGAGAGGTAGGCCCAGGATCACACAGCTCATGAGTGTCTGAGGCTGGACTTAAACTCAGATCTTCCTGACTCTAGGCCTCTCAGGACTCCATCCACGGCACTACCTAGCTGTTCCCAAGTATACTTCTGTAATGTTAATGGGTGATAAGATCATCCCCATCCATTAATAGGCCTCACATGGAACCCATTAAGGGAAGCTTGCTTAGGGGAGGTTTGCTTTTAAGAAGGCTTTCACAGCTTTTGCTTATTTCTAATTAGTCACTGAGTGATGAGGGTTGTGATGTCTTCTGGTTATATACTCTGTTTTGGTGTTTTGCTTTGGGGGCTCGCTTAGGAGAAGGATCTTGTGATTCCTTGATAGAGATTCTGCGTGGTCATATGCTCAGAACTCCCCAAACTGCTCAGATGTAAAAGCTTTCTTGATTTAGGGATATATGTAAAGTGCATAGCAATACTGCTTTGATTCAGGCAGTCAGAGCCCTGTCTGTTGATCTTTATTTCTCTGCTTGTATTTTCTCCGTTCGTATTTTCTCTGAAGTTCAGGGAACTGACTTTCCCCCTGAAATTGTGAATGTAATTAAAAAAGATTGCTGACCTCTTAAACTGCTGCCTTTCCTAGTACAGCAGGTCTAAGAACCTGCATTAGTGACCATCCTGGTTATGCTAGGATGCTTGCTATTGCAACTTCTGAGACCTTATCAGAGGACGGTGAGGTCTCAACGAAATTTTCTATGTCATAAAATGAACCTATTACAAGACTGAAAAACCATGGTGATAACCAGTTTGGGAATGTTGATTAAGGACCAAAAACCAAGATGACTACAGTGCTTTTCAAGACTGATAATTTTGATATTTCATTTTAACTAGTTTTAACCAAACTGGGGCTTGCTATGCTTTGGGGCATGAAGAAGAAAAAGTTGCCATGATACTGTTTTGGGAGATGAGCAGATGCTGAATTTCACCACTGTGGTCATAAAGGACGGATGAAAGTATTGATAGCTTGATGACCCTAAAGACCCACATTGTCTTCCTGGCAGCTTATCAAGAAACAGCTGGTCATTACAGTTTGTACATGTTGACATTCTTTAGTTGATATAACTTTGTTAAATCACTTAGAATAAATATTCAAAACTTGCTTTCCTTCCATCTCTATCTCAGAAACCAGAAAAGAATTTGTTTCCCCAAAGCATTGACTAGAGTTGAGTCATTTACATCTAACAACAAGAAAAGCTTTGGCTGAATGTGGAGATTTACTGGATAGAATGTGTGGAAAGAGTTACCCATGATGCAAATGGCCTGATTTTCCAGTGGGCACTCAGAGTGACATGGAACTGGGGCTCTTTGGATATTGATATACAAAATATTCTCTAATGGGCCAATGGAAGCAATGTGTCAAAATGTGCGAGAATACTAAATAAGACTGAATATGTTTGAGCCAACAAAGGGACCCCTGAAATCACTCTCTACTACAGAAAAATCATTGTTTCAGTTAGTTAGATGAATATAATACCACTGATTAGTGATAGGAATTGCTACGATCTGTCCAATTTCATTAGAACACCAGTGGTCTTACTCAACCTTTAGAAAATATGGATTCAAAATTGTATGAACCCATGGAAAGCAAAAAGCTGGAAAGCACCGACTCAAGCTTCAAAGTGATCCATGTATGACTCTCATACCTCTAGTAGAAAAGACAATCATATCTACCAGGGAGGCTCAAAGAGAAGCATATCTGAGTGAAAAAGCTGCCAAGGCACTTGTGAGCCTCCCTGATTTACCATTCACGCATGCCAAGGTTTGATGTTTCCAGCAGTATGCCTACCTTTAACGAGCTGCCAAGAGAAGGTAGACTGATAAATGACCTGAATTGGACATTTTGTACTGATTTTTCCTTCTGTCCTTTCCCTTCCTACCTGCAAAAGCACAGTTGTTTTATCTTTTAAAAAAATCAAGTTCAGTCAATTGTTAGTAATACTAGAGATAAGTACATAGTAATATATATTTATTTAAATGCTAAAGTTCTACATGTATATTATAAATATGTAAATAATTGGAGTAAAATTTTTTAGTGTTCATTCCTTTGATGACCTTGCAGTATGTGCATTTATCCCTGTGAAATAAAGTAATGATGTCCTTCTTATTCAACATTCAAAAGGAAAAGAAAATAAAACTCAAACCTTCCCCTTCTAAGAAGCCCCTTTTACATGTTTCTCTCCCAGATTTCATTGGATATTCTTTTATTTTTATCTAATGTACACTGAATTAATTTTGCTATTTCAAATGAGCTTCAAAAGGTCACTGTTCATTCATTTTTTTTTTACGGTAGCATTGTTCCAATCATTTAAAATGACTGTTGCTTAAGGTTTGGGGCTATTTTAATTTTTTCATTTGGGCCCACTATGATAGAAAGTTTCATTAATTTTTGTACTATAATAATATCTGGATAACCATGAGAACTCCATTGGGAAAAAGCATGCTAGAAAAAGATTGTGCCTCTTTCATCTGATTAGATTTGGAAGAGGAACAAAATTATTTGAATGTCTCACAATGAAATTTACCTTTTAGTTATATGAATGTATATTCTAATGCAGCCTTATTCTACTGGGGAATTTTGCATAGCACAATGCAACAAAATCTTAGGCTGCTGTGATTTAGGCTGTATATGTTTGGACTCATGTATATGTATATAAGTCTATGTGTTGTAAATGTTTGAGGAAATACCTATGGATGAAAAATAAAGATATAGAGCAGTGGTTCTCAACCTTCCTAATGCTGTGATCCTTTAATATTCATATGTGGGCATATCTGCATGTGGGCAGACCTGCCTGGAGATGGATAGAGGAGCCATGTCTTGGTTCCTAAGAACATCAGAAATATGTGTTTTCTGATAGTCTTCAGTGACCCCTGTGAAAGGGTCATTCGACCCCCAAAGGGGTTGCAACACACAGGTTGAGAATCACTGATATAGAGGAATCTCTTACAAAGTTAATATGTTTGCCCAGGGTTTTTTTTTTTGTTTGGTTCAGTTTGGTTTTTGAAGCATATGTGTAAATTCCCTTTGAATTTATACAAAAACAAAATTTAAGAATTTTGACTATTACTGATATATTTTACTTTTACATTTCCTAACATATCCTTTGCCTCTCTCCTGCCTATCAATCCATCAAGCAACTAGCTGGCACAGTGGCTAGACTACTGGGCCTAGACTCAGAGGGACTTTAATTCAAATCCAGCTTCTGATAATTATTAATTGTTTGACCCTGGGCAAGTCACTTAACTTCAGTTTCTTTAACTGTAAAATGATGATAACACCTCCCTCCCACAGTTGTTGGAAGAATTGAATAAGGTAATATTTGTAAAGTGCTTAGCACAAGACCTGGCACATAACAGTCACAGAAGGCCCTCTCATTTCTTGCAACAAAGAATTAAATTAAAAAAAGGGGGGGAACAGTGTTTCATGAAAACTGAGTCTGTTGGAATATGCTGTGTTCTACATAGTTCCCCACTTCTGCAAAGAAGGCAACAAGGGAAGGAGATGCATCCCTTTATCTCTCTTTAAGGGACAAGCTAGGTCATTATAATTACTCAGCACCCAATTTCCCTTTTTTTCCTGAAAAAAATAAGTAACTTAAAAGGAAAATGAAAGGAAGCAATCAAAGGGAAATGTGCCATCCAAATATGGGGAAGAAAAAATTGTAGTAAAAATGAGGACAGGAAGATTACTGGGAGGAGATCAGGAATATCTGACTGAAAAAGAAAAGGAGAAAATCAGGAGGCCTTCAAAGGACAACAACACATCTTCAGCTTCTTGATGCAATTTGTTAAGCTTGTGTCAGGGAATTGTCAAAGTTGTAAGGCCCATCACTGTTTCTTGGCAGAGATACAAGAAGGCCGCTGATGCCACCGGCAGCTATCCATAGCCCTGAATGACAACCCTCAGATGGTTTGGAAAGGGAGATAAGCAAAGACCTAACAGCACAAGAAATAGGAAAACTACTGCAGACTGATTTGTCCCCTCAGAGCTTGTTGTCCCTCAGAGCAAATTTAGAAGCATTAACCACTGGAGAATATTTGCTACTGTCTGCATGGGAAGTGCACCTGATCAAGGGAATCCAGGGGTCCTATAAATTGTCAGAGAAGAGAGTTCAGAAGAATTTTCTAAATTGTGTGGCAATTGCACCATCTTGGAGGGTACAGTACCTTTAGGAATAGAGGGTGGGGTGCCATGCTCAAAATGATGGGATATTTTGGGGTTTTAAAATATGGTTCCCACATAAATGCATTTATATTTTAAAATGAAAATAAATTTCAACATTAAAACAAGACTTGTATACTGAATTTGTTCCAAATGTAATTAATTTGGTGCAATGACTTGATCAAATGTGTTCAAATTTGAGTCCACAATATGGAATCTTGACACAGGAATCATTTGCCAAGTTAGCACTTGACATTGTAGACTAGTTATATGGGTGAATTCTCTCATCATTTTGTTTGCAGTATTTGAACATGAAGCATATTATCTCAAAGTTAAACAATCTTTGCATGGAAGTTAAAAGCACCTTTATGGTTGTTCTATTTCTTTATAGTAATTCATTTTAGTAAAGATAATTCAATAATCTGTTTTCTAAAAAGTCTTTTATAGCTCAAGAATAATTATTGACAATCATTTACATTCTTGACGATTAAATTTAAGTGTGATTTTGTTAAAACTTCCATTACTTCAGGTTGTTTTTTGAAAGTAAAATAGTATTTCTTCCTTGATAGAGAAATATGTGAGCAATTAAAAGAGGAAACCAAGTGCAACAGCAGAAACTTATACAAGAAAAGCCAAAGAGACATTTTAAGTTGTGGAAATACATAAACTCAAAGTAAACAAGTCTCAGATTCAAAAAATGTGACCTGCTATATATTTGTCATCTGGATTCACAAATACTGTTACTGATAAGGAGGTGGGAGAAATTGTTATTATACTATTATGTTAGGAACTAATTATTAATTTGTGATCCAGGCTTTTATCCTTCTTTTACCTCATTAAGGTACAGCTCTTGTTAAAATCAATCTCTGAAAGAAGTGACAGTTTAATGAAATTACTCCTAGCCCTCAAGGAAAACCCTCATCAATCTTAGATGGGTCCCTGCCTAAATAGTAGACCTAATGTCTGAGTGTAAACACAATCTAGTCTGTACAAATCCTTCCTCTCAGGGAAGGAACCCCTGTCTTTGATCTACTCTATTAGAGTTTAGGGTGACTCAGTTCATGAAGGAGAAAACTGGCCAGAGGGGTCAGGGTAGAGATGGCTTCCCCCTACTCAGATTGTTGGAGCCAACTAAGTCTCATGATCCAGCCACATTCTCAGATCAAGGAGTCAAAGACTGTTAGTCCACTGATCGAGGCTGATTTTTCACTTGTCAAGGCAATTCTCTTTCAGAAGGTATTTAAGAATCTCAGGGTCTCCCTTGGTGCCTTTGGTTACTGAGAGAAACCACTGACCATCAATTTATTGATGGCTGACTAACCTAATTAATAAATTGATTGTTAATTAAAAAGAAACTCTGTCTCTTGAGGTTTTTTATTCATCTCAGAGGAAAGACTTTTTTTGTTTACATGAATGCTTTAGCTGCAGAAAATGTGAAAACAAAGAAATTTAAATAACATTTTCAAAGTCTGCAAAATACTTTCTGAAGACAAGATACTTTCCCATAGAAGATGAGATGATTTTAATAAGAAAAATCAAAAATTTTCAAAAAGCATCTTTGAAATATCAGAAATGATTACTCATATCATCTGAGGTTGCTTCTAGAATTGCTAAAAAGCTTCATTTGATAGAAAAAACATTAGTACGATAGCTACAACTATTGATCTGGTCAAAATGATGTTTGGAGGGTCATATATCTGCAAATTAGATTCAAATGGTTACACTTGCAAATGATTTATTTGGAGGGAGAATTGCTCATATTTCTAAAGACCTTTGTAATCAATTAATCTAAAAACAAAAGTCTTTCTATTTTGTATTGCTAGTGACTAAAGCAACAAATGTT
>CM053597.1:154753097-154764963 GCA_028646575.1 Pseudocheirus occidentalis
AAATATACAAACATACATGTATATGTATATGTACATGCATATGTATGTGTAGACTGATAGATAAATAGACAGTGGGATCTAGAGATAGGAAGACTCAGGGGGGAATATGATGGCTACCTTTAAACCTTTGAAGGACTGTCAAGTGGAAAAGGGATTTGATTAGTTCTGTTTGGCCTTAAAGGGCAGATAGAGTAATCAGTAGAAGGTGCAGAGACAGGGCGACTAGTTGGTGCAGTGAATAGAGTACCAGCCCTGGAGTCTGGAAGACCTGAGATGCAGCCTCAGACACTTGACACACTTACTAGCTGTGTGACCTTGGACAAATCACTTAATCCCAACTGCCCTGCCTTCCCCCTCCAAAAAAAAAAACACAAAAAGAAGTTACAGTGACAGATTTCAGGTTGATTTAAGAAAAAAGCTTCCAAATACTGCAAAAATGGAATGTATTACTCTTTTAGGTATTAAGTTCTGCACTAGAAATCTTCAAGCAAAACTAAGCACTTAAAATCAGTACTATATAGACATATATATATATATATATATATATGCACACACACACACATATACAGAGAGAGAGAGATGGCACTTATCTAATTGTATAGTTTATATTTGTAAACTGCATTAAAGCTTACAGAGTGCTTTCCTCATAACTCTGTGAATCTCAGCAAAAACCATTTGTACAGATGAGGATACTGAGGTTCACAGAAATGAAAGGACTCATAGTCACATAGCTAGTCATGTCAGAGCCAAGATTTGAAGCCAGGACTCCTGAGTACAAGTCCAAAGCTCTTTGTAATGCATCATGCTGTCTCTTATATAGGAATTTGCATATTTTCTTTATATTGAAATTTTTCAATCATACTTCTCATTTGCTACTATCTCTGTTGCTTTTACCATTATCTTTGTTTCAGAAGAAAAGACAATGGCATCACTGGAGCTTCTTTTGAGGAGGTTGATGAGTTCTTTTCAATTATGTATGAGAGCTCACAGTTGTACATGTGTCTAGATGATCCCTGAGGCATGTTTTTGGACCCTGACAGAGAGGAGAGAATTGGGAGGTGATAATTTCTGCAGTCAGAAGTTGGCTCCTAGAAAGGGATAGTAGAAGGAGAACAGAAACAATTGACTGTCAACTCCTCCCAAAATTATGTAAACCACACTCATTTTCCATTCTGGAAGCACTAAGTTTAGTCTTGAATTGACAGTTCCCCTGAGGTTAGAGTCTGCAGTCTGCCCAAGGACAAGAACAATGCAGAGAGCAATGCAGCCCTTACTCAGACACTCTCTATTGGTGCCCATGGTACCAATTCCTTCTGGTGACCTGAATGACATAGTGTGGAAAGGTCTCTCATGCAAATAGGAGCTTAATAAATGTATTTTGGTGGTGGTCATGACAGGAATATACCATACCAGAGCTGGCCTTATTAACCTGTGACCACAGGTTAGGTGAGGGCAAATATGCCTCTATGTTACTTATTTGGGGGGAAAAAAACTTCCTAGAAGTGGGCTCTCTTCCTCCCTGCACAGGTCCCTGTTCCTTTTCCTGGAGTACATGGAGTACTCCAGAGATGTCCACATCCCTAGTCATCCCTACACCTCCAACTCCCTTCAGTGTGGGACTGACACTCTCTGAATAATGGACCCCACCTCCCTGTCATTACTGCCCCAGGACTGCAGGACTACTCTATGATTCTCAGGTATGTTTCATCCTACTCTCTTCCTTCACTGAATTTGCTATAGAAGCAATTTTGGCTCTGCCTAGAACAGTGCTTTGTATATAGAAATTGTTCAATAAATATCTGAATGAATGAATGAATGAATGAATGAATGAATGAATGAATGAAAAAGCACTAATTAAGCACTTACCATTTGTGAAGTCCTGTGAAAAGTATGGGAGACACAAATAGACAAGACAGTCCCTGCTTCTTAAGAAACTCACATGTTATTTTATGGGAGAAGGTTTCACCTGCAAGTCAGATTGAAAAAAAAAGTCTCATGATGCTTAGGATTTGACAACACAGCAGATGTTAACAGTTTTTCTTTAACATCAATTCCACTGATAAAATCATATCAGCTTCTGTTGCTGAACCATATGAAAGTGCAATGACTATCTGTTGCAGAAATAAATGAATATGCATCATCCCTTCGTTTTTCTTCTTTGTCCCTAATTTCCATGTAATTCCAGTTGCAATGATAAAAGCTCCCATAAATTATCACCAAATGGTCAGAGGCACATCACTTCCTTGGTCTCAGACCATACTAGATGCAGACCAACATGTTCATAAAATTGATATCCATTCATCTGCGTCCTAAAATAGTATTTACTGTGGGGTTGTGACTATGAGGGCAGGTTTATAAACGACCAAAATGCCAAAAAGTCACTCATTTTTGAAGAAAGGACTGAAATTATTGCTGCTGGCATATCAAATAAGGGCTCATTACTGGTGACTAGTATTTCATAGCACTTTTGTCTTAAGGGAGGTAGGATGAAGGGTTAATGACCTCAAAGGCTTTTTCCAACCTTCTCAAGGTGTCTTTTTGGCAGAAGAAAGGCCCAGGGAATCAAAAGGTCCAATGGAAAATCATGTGCTGGATCAAAAACACAGTGGCTCACTGATAAAATGCAGCAGATTGCCTTTCAGGTGAAAACTTGTCCATTTTTTTCTTCCCTGCTCTGATTTTCTACCCATTTACATTCTGTCACTCATTCCCTCAGCAAGATGTTCTAAACTAACATCTCATTTCAACCCAAATGGAAAGAGAAACTACAGGCAGGGAGAGGTCAAGGCCCATTATAAACTCCCTACAAATACTTCTGTTCCCTACTAAGGGACAAGCAGTCAGGTACTTGCACAGGGGGGGAAATGTATTATTCTCTGGACTAGAGCAGAAATAGCTTTAAATTTGAGATCTCTCTGGTTTGGTTTGGTTTTTTTCATTTTCTGTCTGTGTCTGTCTCTGTTTCTATATGTCTTTGTCACTTTGTTTCTGTCTCTGTCCATCTCTCTGTATTTCTACTTGTCTGTCTCTTACACACACACACACACACACACACACACGTGCATGAATGCACACTCTCCATAGCTTGGTGGTATTGCATAATTGTAGTCCATATTTCTGGGAAGACTAAGGCTATTAGCTTGCTTGAGTTTGGGATTTCTGAGCTGCAGAGATAACTACAGTTGATTGCGTATCCACACTGTCTATCACCAATATACCAAGTTCCCCTTTAGGCAAGGAAAGGGCCACCAGGATGCTTAAGCAGGGGTGAAGCAGCCCAGGTTGGAAACCGAGCAAGTTAAAGCTTCCATAATTATCTCTTATTTCCTTCCTCCCAAATCATGGCAAATCCACACAGGCTAAGAAGTCATAATGGCCATTCAAAAGGCAGTTTAGGTATTTTACGATCCACAGAACGAATAAATGCATACCCTGGATGCACTGGAGGTGGCGTACTGGTTAGGGTGTTGTTGTTCTGTTTGTCCTTCATTCTGAAAGAGGACCATGACATCAGGGTGATGATGACATGATTCACAGTTGTCTTTGATTTGAGTGAGGGAGGGCTGTGCAAGGTCACCAGCCTCACTATTTCCTCTAGAGCCATCTGAGTCCAGTAGCCAGCTATTCATTAGGACAACTGGAGATGACTCAGGACGCAAGGATAAAGTGGCTGGCCTAGAGTCAAGAAAACTCATCTTCCTGAGTTCAAATCTGACCTCAGACACTTACTAGCTATGTGATCCCGGGCAAGTCACTTAACTCTGTTTGCCTCAGTTTTCTCATCTATAAAATGAGCTGGAGAAGGAAATAACAAACAACTCCAGTATCTTTGCAAAGAAATTTCTAAATGGAGTCACAAAGAATCAGACATGACAGAAATGACTAACCATTAAATACCCTAGATATGTGTCTCTGTGGGCTTATGTGACTAACATGTCTCAATGTGGAGATCAGATGAAACAATGGTCTTTATCTGAACAGTTGTTTGGTGGAGGGGCCAGTAGAGAACCAATCACCTCTTTAGCATTGACCCTTTATATTTTCCCCAGTCACCATCGGTTTCTTCTTTAAGGGTTGAATTTACAGTTGATTGTTATTTGCAGTCAAGTGTTACTTGGATGCATACTGTTGTTACATTGGATCTTTTGAGGAAAGGAGAAAAAATTCATAAGCTATAATTTAGACAGTTGACAGTTATTCATACTGTTCACAGCATTCATTCATTAATAGTTGATTCTAGGTTTTCCTTATTGGTTCCAAAAATTCACCCACCTTTTGCCCATTTTTATAGAACTGAAATGTTGGCATTCATTATTTCACTCCACACTGTGAAGCAACATTCTGACAGTTATTTCCATGTACTTCTGTGAAATCACATTTGGGTACTTTTTACAAAATGAATGAAAGAACACACCATGTGGCTGAAGCATCAACCACTACAAATTTTTTTCCCAGCCTTTTTGGTTTCTGAGTAAAAGTTGCCTTGCTCTATTTCACCATTTTTGCAAGTTTGGAACTGCCTGTGTTTGGGAAGTCAGGTGGTAAGCAAGTCAAGTGAACAGCAATTGAAGACCCTGCCCTTTTGCCTGTGGAAGATGCAGGAGCTTGGTTTCTTCTTCTTGTAGACAGCCTCTTCCCTGCCACGTTTACCAGTGTAACCATCTCTTCTCTCTGAAAAAAAGGAAAGAAAAGATTCTACTCTCATTTTTTCCTCTTATGAACCATGTAGAATCTTGGAAACTATTCCTTCTCCCAACGTTGTTTCGTTGTTGTCGTTTCTGTCTTGTCCAACTCTTTGGGACCCCATTTGGGATTTTCTTTGCAAAGATACTAGAGGCTTGCCATTTCCTTCTCTAACTAATTTTAAACTTGATGAAACTGAGGCAAACAGGGTTAAGTGACTTGCCCAGGGTCACACAGCCAATAAGTATCTAAAAACAGATTTGAACTCAGGTCTTCCTGAATTCAGGCCAGGTACTCTATCCACTGTGCCACCATATGAAAGATGCTTGAGGTATGAGAACTAGGTTTGAGAGGATAGTGGGGAGACCAGTCTGACGATAGGCATGGAACTGGGATATGAAAGCTGAGAATCCTTGTAGATTTACTATGTCACTTTTGGTTAGTATTTCTGATTGGAGATACATCTGGAAGAAAAAAACAAAAAGACAAACAGCACTTAACAGATGGGGAAGCTGGGCCAAGTAGAAGATATAAAATGGAAAACAGCAGATTTGGAATCAGAAAAGAACTGAGTTCAAATCTGTTAACTGTATGACCTTGGACATGTCCCTTCCCCAATTTGGATCTCAATTTCTTCATCTTTTAAATGAGGAGGTTGTATGAGATATTCTGGAAGGTTGCTTCTAACTATAAATCCTTTGGTCCTATGGGTCTCAGAGAAGTTAAGTGATTTTCCTATGGATAAATAACTGGTAGGTAGCTTATGTAGGGATGAAAACCAGGTTTTCAGAGTCTAGGCACCAAAACCAGCATCAAATATTATAAAATTATATATAATTAAACTCTTGATGATGTAATAGAGTAACTATTATACAATGGTTGGTTTTCAAAGGAGAGAGAGAAGGAAGGAAAGAAAAAGAGAAGAGAAAAAGAGAGGGAAGTAGGGAGAGAGAGAAGAGAAAGAAAGAAATGAAGGGGGGAAGGAGGGAGGAGGAGGAGAAGGAAGAGAGAGAGAGAGAGCAAGCTTTGGCTTCATCATTATTCATTCCTTGTTTTGTGCCTGAGCTCCCAGAGCACAGCTGCATTTTACTCACACATTGACTGATTAACAAGTTCAGAGAAATTACTAGCAAGTATGAAATGGACCAGATCTCAGAATATCAGAGCAAAGATGGGAAGACATCGGGGAAAACAGCTATGGAGCTACACCTGCACGCAAGCACAGCACACAGATGCATGTGTACAAGCATGTATACATCCATGTGGAACTCTGACTTGCCCCTGTGAGGCAAATGTATAAAACAGGACCTGAATTCATTGTGATTACACTTAGAAGGTTGGTTATGAAATGACTCATGCTTATGCATGTGGTTAGATTTCCTAATTTCCTAACATGGCTTGGAGGTTGAGCTTTCAAGCCTCTCTCTTCTATGACTCCCTATGTGCCTTCATGCCTCAAACAAAAGGACACCTGGGACCATAAGGACAGGGCTGACTAAAGGTGTTCACGAGGAATAATATTAAATCTAGCAAATGTATTCTTTGGGCAGTTAGATGGTGCAGTGGATAGAATACTGGGCCTGGAGTCTGGAAGACTGGTCTCAGATACTTAGGAGCTGTGTGACCCTGGGTAAGTCACTCAACCCTGTTTGCCTCAGGTTCCTCATCTGCAAAATGAGATAGAGAAGGAAATGGCAAACCCCTCCAGTATCTTTGCAAAGAAAACCCCAAATGGGATCATGAAGCATTGGATGTGACAGAAAACAGTTCAATAAATGTATTCTTTAATGGAATAAATTTAAGAAAGACACCCATGGAATTAAAAGCAGGGCAGCAAACAACCAATCTGGTTGGCTTGTTTCTCAGATTAACACCAGGATAAAACAAATACTCACACACATCTCCCAGCTGTTCCTTTAGATAGAGGTCATCTCTCATGGTCTTAACGAGATGTGGCAGACGCTTCCTCCTGCTGCCTTAGTGTTATTGCTGTTATGAGATGATTGCCACTTCTCTCTTCTCTCCTCATTCCCCTTGAGAGTCTCCCAATTTCTAGCCATAGCCAACCAATCAGTGGGTCAGTAAACATCTATTGAGCACAAACTATGTGGAAGTGCTGTCTTAAATGCTTTGAATACAAAGAAAGGCAAAAGACAGTCCTTGTTCTCAAGGAGCTCATGGTCTAATGGTGGAGACAATGTTCAAATAACTATCTATATAAAAAGGATACTGACAGGACAAATGAGAGAAAAATCAACAGGGGAGACGGGAGTAGATGAAAGGGGGGCTCAGAAAAGTTTCTGGATTTTAGCTGGAACCTAAAGGAAGTTAGAGAATTCAGAAGTAGATGAGGAAGGAGGGTATTCTAGGCATGTGGGATAGCCAATGAATGTGCTCAGAGATAGGAGAGGAAGGACCTTGTGCAAGGAGCAGCATGGAGGACAGTTTGTGTCACCAGATAATGAAGTAAATGAGAACAATAAGAAGGCTAAAAAGGTAGAAGATGGGGCGTGTGACAAAGAGCTTACAAAGGATTTTATATTAGCGGTCATAGGGAGCCACTGGAGATCATTGAAAGGGGGGAGGGAGTGACACGGTCAGAATCATGCTTTAGGAAGATCGATTTGACAGCTGAGTGGTGGCTGGACTGGAGTGGGAAGAAAAGTGAGTCAAGAAAACCAACCAGAAAGCTATCGAAATGGGCATGAGGCAATAGAAGCCTGTACCAGAGTGGTGGCAGTGTCAGAAGAAGGAGGAGGTAAATAAAAGAAATATTATGAAGGTAGAATTGACTGAAACTGGATGAATATGGGGGAAAGTAAGAATGAGGGAGAAGTGGAGGTGGACACCAATGCTGGGAGCCTCAGCATGTGGAGGAGAGAGGGACGCCCCCTTAACACTAATAGGGAAGTGAGAAAGACAGTGATTTCAGTTTTAGACGTGTTGAGGTGCCCTATATCCGTTATCTGTTTTGTATATTGAGTACTATTTCTAGGAAACAGCCTGAAAAGAAAAGAAAACACATAGAAGAATGAGTGTTTTTCCTCCATGGGTCGCTATCTTCTTTTGATTCATCCAAATAGCAATTCTGTTCTGTCATTGATCTTGCATCTGCCAAGGACATCTCTGATCAACTGATTTCCCTATCAGCTCAGTTGATGAAATGAGAAAGACAACATGGTGCTCATTTATCTAATGAAGTTTTTAAAAAATGAACTATTTTTGCCTTGGTACCCCTTAATGATGTGTTAAGAAATTCTCTTTGACAGAATTGGCCATGGGTCAGAGGCTAGATTTGAAATCAGGAAGACCTGAGTTGAAATTCCAGCTCCGATATTTACTAGCAACATGGCCCTGAGTAAATTACTTAACCTCTGTCTGCCTGTTTCCAGAACTATAAAATGGGGACCTACTTATATATATATAAATGCTAGGTGTCATCACCAACATCATTTCATCATTGTTACTATATTTGTTATTTAGCATAACTGAAGATCAACCATGAAGGCTTGCCACTTCTGGGATGGAGTCAGTGAGTGGAAGCAACTCCAAGAAGTACTGACCCCTTGGAGAAGGGTGAAGAGAGTTAGCTACAAACTCCTCGGCAATGGGGAGTCGAGCTGGGGAGTATAGGAGGCCAGGGACCCCAGGGGGGTGATCTGCCCAGCAAATACATTGGATCCAGAGAAAACAAGAAATGTGGGGACATCCCGACCAGAGGACCCTGAAGTGTTAGAGGTGTGAACTACCTTAGCCACATGTGTTCCCTGTAGGCATTCTCCACCACCAATTTACCCTGTATTTGCGCACTTTTCCCACGGATATTATACGACATTATATTTGTGGAACAATGTGCCCCAGATTTATGGAGTGAATGTTTTTTGGCTACTGTTCTCAATATGCCATCTTAATAAATGCCTTTGCTTTTAGCTAATGTCTGACTATTAAACGTAAGCACAATAGTTGGAACTTGTGAGCAATAGTTTTAGGAGTGAGAACACAGAATTCCTTGAACTTTTAATCCCTCCAGGGCTCAAACCTTCCTGCCAATGCTGAATTGGGGATGTGTGTGAATGATGCCGACATGGTGTTGCACAGCTAAAAACTTGGTTGTTCTTTGCCAGCCTCAGATCATTCTGACATTATTCTTTTGCATTCCTGACATTTTCTCACAGGAATTATGATTTTTAAAATCAATACATAATAGAAAATAGCACATTCCCTTTAGTCTCTGTCTCCAAAGATAAGGCCCAGTTTGTTTCCAAATCTCTGCCTGTTCTATGCTCATATTTTTATCTATACAATCCTAACACCACATATAATCATAATATTCTATATCATAAGGTATTTTATGGCCTGTATCTTGATCACAGCATTCCTATGCCTCCTCAGATAAGGAAATCTAAGCTCCGCTAATTCATAGAGTTCAAGCCAAGGCTTTGTACTCAAAGACCTGGCCTGTACTCTTTCCACTACTATCTCACTGTCTCTTCTGGGTCTCAGTAGCATCCTGCTTTGTATCCTAGGTCAAGGCGGCTGTCATAACCTGAACCTAGATTTTGTAGCAAATTAAAATTTGACAATTTACTTGATTTTTTTTTTTGGTGGAGAGGGGAGATCTCATATCAGAATCACAATGGGAGATAAAACATGCCTTTATTCTTCCTTTCACCATTATTAAAGATTTAAGAGAAACTAAAACTCAATAAAAATTACATCAAAGACCCATAAGCATACTTCAAATCCCTTTTATCTTCATTTTGTAAAAACTGGTATTTCTTTGTATATAATATTAATTAAATTAGATTCAACAAATAGTTGCCAAGTACCCACTACGTGTTAGGTACTGGGTTACCAGGACACAAATTAGACGATCCCTACATCAAAGATCTTACGTTCAATTATATTATAATGGAATTTGATCAGATTATATTAGAGAAGTAAATTATTTTTAGCAATTCTTTTCTTCTGTAGTCAGCCAGTCTCATCCTTTTGTTCTCCAAATCCTCTCTATCTAGTGAAGCAACAACTCCTTTCCTTTTCACCTCTGCTCTTGCTTTTATGTTTTTTAGTTCAGTGATACCCCAACCCAGTCCTTAAAGGCCCCTGTTTTCTTCCTCTTCCAGTGGATCTCTGCAAGTAACAAACTCTTATTTATCTTAGATTTCTTCCTCACACATTTTCTCCATAGCCTTGCATTCATGGAAACCAGGCTTTCTCTCAAATATTTCCTGTTTCTTGTCATCCTCACTGACTCTAGGAGAAAAGGAAGTTAACTCTAGAATCCCTAGGCCTTCTTCAAGCCCCACCTCCTCAAATTGATCATCGGAAATCATGCATGAGAGGAAGAAGGCCCCTGAGCCCTGTACTTTGGAGACCATGCAGGCTCTTCTTCACTCAGGTCATTTCCTCCCCTGTTATCATTTTTGTATCTTCTCCTTTTGCTCTGAAAACTGCAATCAAATCAAAACTATCAGTGTCTCTGAAGAGGGCATATAGGTTGACTGCCCTGTTATTTCAATCACTGTCTTTGTCACTGTGCAGACCCAAACTCCCTTCCATGGCCATCATTTTCCTGTGTGAATTTTCTACTCATGTGAAAATGTTAGCTCCATGAAAGCTAGGGCTATATAGTTTTTCAAATGTGTATTCCCAGAGTTTAGCCCAGAGATTAGGGATTTATAGCCTAAGTAAAGAACTGATAATCCTATATCTTTCTACTTTTCCTCATTACTGCCCTGGAGATTCTTGATCTTTTGTCTTTCCAGATAAATTTGTTTTTATTTTTCTAGTTCTATAAAGTAATCCTTTGCTCAATTGATCAATATGTCATTGAAAAAAAATAAATTAAAGGGGCAGCTAAGTGGCATAGTGAATAGAGCATTAGTCCTGGAGTCAGGAGGACCTGAGTTCAAATCCAGCCTCAGCCACTTAACGCTGACAAGCCGTCACTTAACCCCAACTGCCCTTCTTACCCCCTGAGAAAAAAGAAGTTAATTTATGGAATATTGTCATTTTTGTCATGTTGTCATGTCCTAACTATGAGCACGTACAATCTCTCCAATTATTTAGGTTTGCCTTTATTTCTGTAAAAAGCATTTTATTCCTGTGGATCCCTTGATAGGTAGATTTACTAATATTTTATATCTTCCATAATTATGTTTGATAGAATTTCTCTTTTTTTCCTGTTGCCTTATGTTGTTAACATTTAGAATGATGATATGTGTGGATTTATTATATATCCTGATACTTTGCTGAAGTACTTATTTAAATTAATTTTAGTTGAATATTTAGGAATCCTAAACAATCATATAATCTTGAAAAAGTGATAATTTTATTTCGTCTTTGCCTGTTGCTTCCAATTTCTTTTTATTTACTTTCTGCTTTGCTTAGTAATTTATCAAATAATAATGATGATAGCTGACATCCTCATTTTTCCCTTTAGGAGTTCTTTTATGGATCATTTAATTTCTTTTTCTACAACAAGTTTATTTCAATTCTCTGTGTCTTATTCTGCTAATATTGGTATTATGTATTTTTGTAAATATTCATTCATTTTATTTATTACAAACTTTATTGGCATATACACAGATAAAATTTCTAATCATTTCTTTTGCTTTCTTTTTTTTGTGCAAATTGTCCTTTTTTATTTTGATATTTTAAATTTGGTTTTCCTGTCTTCTAAATCAGATTAGATTATGTTTGCTTCTATTTTATTGGGTTCTCTCTGTCTCTGTCTCTGTCTCTTTGTCTCTCTGTTCCTGTCTGTATCTGTCTGTCTTTCATTCTGTCTCTGTCTCACTTTAGCTCCAAGTTTCAGGCCTTCTTTTTCCCTCCTTTCCCTCCTTCTCTCCCCTTTTCCCTGCTGCAGCTTCTGGCCTATTCAGCCAAGCTCCTGCTAGAAAAGTATTCTCAGATTTTGGCTTTCTTTTTGCTTACTCCTGGGCTAGATGAAAAGGTTTACTGATGTTTCTCTTTAGATTTCTTGATCATTATTTGATCTGGTACCCTTTTTTAGATCATTGCTAGAATGTGTGTGGGAGAGCCAGGCTCCTCCATGACCTTTCATATGGCCATTTTAACTTATATCCAGGATTCTTCCAATTTAAGCATATTTCACAAAGAATTTCTGGGGTGCCTTTCACTTTTCAGCAACTCATAGAGAAAGACAATATTAACTATT
>CM053597.1:154775084-154802172 GCA_028646575.1 Pseudocheirus occidentalis
AAAGAATTTTCCTTAAAAATCTGGGGTGTGCGATTCCACAAATGCATACAGGATCAGTGGAAACAAACAGATCATACTGGTATACACTTGAATAGCATATAAGATCAACAATGAATGCCTCCAATACTGCACATCCCTGATGTTCTTTCTCTCCTAGTAACATTGTCAAACTCCTGGGCACAGAGTCTGCTGAGTGGGTTGTTCATTTGGATTCCTTGGGCCTGTTCCTCTCCTTAGTTTGACTCATGATAACCAGGAATAAAACTCTAATCCGTATTTGGCTCTTTTCTCCATTGTCAGGAGTCACAGTCTTTGGACCTTTTTCCACTGACTCTTTCTTTGATTTCCTAGGCCCATTTCCATTTGGACACAGTGTCTTACTAGGTGAAAAATTCTACTGCAAAGTGTTGTGACTGATGCAGGGAGAGGAGAGACCAATATCTTCCCTCCCTGCTGCCCTCTAATAAAAGCAAAAGGGGGAAAGCAAGAACAGTCTTCTGTAAGAGCTTCATTCTTCTTCCATAGCTAGCTCTCCTCTACACTGCCAGGGGTCAGCTCACAAAACGCTTTAATTTCCATTTATTTCTGTATCTGACAATGTTGGTTTTTTTAAGGCCACCTTTTTAGCGGGCCCCCTTTTTAAAGGGGCATGGACAATTATCAACTCCCCTAGAGTTCTATCAGTGAAATCTTCATATTCTATATAAAAGGTAATAGGACACAGACAAATCCTTGCACTTTGTTTAACACTAATACATAATTATCTCTGTTTTTCACAACTTCTATGATTTCATCAACTGGGCTGGAGTGAAGGGGATCAGGGACATCTTGACCAGATGTAATGGTAATGGTAATTTGAAGATCTTCCCTGCCCCTTAATAAACCGAAGGGAATTTGAAGATCTTCTCTGCTTTGAAGATCTTCCCTGCCACCTAATAGGCCCAATGAAATCACATGGAGCCTGTAGTGGGAGGAGTTTGCTGAAGGGTAGAGCAGGCAGGATGGAGCAGAGCCCACAGGAAGCTGGGATTCAGAACAGTTACAGCTAGAGGGAGGACTCAAACAGGGAGACAGCTAAGCTTGTGAGTGTTGGTTTGTGGGAAGGCTAACAGATGGTGTGTCTCTTTGCTGTGTTGTGGTGTATTAACTTCTATGTTGCAATGATGGATTAAGTTTCCTGGTGTTGGGATTTGGTTTTCTGGTGTCTGAATAAATGTTTTGCTTCTGTCTTCTATGTGGAGAATCAGTTCCATTTTGCAATTGAGGACTATGCCAGCATATTTACAGCTGCTGTCAGTGCTGTGAATATTGCATTGGCACTACATTTGGCCATGAAGATGGGGTCATTAAATATCAGACCTCTATTTGGAGACAGAAGGGATTTAAAACAAGAAGTTGATATCCCAGGATAGGAGGATTTAACTTATTCCTCTCTTGCAATGGAGTGGGCTAAAAGTACAGGGTTCTGTGAAAACTGAGAACTGAGGCTACAGAAGAGAGCCTAGAGATTTAGAAATATGTTTGCAAGGAATACCAATAAAACCAGGGAGGGAACTGGAAGGGGTGTGTAGAAGAGGCTGGATTTTACTAACAGGTTACTGTTTTACATGTAAGAGCAGAGACAAGCTGCTATAAGAAAAAAGTTAGATGAAGAGGAAGTTAGCTGATTTGCATGAGAAATTTTCTGTTACAGTGTTTGGGCTCTCCTTTAGAAGAGCAAGTTGGAAGAACTCAGGTGGTAGAGGAGAATGGTGCTTTTGTGAGTTTGATTCAGAAAAAGAAGAAAAATAATAACAGGAGCAAAGTTCATACAGTTTTGGCAAAGGCTGAACACAGTTGCCATGATGACGGCTGCCCAGAGAGTGCATGGGTGGGAAATGATACAATGTTAAATGATGAGGCTTTTACAAGGGCAGAAATTTGCCCCATACTAAGAAGAAAGCAAGAAAACTATGGGAACCAGAGTTCAGGGAGATAATTGAGGATTTCTCTTGGCAAGAGGTTACTGATATATTAAGCAGATTCACCCTAAGGATAAGAAACTCATTAGTGTCTTGGATGGTGAGAATCAGTAATGAAGGGGCGATAGAAGTGTGGGTAGGTAGCACAGATTGCTTGAAATTTGTACATATTAGTTAGAATCCTTTTGTCCAACAAGTTTTTAAAGATTTTCATAGGCTGATGGGTGCAATAAAATGTATCCCATTGATTTTATGTGTCCTAGTGGAGGGAGACCATGGTATTCGCTTTAGGACTACAACAAGAAAAGTTAAAATTAAGGACACTTATCATGGTTGGAGATGCAAATATGTATCATGATACCCCCTTAGCAGTTCCTAAAAGAAATATCTTAGTGAGGATGGCTCCTCCTGCTTATAAGCACCTAATTCTGACTCTACTAATTGGAGACATAGGGCACCCTCTTTCAGAGGTGTTGGATAAAATTTCACAGCTAAGTGACTTAGGAGAATGAGAAAAAGATGAATTTCCTCAAGAGAGAAGAATAAATGTTCAGTGGATTCAAAGTCAAAAGAGATTGACAAGAAAAGAATTGTTTACTGCGCTGTTGATAGCAGAAGTAGATTTTGGAAGAATTGATGGTATTCCAACTAATGAACTATATAAAATGTATCAAGAAAAGGGGCTTGACCCACTCCCCAGATGATAAATGGTCAAAGAATATGAACAACCAGTTTTCAGAAGATGAAATTGAAGATATCTATAAGCATATGAAAAAATATTCGAAATCACTATTGATTAGAGAACTGTAAATCAAAACAAGTCTGAAGTGCCACATCTCACTGGCCAGATTGGCTAAGACGACAAAACAGGAAAATGATAAATTCTGGGGAGGATGCGGAAAAATTGGAACACTAATGCATTGTTGGTGGAGCTGTGAACTGATCCAGCCATTCTGGAGAGCAATCTGGAACTATGCCCAAAGTGCTATAAATAAGTGCATACCCTTTGACCCATACCCTTTGGGAGGAGGACCCATATGTACAAAAATATTTACAGTAGTCATTTTTATGGTGGCAAAGAAGACTGAACAAGTTTTGGTATGCGAATGTAATGGAATACTACTGTGCTATAAGCAGATAGACTTCATAATAACCTGGAGAGACTTATATGAACTGATGCTGCGCGAGAAGAGCAGAACCAGGAGAAATTGTGCACTATTATGGACACAACATCACATATGTGATGACTAACTTCAAAGGACTGGGCTCCTCTCAGCAATGTAAGGTTGTAAGACAACTCCAAAAAGACTCATGATCAAAAGAGACATCCACGTCCAAAGAAAGAGATGCAGAGTCTTAATGCAAATTGAAACAAACTATTTGTTCTGTTCCTTTTTCTTGTTTTGTTTTGTTTCCTCTTTCCCATTGATCATTCCATCAGTTATAATCCTTCTTTACAACCTGACTAATGATTAATGTGAAGATATTTGTAGATCCTATTTTCCAATGCATGCCGCCATGATGGGTGGGGAGAGGAAGGGGGAGAAAATCTGAAACTCAAGGAACTGTGGAACTAAATGTTGTAAACTAAAAGTAAATAAACAAACCAATTTAATTAATAAAAAAAGAAAAGGGGCTAGATGTTAGATGGAATAGAGAAGTAAGAATTGCCCCTACAGATCTTTTCTGAACCATTGCTATGATAGGGAGTTCATGGATTCCAGAAGCATGGCTGACCCTATCTATTTCTTTTTGTCTCTTTGTCAGTTAAACTTGTTTGCAAGACTTGTTTCCTGCAGGTTCAGGTTTTATGTTTAGGCACATTCAACTGTAAAATGAAAGTAAGTATATTAGAAGATAGACACCATATTCAATAAGGATATTGATTCTAGCTATTATTCAATAGAAGTTTATTCCACAAGAATATTCCTATTGCTATTACTCCAGCACTTAGCTTGGGTAGAAGCAATCCTTCTCATGGAAATATGGAAATACTTCTGGTCAATAGGACAAAATGTAATGATTCATGTCATCTTGAAACTTTTTCCCAAGTCTTCATCATCCTGACTTCACATGAACCAGTCTTTTCATGATTAATTCCATAATAAATATCTGTGATTAAAACAAAAAAAACTCTAACAATTCAATTAGGAGCTATCAACAAACTATGCCAAAGGACACATGGCTTGAACCTTGGGCATTGGGCCTTGGGTCAATCGAGTCCCAGGAACAGCTTTGTCCATTTCAGGAAAACACACACACACACACGCATACACACACACACAACTAGCTTTACTGTGTTTTTGAATAAGAGGGAAACTATGGTAGATAGCATTCACAAAGTAATTTATTAAACTTGTAGCCAGTGGATGAGAAAAGACAAAAGCTGCACATCTGTCCTTATGGCCATCAAATATTAATCCCTTTTTTTGTTTATTGGCTTTGGAAATTACTAATTACCATTCTACTAAGGATTTTTATTGGAATGAAGGGTGTAGCTTCTGGAAAAGATATGGCTCCAGATTTCTCCAAATGCCATTTCCCAGTAACTGCCAGGAGTGGAACACTTTGGTATAGCTTGAACTACTTATTTCTAGGTTATTTGGGGTGGATAGTAATGTTGACCATATTGGGCAGATGAATTGACACTAAAGGAAGAGATGAGAAAAGGGGAGAAGAGAATAAAGGACAGAGGGTGTAACATGACTATTGCCATATAAAAAAACATAGGATCAAAAATTTAGAGCTGAAAGGGATTGTAGTAGTTATCTAGTTCAACTACCTGATTTTATAAACCAAAAGGTTAAGTCACAGAGATATTAACTGTCTTGGCCAAAGTCACACAGATTCAAATTTAAGTCTTCTAATTATGGATTTTTAGTGCTTTTCCTATTTCACCTTGCTAGAAGCAACCATCACTCCAAGAGGTTGAAGTGAGAGAAGCAGTTGTATCCCCAATACCTGAGAGGGTAGGAAAATGGAGCAACTCGGGGAAATTTCTCATCCTGACTCATGAGAAGATCTGTCATGAAAGGCCAACGTTCCAAGGGATTTTGAGCCAGAGAAAACTGGTACACCAAAGGAGTTATTGGCAGCTTCCTTACTCATTGATATGCATGACACAGTTCTTCTTCCCTTTGCTCCCCACATTTTATTGCATTACGAAAAAGAGTTTATAAAGAATTGCTTACCTTTCTATCCCAGAGAGCAGGAGGAATGGAGAAGTATCAGATCACAGAATCTTGAGAGTGAGCGATGTAATTTTGGAATAAACATGAAAGTGATGCTCTCTGTTAGATAAAGCTTTTTGCTTTTCAATATTACCATTCATTCCCTAATCTAGCTAAGTTCTCTTATTTTATTAATATATAAGGTTTGATGTAAGTAGGACAAGTTTCAAGTGGGTAGACTCTGAACCAACTGGATATTGAACCTGAGTTGACTCTTGGGATATAATAGGAAGACAGTACTAAGGAGACTACATGTGTGTGCATGTGCACACACACACACACACACACACACACACACACCCTTTACCTGTAACTTTAGACAAATAAAAATGGATAATAATTCTATTTATTTTTCTAATAGTAAATGCTCCCTTGGAATAGAGCAGACTAATGGAAGGAAATATGTGAGTGGGGTATATTAGGTAACTTATTTGCAAAATTAGTTTTCTATCAATAACTATTGATGTTTTTTTTAACCAGACCTTTGATTTCATTGTTCTACGAAACTCTAAATGAGGAAACACCAATATATATCTGTACCATCTTTACAATTCTAGTCTTAGAGAGTTCTTGAGCACACCAAGAGGTTAAATAAGTTACCTAGCCCAAAGTTAGTCTGTGTCATAGGCAGAACTCGAAATCACATCTTTGAATTCCAAGGCTAGCTCTCTATCCACCACACCACATCTCCTCTATTGCTACATCTTCACTATACCTGACTTGTTCCCCAGAAATTCCAGCAAAAAGACCAAAAACATTACATTTTAGGTGGATTCTATACTAAAAATGAGAGCAAACATGTTTAATTTTGACATATAAAACTAAACACAGTGAATAGGACATATTAACAATATTTAATATTGGCACAGCAAAATAATCAGTGAATAGGATATATTAACAGACATTTAATATTGACATAAAAATAATCACAGTGAATAGGACATATTAATAGATATTTAATATTGCAATAGTAAATTCATCATAGTGAATAAGACACATTAACAGACATTTAATATCGACATTAAAATAATCACAGTGAATAGGACAGTGAGTAGGTCTCTAAGGAAAACCTACAGAATAACACAGGTGAGGATTTTATAGGAAGAAGAGGAATGGGAGTGCTGTGTTCCAAGTTGGTACAAAGAACCCCCACATCATGAGGTCATGACTTTATCTAAGAGCAGCCACTTGTGTTGCCCTGGATAGAATGCTGGACAAGAATTCAGGAACATCTAGGTTCAACTCTTTCCTCAAACACCGAATAGCTGTGTGACCCAAAGCAAGTCACTTAACTTCTCATTGACTTGATTTCTTCGTCTATATAATGGAAAGAATAAGAGCACCTGCTTCCCAGGTTTTTTGTGAGAATAAAAATCAGATAAGAGTCATAAAAATTCTTTGCAAACCTATACAAAAGCTAGTCATTATTGTTGTTGTTATTAAATAGCATTTATCAAGAACCTATTACATTCTGGGTGCTGGAGAGTACAAACATAAAATTAGACAATTTGTGTTTTTTTAAGGAGCTTACGTGAACAAGGAAAACACCTTATGTGTACATAATAAATTATATACCAAGCAAAACAAGGCACTTTTAGGAGGGAGGGCTCTGTCAGATCAAGAGATCAGGAAAAACTAATAGAGGGTGGCTTGAGCACAATTTTGAGATGGAGTGACATTTCAAATATGAGGACTCGTCCATTCAAAGAAATAAAAATTAATATTGAGTGTTGTGAGTGAGGAATAGCAAGAAGTGCAGTTTGGCTGGACAATTAGAGTATGTGAGAGGGGATAGAGCGTAAAGGTAGATTGGGGCTATGTCATGAAAAGCTTTCAGTGCCAAACAAAAGAGTTTGTATTTTATCTTATAGATTATAGAAAAACACTGGAGATTATTGAGAAGGGCAGGGATGTGGTTAGCTATGTATTATGGATGTATGTACTTATGTGAATACATTTTAGTGGTTGTTGTCTAGTAGTTCCACTCATTTTTGACTTTTCATGACCCCATTTGGGGTTTTCTTGGCAAAGACATCAAAGTGGTTTGCCCTTTCCTTCTCCAGCTCCTTTTACAGATGAGGAACTGAGGGAAATAGAGTTAAGTGATTTGCCCAGGGTCATACAGCTAGTAAGTGTCTGAGGCAGATTTGAAATCAGGTCTGTCTGACTGCAAGTCTGGGGTTTTATACAGTTGCCCTCTGTGTATTCATACACATAGATATTACACATATTATACACATGTTTACAAATACATGCATGGATGTGTGCATACATAAGTAAGAAGTGTAAGACCAACCTATCTACCATGTGATGAAGGAAATAGCAAACCACTCCTATATCTTTGCCAAGAAAACTCCATGGAGATTATTGGTGTGCCTTGGTCCATGGGATCACAAAGAGTAGAAGATGACCGAGAGATGACCTACCATATAAATTTGCTTAGGGCAAGGGCCACATATACAATATGTGTGTGTGTGCAATATTGTAATGCAGTATGCACACTTATAGATGACATGCAGACACATATACTAGCTAGTAATGGAAACTAGGAATCCAAATGCAGTGGATAGAGTGCCAGATCTGGCGTCAGGAAGACTCAACTTTTGGAGTTCAAAATGGGCCTCAGATACTTACTAACTGTGTGATCCTAGGCAAGTCACTTAACCCTGTTTGTCTGTTTCTTCATCTGTAAAATGAACTAGAGAAGGAAACTGCAAACCACTCCAGTATCTTTGCCAAGAAAATCCCCAATGGGATCACAAAGAGTTGAATCCAACTAAAAAATGACTGAACAACATGCTAGCTAACAACTATGAGAATATTAACTTCTCAGTACATACAAACTTGATTAATCAGAGTGCAAACAAACACTCCTCAGAGACAAAAACCAACAATCTGAGTATGAGGTCCCATTGAGTTTCTTGTATACCAGACTCATGATGAGGTGACTTCATTGCCTAGTTAGAGGTCATATGATTCCTTCAAAGACGGTCATCTGGTAAATCTCCATCAATCAAGACTGTTCTCACACCAACATGGGCTACTTGAGTCTCAAGTGTGGGGAATACAGGAATCAGTCCCAGTTGAAATTCAGGAAGACTTTGATGAATACACTATTGGTGGATTTCTTATAATTTTAGCTATTCATTGTCCGAAGCTGTTTACTGTATCATTTGACTAGGAGTTTATAATATGAACTACCATTAAAGCGATTTTTAATGTTTTTCTTTGGGTAGTCTGTCCTATCAGAGTATCCCCATCTGCTTATCAGTTAAGAACTCAAACACATCATGTTTACTGAATCATAGCACATAAATGCTTATCTTGGTAATGAAAAACAACTTATTCAGAACAATTCAAATTCAGAAAAAATTGAAATACAAAATAGAGGCTTAAAATAAAATGGAGTCGGTTATGCTAAGTTAACACATTTATTCTTACTATGTTAGTAAAGTAACTAAACTTACTGTCACAGCAAGAATATACTTGCTCAAACCAAACCTGGCTCTCTAAGTGGTAGGTTAGTCTTTGACACCTTAACCTCCAGGTTTCACCTTTATTACCCTCTAGTGAACTCCTTCCCTTTACCCAAAGGCAGTAATTGTCCTTGATGCTAAACTTCAGTGGAGAAGTGGAGAATCAGTGGAGAAGAGCTAAAGTTATGAAAACACATGTGAAAAGCAGATTAGATCGGAAAGTATGAAAGTAATTTTCTGTCATGAAAAAATAAAGGATATTATACTCACACCCCTCCCCCCCCCAAAAAAAGTGGATTCTCAAAGTGACTCCTAAAGAAGAAGTCTGATGTTTTGATGAATTACTCTGGAGGCTGTGGGAATAGAAGGGGTAGAGGTGAGTGAAGAATGGTGCTATTGCGACGATCCTGAAAATATAAGCAATTGTCTCCATTTTGGGTGGTAGGCTGCCACATTCTTGTTCAAAGATCAAGCAGCAGACTCTGAGACCCGTTAGTGGCTCCTTGTTGCCTCTGGATAAAATATAATTCATTATTTTGATTTTATAGATATCCACCAAATCTCTCTTGTTTCTACCTTTCCCAGCTTATTCTAGGCACTTCACTTCCTTTCATGCACTGTACCTTTCAGCCAAACTACTCTATTGGCTATTTTCCAAAGTCAGGATTCCATCTCCCACCCCTGAGCTTTTGTGCAGGTAGGTCCCCATGCCTGGAATGTACTTCTTCCTTGCTTCTATTCCTTGAAACACCTTCCTACAAGGCTTTAGCTGAAGTGTTCCAGCCTACAGAAAACATTCCTGATCCCTTTAGTTGTTAGTCCTCTATCTTGTGTGCCCTCCCCCCCCTTCAGCCCTAATTATCATATATAGGCTTGTCTGTCTACTGTGCATTACATCTCACCAATAGAATGTAAGTTCCTTGAGGAGAGAACCTGATTTTGTTTTTCTTTGTATAATCAATTCCTAGCGCAATGTTTTGAATAGAGTATACATTGAAAAAATGGTTGTTGAATTCTATTGAATTGCAGACATGTGGGAGAAAAGTAGAGAGAAAAAATGTAACTTCCTGGCTATTGCTAAAAATAAAAAAAATAAAAGTCTGAACTTCTTGCATAGTAAAGTAGAAGGAATCCTGTGCCTGGAATTAGCACACCTAGGTTCAAAAACAGACTTCCACAGTTATTATTTATGTGAATATGGACAAATCACTTATGCTCTATGGGTCTCCTTTTTCTTATTTATAAAATGATGGTAATAATACTTATATTACCTACCTGGTGGGGGTAGAATTACAGTGAGTTATTATCATCATGCAGGATCAGCTCATCAACCATAAGAAACACAGCATCCACAATTCCCACTCCAAATCAAGGTAGAATTTCATTTTCCCTCCTTCTATGTCTGCCACTCTAGAGTGGCACATTTTCCTTTTTCCACTTCTCACCTTCGAGGCTGTCTCTGATGTTCACTGTAGTCTGATTTCACCTGGATAAACATGCTGAGAGTGAGATCAGAGATATATAGTATGGTAAGATCCCAGTGCTACAGCTCTCTAGGGTGGGGGTTCTTAAACTGGGGTCCAAGGACTCCCAAGAGGTTCATGGGTAGATTCCAAAGGGTTTATTAACTTGTACAGAAAAACATTTACATCCTTATTTCTAAAGAATTGGTTTCCTTTGCAATCCTATGTGTTTCATTTTATATGTTTAAAAACATTCTTCTGAGAAAGGAACCATATGCTTCACCAGACTGCCAAAGGAGCCTATGACAAAAAATGTTAAGAATTCTTACAAGTCTACAGATAGAGCCAGCATGCAATGAGGGTGAGCTGAGGTTTTCAGAAGCTCTAGAAAGGAATGTGTGTGCGTGTGTGTGTGTGTGTGTGTGTGTGTGTGTGTGTGAGAGAGAGAGAGAGAGAGAGAGAGAGAGAGAGAGAGAGAGAGAGAGAGAGAGAGAGAGAGAGAGAGATTAGTTGGGAGGCTGACAAACTGACAAATGAAGCAATTTCCATTTCAAAGAGAAGGCTGAAATGAGATCAGATGCATTTCCCAGTAATAAGAAGGAGCATCTCCTGGCAGAAGAGGAAAGCACAAACACTCAGCATAATTGACAGTGCACATTGCCAAGGAGAAGTAAGAAGATTGGTTGATAGGGAGGCACACACAGAAAGAATCTATCCCTCCAAAAGGCAACTCATGGCTTAGAGCTGTGGGCAGCTTGGTCCCATGACAGAGTGCCGCACTAGGAACATGAAGGCTTTTAAGATTTCTACTGAAGTCCATTGGACCAGGCCAAGACTCTCTTATCTCCTTAAGTGGCTTTCCTCCCATTACTAAACTCTCTTGGCTCTGAACAAGAGCCTCATCTTGGTTTTGGGTGGTCTTTCTTCAAAAAATCCTCTGTTTCTCCTGTCTGTTGTACATTTCTTACAGGCAGACTCTTTTCAATCACACTTCTCTTGACAATTTATTCATCTCCTGTTCTTCTTCAACTGATGGTCGCAACCCTATGTGGGGTCACAAAAAATTTGGCAACAGTAAAAGATTTCTGAATGTTCAATGACCAACCACTAATTAAAAATCAAATGTGTAATGAATCCAAGGTGTTTCTGGCAGTGCCTGCCAGTGTTGCACTGCATAACTTCACTGCAGCCTTGGTACTAAACACAGGGCATGTACATTTTGAATTGTGCATGCCCTCACACCATGCAATGCCAACTCATACTGCCTAAAGTCTTAAAAAAGGGGTTGCAAGTGGAAAAAGTTTATGAACACCTGATCTAAACTCTGGTCATCCACACTGAGCCCTAATTCTAATCCTTCTCCTCAGCAGTGAGTCTGATGTGCGTAAAAAAGCCATTGGTGTATTTTCTTTTTACATGACCTTCATTTACAAGTATATCCCTCTCTCTTCCTCCCTAGAAAGCTATCTCTTATAAGAAAGCGAGCAGAACCAGGAGAACAATTTAGCATCAATAGTGTGAAAACAAACATTCCTGAAAGCAATGATCAACCATGATTCCAAAGGACTGATGATCATGAGCAGAACCCACCTTATGACAGAGAAATGATGGACTAATATGAGGAATGAGAAATGTATTTTTGGACATGTCTAGGATGAGGATTTGTTTTGCTTGGCTATGTCTATATTTTACAAGAGTTTTGGGGGGACTTTTTCCCTCCACTCCCCCCAGGGTAGAAGCAATGGGAGGGAGAAAAAATGCCTAATGATTAAAAAATAAGAAAAAATGAACTTGAAGCTCTAGAAAACTAACCAACATATCAATGAAATCCAATAGTATATGCAATATTCCATACCCATAGTCTGCCACCTCTAGAAAAAAAAATAAGGAAGGTGCATTTTCTCCTCCTTTCTTCAGGTCTAAGCCTGATCATCACAGTTACACAGTACTCAGTTTCATTTTGTCATTTTAATTTTTATTTACATGGTTGTAGTAAAAAAATATATCATTCTTGGTTCTACTTTGTCAATTTTGTGTCAGTCAGTTAGGTGTTCTCATGCTTCTCTATCATCTTTATAGTAGTTTTATAGCATCAATATTCTATTCCATTCATGCACCACAATTTGTTGTTGCTCAGTCATTTTCAGTCATGTCCAGTTCTCTGTGGCCCATTTGGGATTTTCTTTGCAAAGATACTGGAATGGTTTTCCATTTCTTTCTCTGACTCATTTTACAGATGAGAAAATTAAGGCAAGCAGGGTTAAGTGAATTGTCCAGGGTCACATAGCTAGCAAGTATCTGAGGCCAGATACAGACCTTGTTCTGTCTGCTTTTATGAAAGGTATAGCCAGGTATCTCAGTGACTAACGAGCTGGATTGTGGGGTGAGAAAGACCTGAATCCAAATTGCATTTCAGATATGGTCATTGTACTATCCTAGATTAATTGCTTAACCTCCCTGTTCCTCCATTTGCTCATCTATAAAATGACAATGTTGGATTCAACAACCACTAAAGCCCCTTCCAAGCTTTAAATCCATTTTCCCATGATCTCTCTAGAAACTTGCTCCTACATCTAGTTATTCCCAAATCCAATAACAATTCTTTTTTTCTTCCATTTACCCCTTTCTTTACACTAAGATGTTAAGGCATTTTTAAAAAATGCATCAATGTTTTCCTTCAAAGGAATGGTGTCCTTAAAAGTAGTCATCTGGGTAGGCTATGAACTTACTTTGACTGATTGTTGGAATTCATGTTGTGGAACTGATTATGTAGTTTGTTTTTTTAAATGTCCTTTGGCAGCAAATCTGCATCCTTGGGGGTGATTTTTTTTGACGACTAGAATTGATGTGGAGCTAAAGCTGGTTAACAAAATTGGTGATCAGCTGGATGTGGTGACCACCTCCTCAAGAAGAAGGGGAGGCTGAGCCTGGTGGGGATAAAACCAATTGGTCATCCACACTAAGTCTGGCACCAATATGGTGAACTTCTGGAATCTAGAAATGGGAGGAGGGGAGCAGATTAAAGCTTTTATACTGATATGGATTTTGAGTGGCCACTGTTACTTCTAGCCTGGGTAAGCTAGGGAGACCCAGGACCAAAAAACAAACCAACCAAAAATCAGGTGGGTGATCAAAATTTTGATGAGATTTTTAAATTCAAATTTGATCACAGGACAAATAGGACTAATTTTCTTGTATCATTCAAAAAATGTCTCTGATGAAGACAATTTCTAGCGAGAAGTTAATTCCAATGATTAGTTTAGCAAGGAGCATTGCAAGAATAAGCATAGATCCATGCAAGGTAACACCATTCTAGGTGGTTGTACTTATTTAGTTGGTAGTCACTCAATAAATATTCACTAAGTGCCTACTATGGGCCCACCACTGTGTTAAGTGCTAGGGGTTGTCCCTGCCCTCAAGGAGCTTACAATACAATGAATGTAAAAGTTTTTGTTTAAAAAATTGGTCACCGTTTCATGTTAAAGTCCTTAGCCTTAAAGTGATCAGCAAATCACTTAAGCCTGAGTTTCTACATGTATAAAATGGGGTCGTATAAAGGATAACAGTTGATATTTTTGGAGCTCTTCAAAGTTGGCAAAGTGTTTTGAATACATAATCTTATTTGAACTGCACCCCAGGCTTGTAAAGTGGTCTATGGAGAGAATGATACCCACTTAACAGATAAAGAAACTGCAGCAGGGAAAAGTGAAATGACTTCACCATTGTAACGTAGCATACAAGTGTTAGAGATAGCATTTGGACCGGAACATCTCCTCACTCTAAGACTAGCACACTCGTATACATTTGTCTACCCTCAGAGCTATTGAGGAACTTACTTCATAAGCTTCAAAACACTTGATAAGGGATTCTTAACCTGTTGTCTATAAAATTATTTTTAAAAAATATTTTGATAACTATGCTACAATATAATTTGTTTCTTTTGTAATTGTAAGCATTTTATTTTGCACATTTAAAAGCCTTATTCTGAGAAATGATCCATCAGCTTTACCAGACTGCCCAAGGGGGTCATGACACAAAAAAGCTTACAAAGTCATGCACTAGACAAATGGGACTAGTGATTTGTAGAATTATGCCACAAAGGCACATATACACCCAGCTCTAGCTTTTGTTTGCTCCATGGAGAGAATAATTCTTCTCTCCTCTTCCTACATATCTTTTCTTTCTCCCATCCTCCTCTTTTCCCATCCTCTCACCCTCCCAAGTGTTGCTGATTTTATAACATAAAATGTGTGCATCTGTTTCTACGCCAGTTGGGCAGCAGTCTGCTGAGGCAGCAGGATAGTAGAAAGAACCTTGGCTTTGAGATCAGGGTCGGGCCCTGCCAATGACTTGCTGGCAAGTCATTTCATTCTTCTGGTCCATAGTTTCCTCAGTCAATAAAACAAAGGGTAGACTGCCTCCAAGAGATTTCAAATAAATATTCCACAGACAACTGAGACTGCCACCCAATAACCCCTGAGAATTAAGAACAGAAGAAAAATATATCATCAAGGCATCACATTATAGGAAAAGAAGATGTACTGGACTTGAGGGAAAAGCGAAGAAGGAGAGATAGACAGCCCGAGGGGTTCTTGGGAGCAAGCAAGAAGAGCACATTGGGGGGATCCCCTTTGGTGGACTTTTGTGACAACACAGAGAAGACTGACAAAGGATAGGCAGGTATGGATTGGGTTACAATCTGCATCACTGGAGGGAGCTCCTGAATGGCTATGACTGCAGAACCATTTGAATATTTGATGGTACAATTGGCACAAAGAGAACTTCTTTTAAAATAATGTGCTGTTAGCCTTAAAGGACATCTATAGTAAAATACCTCTAAAATCTTTCCTGAATTCTATCCTAACATTTTTAACAGTGGTGCAAATGGCATTTCCCACTCTCCACCTCAATTTTGTGAGAACTAACCTTTTGGATGACAGAACGAAGATTCAGAAGGAACACGGCAGTCTAGAACAAAGTGATCTACCTCCCAAAACTACTTTGTATTTCTTTTCTATTAGTCCTCTATATAATTCTATATGTATATCTGGTAGTCTGATAAAATATGATGTAATATAAAAAGAAATAGGATTTAAATGTTTATCTTTCTGCTTTATTTTTGTTTTCACATTCTCAGAGCTGAGACTAATACCTAGGAGGTGCTGAATAAATCCTTGTTGACTTAAAACAACAACAATACGGTGGTTGGACTATGTGGTATCAAAGGTCACTTCCCAGTCTTAAAGGCTGAAAGGTGAATCTAAATCCATTACACAGTCCATTTATTTGATGAAACTTCCTATGACTAAGCAGTACCAGTTATGATTATGTATCCAGCCTTCACTACTATCATAGCACACTTTGGGCAACTTTCCCCCAAGAAAGGGGAAACTCCTTCCAAACTAGAGAGTTCAATGACTCCTTTACCTCCCTTACAAGCATCCTTCACTCCTCTGCCACACCAACCATCTGTGATCCTGCCATGTCATTTCTTTGCACAAAATTGCAAGGCTATGTACTTTTTTGTTGGTCTTGTGCTAGCCATAATGACAAATTAAAATCTAAGAACAGATCCAATCAGTTGCCAAGTCCTGCCATTTCTACCTATATGACATTACTCTTATTTGCTCCCCTCTTTCCTCTGATGCTACCACTACCCTGGTGGAGACCCTCATCACTTCATGCCTAGCAATAGCCTGTGAGTTGATCTTCCTCCCTCAAGTTTTCTCCTACTCCAGTCTACTCAATCTGATCTTCCTAATTTATAGGTTTGACTTGCATAGCCTTTGACAAAAGCCTATTGACCAAAGTCCAAAGACTAGCATTCCATATTTCTGCTATCATTCTTCTTTTCTAATCTTATTTAATGATACTCTCCCACATGTGCTTTGCGCTCCAGCTAAAATGAAGTCTTTGATGTTCCTTAGTCAAGTCCTTTATTTTCCTGCTTCTAGTCTTTTGTTCACAAGTCCAAAATCTCAAAATGTCATCTCTCTGCTTCTTCACTTGTTGGATTCCTATTTATGCTTGAAAACTCAGCTCAGGTGAGACCTCTTCCATGAAAACTTTTGTGATCTCTCAACCGAATCTGAAATGAATTTGTTCCCCATGGAATTAATGCAAATACTTTCTTTCTATGTCCCTTATGTGTATACCCATTTGTTCATAAAACATTTATCTCTTTCAGCACCATGAGCAACTGCTCCAGAGACATCTTTCTCTGTCTTAGTCTCTGTCTTTCTCCTGACTTAGAGGATTGCAGCTCTTAGGCTAAGGGTATATGGTGTTTGCTAATTATTTAATTAGACTTTTATTTCTTATGGTTTGTGCCTTTGCCCATTGGGGAAAGTAAAACAAACAAAACTGCAAAAAAAAAACCTCAACCTATCTTGTCTCCTTCATAACTTCATTCAATGGAATTCAGTCACATACAAGTGCAGCATCATGGATCAATCCCATAAGCGTTGAATAGATATCTGTAGTTATTTAATCATAACAAGAAAAACAAAAAGAATAAAAGTAAATTGATTAAGGCCAACTATTTTCAGAACTACCAGCTCAGGCCCTTTTTGGTCTTCAGGCAAGTCAATGGAAAACTTTAAAGAGACATGATTTGGGTGCTTAGATTCAAAACTCCCTATTGTCTGTATCTAATGCCAAAAGAAAATCCTGGAGTTTCAAGAACATGGTTTATATACTTAGATTAAAAGCTCCTAGAGAACAGATCCAATCACCTGCCGAGTCCTGCCATTTCTACCATTATAATATCATTGTTATTTTTCCCCTTCTTTCCTCTGACGCTGCCACTACTCTGGTGGACACCCTCATAATTTCACACCTAACACTAGCCTGCTGGTCAGTCTCCCTCTCTCAAGTTTTTCACCACTACAGTTACTCAACTTCATCTTCTTAATTTATAGGTTTGACCATATCATCCCCTTCCACCAAGCCCTCACATATACCTCAAGGACCAAATATAATATCCTGTTTGGCTTATAAAACCCTCCATAACTTGGCTCCTCATTACCTTTCCAATCTTCTTACATCTTAGCTCCTCCCCCCTGCCCATTTACTCCATGATCCAGTGATCTCTTTACTAGTCCTTGAACTAGACTCTCCATCTTCAGAATCTGTTCATTTTCACCAACTGTTTCTCATGCCTAGAATTCTTTCCCTCCTCATTGCCGCCTCCTAATTTCTCTGACTTCCTTCAGGTCTCAGCTAAAGCCCTACTTTCTGCAAGTAAACTTTCTTGATCCCACCCCTTCTCATCCCTCGGCTGATTTTCTCCAATATTTCCTGTCTATATTTCATTTGTACATGTTATTTGCTTGTTGTCTACTTAAAAGCAAGAATTGTCTTCTGCCTCTCCTTAAAACCCCATCACTTAGCACGATGTCTGACACATAGTAGGTGCTTAATAAATGCTTATTGACTAATTTAGGTTTGGATTCCACTCCACCTACCCCCGCATCAGACACTGACTTCAGGCAGCTAGGTGGTACAGGGGAATCAGGAAGACCTTAGTTCAAATCCAGCCTGAGGCACTAACTAGTTATATCATTCTGGGCAAATCATTTAAATTCTGTTGCTTCAGTTTCCTCAACTGTGAAATGAGGATTAGAGCAGCTACCTCACAGGGCTGTTATAAGGATTAAATGAGATATTTAATGCATATTTTCAATTATTAAATTAAATATCACATATTATTAAATTAAATATCTTGTAAATTAAATATCTCATATTAAATGATATTTAATGCATATGAGTATATGTAAAGCATTTAGTACAGTGCCTGATGCAGAGTAGGTGCTATATAAATTCTTATGCCTTGCCTCCCCACCCCGCTTACCTTCTCTTCCTCAGTCTCAGGCAAAGAACGATATTCCTGCTCGCTACCTACAGTTCTGTTCTGATTATATCTCCAGCTTCTTGCTGCTGTATGTTTTCACCTCTGATTTTCTGAGACTATGTCTACCCTTGTTCAGTCATTCCATTCATGTGTGATTCTTTGTGAACCCATCTAGGCGTTTCTCGGCAAAGATATTGGAGTGGTTTGCCATTTTTCATCAACTCATTTTACAGATGAGGAAACTAAGACAAACAGGATTATGTGACTTGCCCAGTGTCACACAGCTAGTAAGTATCTGGGGTCATATTTGAACTCAGGTCTTCCTTTCTGCAAGTCTGGTCCTCTATCTGCTCTTCCACCTAGCTGCCTTCTATCTACCTTTAGGGCACAGCTTCTGCTATCAAAATTTGACCATGAGAAAGTTGACCAATAGCATTAGTCAACATCTATCCTGACGTTTATCATGTCTTCTCTGTCATTCCTGTCTGCGAAAGGGCCACATCTTATCACTTCTTTTTGATCATGCTAGCTGCCTCATTCCTACTCTTTTGTTCAGGGCTTGAGCCCCATGTAGGGCTCAATGAGAAGAGGGCTACAGAGCAAGAAAGAACTCCATCACATATCACTCAAAACACTAGAAATTCTATGAGAACAGGGACCCTGTTTATTTCAACTATTTATCTTTTGTATATGTATTTCTTAACATTGCATTGCATACATAAATATATATTGTACCATTAAGTGCAATTTCAACCAATTATATCTTTAGTCTAAGAGCAGGAGTAGAAAAGTCTTTCTGGATTATGATTCCCACAAAAGCATGCTGAACTTTGAGTTGGCATGCTTATCCTGGTGACAGTAGGATGTTAGTTTTAAAATTCTTTTCTTACACATGAGAAAAATAAATATAAGAAAAACCATGCTGAGTCAAATCCATTATCCACAATTCATGATCTATCCAGCCCAGTATTCTGTCTCTGACAGGGGCACGAAGGGTTCCTGGTACGGAAAGACATAGGCATTTTTCAAACAATCCTAGCAAAGATCTTTTAATAATCCATTTCAAATCTATCATGACTTTATCTCAACCCTTTTCTGCCCTGTTTATATTTTCAGCCTGCATGACCTCTTGGGGCCAATGAGTTCTGTAAGCTTACTGCCTGCTCTGTAAAGTAGTTTGTTCTATGGTTCTATAGATTTTGTGGACAAATATAGATTAAATTCCCCAACCTCATCCCATTCTCCCATATCTGACTTGTACAAAATCTGAGTATGGCTTATACAAGTGATTTTAGTATCAAAGAAAAACAAATTATGATTTAAGAAAAGACCTTCTAGGAACCACACAGAACTTCAGTACACTTAAGGAGTTTTCCTACCTTCATGAGAAAGAATATCTCCTAAATCTGTGACTTTCAAAAGAAGTTAATGTCTTTCAAATACCATGTGTGGTAGTGAAGATGACATGTTGATTGAGATTGAGAAGAAAAGAATCACAGGAAAAATAATGAAGACAGAGAACAGTGAGAATAAAATTATTTTATTAGGATAAGAAAAAATGCTTAGTTAATATATTTTCTATGAACATTTAGTATTTATCTTAGCATGTACATGTAGTCAAGCAATACATGCATATTTATATAGCTAGATATATACTGCACATACCACATGTATATGTATGTGCACATATATTCATACATGTGTATGTGTTATATGTAGATCAGAAAGTACCTATATACCCACAAGTTCTAGATTCATACAGCCTGGGTACAATACTAGAGGATTCAGGATAAAAAGAAAGAAAAATTAATATTCCTCTTTGCATGCTCAAATTGGCTTTATATTATACTATATTTCCCACCTTGCAGTTGGGGAGGTCAGAGCAGCAAAGGACTCATATAAAATTTAAGTATAGCTAACATCTTGCATCTTCCCTAAGAGGATGAATGCTCTCTTCAAGAAAAAGTAATCAATGCACAACATAATAGGTATCAGTTATAGAAGAGCTATTTTTTTTCACCAAGAAAGAAATTCTTGGAAAAGTAAGATTCAAAATGATTGACAAGTATTTAAAACATGAAGCAGTGACGCATCATGACTATTAAAAATCTGCTTAAAGGTAGGGCATACTCCTGGAAAAGTTGTGGGATCACTGAAATGTCACCATTTCATTCTGCAATTTCTAAGCAATAGCTCTCATGGTCTGTTTTCTGGCCAGCCTAGTCACAGTCTCCAAGATGATCCTCTCAGTAGACACCTCCTCCAAGAAGCAATGTCCCAACCAAGAGATTGCCTTAAAGAGCCTGGAAGCTCTGAAGGGACTGCTAAAGGGTCCTGACTAGGCCATTTTGGGATCTAGTGAGCTCTTCACTGTTCCTTGAACCAGACACTCCATATTCAGAATCTGTTCATTTTCATTGACTATTCTTCACACACTTTGGCATAACTCCTACAATCACCTGAAACTCACTGGGTAATTGCACAGATTTTTCAGAGTTTCTCCTCAAATTAAAATAAAACACATTTTTTTAGAAAAAACACTGGTAGTCTATGGTAATGTTATGTGGCCACAAGAAAGTGCTAATATTTATTTAGTACATTTATTTGCACAGCACTTAATATATTTGTGCTATTACTATCCCCATGTTATAGATGAGGGACCTCAGGCTAAAAAGAATATAACTCACTTACCCAGTGTCACACAAAATGTGTGTGCTTGATATGGAATTTGAACCCAGGTCTTTTTTGATTTCTAGTGCTGGGTCTACAGTTAGGAATACTCATCTTTTTGAGTTCAAATCTGAATTCAGACACTTACTAGCAGTGTGACCCTAGGTAAGTCGTTTAACTCAATTTGCATCAGTTGCTTCATTTGTAGAAGGAGCTGGAGAACAAAATGACAAACCTCTCCAATACCTTGTTCAAGAAAACCCCAAATGGGGCAGAGCCAAGATGGCAGAGAGAAAAACAGGGATTTTTCTGAGCTCTACCTAATTTCCCTCAGAAAGAACATTAAATAAAGCCTCTAAATGGATTCTGTAGTGATAGAACCCATAAAAAGATGGAGTGAAATACTTTTCCAGCTTAAGATAACTTAAAGGACTTCAAGAAAGGTCTGTCTTCACTTAGGTAAGAGGGGAGTACAGTCCAGTGCAGATGGTGTCCTGGCAAGTCAATGGGAGGCTGTTAACCACAGCACAGATCAGTAAGCAAGGCCCCTCAGTCTTGCTTCAGCAGGCCAGTGGCACAACAAGCCAGCCATGAGGCCACTAACCCCAACACAGAAGGCAGTGACAGCCCAGGAACCCCAGCAAAATAGGTTGGACCACCTGAGCATAGTAGGCTAGTTGCCAGCACCTGTGGCCTCAGCATGAGAATCCAGTGAACAGGCCACAGGTCCCCAGGGCAAGAAGCTTGAAACCACTTGTGCTCCAGGAGGATAGCTCCACTTTAAGTCATGAAATAGGCTGAAAAATGAACAAAAAATAGAAAAGAGCCCTGACTATAGAAGTATACTATGGTTACAGGGAAAATCAAAAAACAAACTCAGAAGAAAAAAAAATGTCAAAATGACTATATTTGAAGTCTCAAAGAGGAAGATGAATTGGTCTCAAGTCCAAAGCTTTCCTTAGAAGAGTTCAGAAAGGATTTTAAAAACCAAGCAAGAGAAATGAAAGAAAAAGGGGGAAAGAAATAAAAATTATGCAAGAGAGAGGCAACTGCTTGGAAAAGGTCAAAAACTGACTGGAGAAAACAATTCCTTAAAAAAAATACAATTAGCCAAATGGGGAGAAAAGTCCATTAAAAAAAACAACTACTTAAAAAGAATTGACCAACTGGAAAGGGAGATACAAAAGTTAACTAAAAAAATAATTCCTTATGAATTAGAATTGAGCAAGTGGAAGGTAATGACTTTATGAGATATCAATAAGCAGTCAAATAAAATCAAAAGAATGAAAAAAATACAAGAAAATATAAAACACCTCATTGGAAAAGCAACTGAACTGGAAAGTAGATCCAGGAGATATAATTTAAGAATTATTGGTCTATCTGAAAGCCACAACAACAACAACAAAAAGCCTGGACAGAATCTTTCAAGAACTTATGAAGGAAAACTGCCCTCATATCCTAGAACCAGAGGGTAAAATAGAAATGGAAAGAATTCACTAATCACCTCCCGAAAGAGATCTCAAAATGAAAACTCTGAGAAATATTGCAGCCAAATTTCAGAATTATCAGATCAAGGAGAAAAGGCTGCAAGTAGTCAGAAAGAAACAATTCAGACTTCAAGGAGTCACAATCAGGATTGTGCAGGACTTAGCAGCTTCTACTTTAAAAAATAGGAGGGCTTGACATATGATATTCTGGAAAGCAAAGGAATTTGCATTATAACCAAGAATCGACTACCAAGCAAAACTAAGCATAATCTTTCAGGAGAAAAGGTGGACATTCAATGAAATAGAAGATTTTCAGACTTTCCTGATAAAAAGACCCAAGCTGAACAGAAAATTAAATCTTCAAATATAATACTAAAGAGAGGCATAAAAAGATAAACAGGAAGGGGGAAAAACTGTTCTTCAATAAGGTTAACTATGCACATCCCTAACTGAAAAGATGATCACTTGTAACTCTTGAGAAATGTATTAGGGCTGTTAAAAAGACTATATATAGACAGAAGGTGTGGGTATAAGTTATCTTTGATGTGATGATATGAAAAAAAATTAAGAGGTGAAAAAAGGATTGTCCTGGGAGAAGAGGAAAGAGGGAGTCATTGGAATAGGATAAATAACCTCATATGAAGAGGTACAAAAGACCTATAGTAGAAGAGAAGAACTGAGGAGGTGAGTATTGTCTGAATTACTCTCTTACTCTCATGAGATTTGGTTCAAAGAGGGAATAATATACATACTCAGTAGGCTGTAGAGATTTATCTTGCCCCACAGGGAAGCAGGAAAGGAAAGGGGAAAGAAAAAGGAGGGGGCTAATAGAAGATAGGGCAGACTGAGGGAGGCAGAAGCAAATTCAGACTGAGATTGAGGTAAGAAGCAAAATACTGGTGAAAAGGGACAGAGGAGAAGGAGAAAAGTATAAACAAGTGAGAAAATAGGATGAAGGGATATACACACTTAATAATCATAATAGTGAATGTGAATGGGATGAACTTTCCTATAAAATGGAAGTGGATAGCAGAGTGGAACAAAAAACAGGATCCTATAATAATGTTGTTTTCAAGAAAAACTCTTCTAGTGGAAAGACACACACAGAGTAAAGTTAAGGAGCTGGAGAAGAATCTATTGTGCTTCAGTCGAAGTTAAAAACAAAAAGCAGGGGTATCAATACTGATATCAGACAAAGTAAAAGCAACAATAGACCCAATTAACAGAGATGAGGAAGGAAATCAAGTAGCAATATCAATACAAAACATATAAGTAGCAACTGCTATGGCATCCAAATTCTTAAAGCAGAACTTAATGAGTTCCAGGATGAAATAGACAGCAAAACTATACTAGTGGAGAACCTCAATTGTCCTCTCTCAGACCTCTATACTATCAACCAAAAAATAAACAAGAAAGAAACTAAAGAGGTAAACAGTATATTAGAAAAGTTGAATATGACAGACCACTGGAGAATATTGAATGAGAACAGAAAGGAATATACCTTTTTTCTCAATAGTGCATGGCATCTACACAAAAAGCAACATAAAAATCTCAAAATCAAATGTAAAAAGGCAGAATAAGTAAATATATTCTTATCAGATTATAATGCAGTAAAAATTACATTTAACAAAGGGCAGTTGAAATATAGAGTAAAAATTAATTGGAAACTAAATAATTTAATCCTAAAGAAAAAGTGGGTCAAAAAACAAACATAGAAACAATCCATCATTTCGTTAAAGAGAATGACAACAATGAGAAAATTTATCAAAATTTATGTAATGCAGCCAAAGTAGTACTTAGGGGAAAATGTATTTCTCAAAATTCTTTTTTTTGGAGGGAAATTGGGGTTAAGTGACTTGCCCAAGGTCATACAGCTAGTTTTTTGTCTTAAGTGTCTGTGTCCAGATTTGAACTCAGGTCCTCCTGACTCCATGGCCAGTGCTCTATTCACTGCACCACCTAGTCACCCCTCTCTAAATTCTTATATCAACAAAATGGAAAAAGACAAGAACAATGAATTGGGTATGCAAAAAAAACCCTAAAGAACAAAACTTGAAAGAGGAAAATCATAAATGAACAATTGAACACCAAAGTGGAAATCCTGAAAATCAAAAGTGAGATTAATAATATTTCAAGTTAAAAAAATATTGAGCTAGCAAATAAAATGAGGAGCTGGTTTTATGGGGGGGGGGAGATAGATAAGCTATTAGTTAATTCAATTTGAAAGAAGAAGAAAATCAAATTTCCAGTATCAAAAATGAAAATGCTAAAAATCACCACCAATGATAAATTAAAGCAATCATGAGGAAATATTTTGCTCAGTTGTATGCACATCAATCTGACAATCTGAGCAAAATCAACAAATCTGTATGAAAATATAAATTACCTAGATTAACAAAACAGGAAATTAAGTGCCTAAATGACCCAATCTTAGAAAAAGACATTTAACAAGCCATTAATAAGCCCTCAGAAAAAATCCACAGTGCCAGATGGGTGCATGAGTGAATTTTACCAAAAATTTAAAGAACAATTAATTCCAAGATTATATAAACTATCTGGAAAAAAAATAGGCAAAGAAGGAGTCCTACCAAATAATTGCTTCATTTTCTTTGGTGCCTTTTAGCAGAAAGTAGTTTCCTTCCTTATCTCTTTTAATTAGATCTATTTTTGCTTTTTCTTTGTCTGAGATAAGGATTGCTACCCCTGCTTTTTTTTTACTTTAGCTGAGGTATAATATATTTTACTCCAGCCTTTTACCTTAACCTGTGTGTATCGTCTTGTTTCAAATGTGTTGCTTATAAACATTATATTGGAGGATTATAGTTTTTAATCCATTCTGCTATCTGCCTTCATTTTATGGGAGAGTTCATCTCATTCACATTCACAGTTATGATTACTACCTGTATCTTTCAATCCATCCTATTCCCTCCCTCTTTATGCTTTTATTTTTCCCTTTCTCCTTTCCTCTCCTTAAGGGTTTCCCTTTTGACTGCCACCTCCCTCAGTATTCCCTCCTTATCAGGCCCCCTCTCCTTTCTTAGCCTTCTTTCTTATTACTTCTTCCCTCCCTTATAACCCTCTTCTTTTCTTAGCCCTTCCCCCCTCTTACTGCCTGTAGGGTATAATAGATTTTTATACTTAATTTGGTATGTTATTTCTTCCTTGAACCAAGATTTCTGAAAATAGATCCCATGCAATGCTCCTCTCCCTCTCCTCTTTCTTTCTGTTATGATTGGTTTTATGTCTCTTCTTGATAGAGTCCTATACTTAACTGATTATGTTATTCCCTCTTTACACCAGAACTAATGAAGGCAAAACTCACATAATGTTCATCTCCCTCCTTTCTGTCCCTCTACTATAATGTTTTTATACCTTTTTGTGTGGCATAATTTACCCTTCATTCTTTCCTCTTCTTCCATTGCAGTCCATTCGCACCCCTTAATAAGATTTTATCATGATTTTGCTTACTTTAATATAATTTTTTAAACTTGTTTTCTTGTTTACATCATTCATTTCCATGAAATTTTTGAGTTGCAAATTTTCTCCCTGTCTTTCCCCTACCCCCAGCCCCAAAATAGCGATCCCACTGTAAAACCCCTCCCCTGATCTACTCTCTTTTGTGCACTCCTCCAACACCCCTCTAACTTTCTGGTAGGGCAGGGAGGGTCTCCCTACCCCAGTCTGATTATATTTTAATTCCTACTTGCATGTATGGCAGAGCTTTAAATTCTAGATTCTTTCAGTTCCTCCCTTGTGACCTACCCCCACTGGAAGGACAAGCAATTCAATACAGGCTGTGCATGTGTAATTACACAGGACATCTTCATAGTGGAGATACTGTGGCAGTCTGATCATATGTCCCCGCCTTCCTATCCTGCTCCCCCCTTTTTCTGTTCTCTACCCTGTCCCTGTCCCTTTACTGAAGTGTGTGCTTCCAGCAATCCTCCCCCAGACCCTGCCCTCCCCTCTGTCATGTCCCCTCTCATCCCCATACCCTTATTCTCCTGTGTGGCATGATGCCCAGTTTAGAGTTTATGTAATTCCTTCCCTAAGCCAAATTCAATGAGGGTAAATGAAAGTAAAGTTGTAACAGTTATCCCTTGCCTCTTCTATATGGGATAATTAACCCCATTTTGTCTCTCCCTGTCTCCTCTCATTCAAGTCCTCTCCAACCTCATAATTTCACCTTTTAAAGTGTCATCTCTTCCTATTCAGTTGATCCTGAACCCTCTACATACACATATACACACATGCTCAGATATGTATTCATACACATATATACCCTTCGATATAGACATATGTGTAGATATACATATATATACATTTGTATTCCCTTCACCTATCCTCATACTAAGAAAACTTTCATAAGTTACTATTATTGTTTTTTTTCCATATTGGCATGTAAATAGTTCAACTTTGATAAGTTCTTTATGATTTCTTTCTCACGTTTACCTTCTTATGCTTCTTGTGCTTGATTATCAAATTTTCTGTTCAGTTATGTTTTTTTCAGTAAGAATTCTTGAAAGTCCTCGACGTCATTGAATGACCATATTTTCCCCTGGATCATTATACTCAATTTTTCTGCGTAGGTGATTCTTGGTTTTAATCCCAGGTCCCTTGATCTCTGAAATATTATATTCCAGGCCCTTCGATCCCTCAGTGTAGACGCTGCCAGATCCTGGGTTATCCTAATTGTGTTTCCACAGTATTCAAATGGTTTTCTCTTGGCAGCCTGTAATATTTGCTCCTTTAGTTGGGGATTCTGGAACCTGGCAATAACATTTCTAGGAGTTTTCTTTTGGGGATCTTTTTGAAGAGGTGATTGGTGAATTCTTTCAAGTTCTATTTTGCCCTCTGAATCTAAAACATCAGAGCAATTTTTCTTGAGACTTTCTTGAAGGATGCTTTCCAAGTTCTTTTTTTTTATCATGGCTTTCAGGTAGACCAAT
>CM053597.1:154802672-154840535 GCA_028646575.1 Pseudocheirus occidentalis
AGAGATCCACCTCATTTTTTAATCTGTCTGCACAACTTTTCTTGGCTCTTCCCCAACTTTTTAATGGTACATGAGTGCTGGATCTGACAGCTGTTGACAGAAGCCTCCTGAAGAAGTATGATTAGTATTAATGCTGTGGTTCATAATTTCAACCTTTATTAAACATCTTTTTTCTCTTGAAGATGTTCAGTTGTTTTCTGGTCTGACTAATCTGTATAGCCTTTGCTCATCTGCATGGCTGTCTAGCTACATTAAAAGAGTAGGCTGAGGACAGTATTTGCTGGAATTGGGAAAAAGAGACTTTATAACAGAATAGAATAGATAAGGTAGCATGGATGGGCTACCATCTTCATCCCACATCTGATTGTATGATCTTTCTTCCAAAACACACCCTTCCAGACCTACCTATTTCCACTTTCCTTCTAGTCTCCTAGGTTTTTAGCCTTCCCGTTATCCTTATTTCCTCACTCAACTGAAATTGTTTGCTTCTAAGTTACCAGTGTTTACCAAATCTGATGACCTTTACCTAGCCATCATCTTTCTTGGCCTCCTTGCAATGTTTAATGCTATTGACTTCCCCTGAGTCCCCTTCTTCCCCCCTTTTGAATACTTAATTTCTCCTCTCTGGGTTACTGAAAATGATCTAAGCATGTGGTCTTAAAGAAAAAAAAAAGCTCTTGTATCAGCAGATGTTACTAAGTTAGAAACAGATTTTTATTTGTTTAAAAATCTCCAAAGAGTGTCAGTGGGTTTTGAACCTATTTTTAAACATATACACACACAAACACAAACACACACGTGCGCACACATGCACACACACACAAAAACAACATCTGATTATTTTTTAAGAACTACTGATTAAAATCGGGCAAAGGAGAAATTTGCTAGCTGAATTTCAACAAAAAACATTACATAATTGGTAGGTAGTTAAGATAGAAAAACCAGTATCAGGATTTCATAACAACCCAATAATGAACATGTCTCTTGCTCAGATTTCTTTGGAAGGTATCTTTTTCAACTATGACAACCATTGAAACCTAGCAGCAAAATAAACTGAAACTGTAATCCGGCCTTCAAGTTGCAATATTACACAAAATTAAATACAGATCATAATGATAAGGAATCATTGTTAGTGAGAGCAAAAGAAGTTTTTAGCACTCTTATTAAAATAAAATACTATTTTAAAAATTGCTTTTATTTCATTTTTTTCTTTCCTACTGTTCATCCTTCTCCCCCCACCCAAGGGAAGGGTAATATGTGCAGTTTAACACATATGTGTGTATACATATATATATATATATGTAAATTGTTCTATACATCTATTTATCATTTCTTTCTCTGAATACATATAGTATCTTTCTTCATATGTCCTTTATAGTTGATTGGGTTATTAATAATGTTTGAAATAACATTCACTCAAAAATATTATTTTCAAAATGTTATTTCATCTGGATCCCATCCTTCAAATTTTCTGTTATAGACCCTGGGAGTCACAAAGTCCTGCAGTAGGAAAGAAAAATGACCTTGGAGGAAACCAAGTCTATGCTGTTCACTTTTTTGATAATATTTGTCAGTCACCTATAGTAGAAGTTTTTAGGAAACTTGTAACCAATCAAAATATTTCAAATAGGGGATAGGGAATACAACATCTACATGTAAAATAGGAAAATCTGATTATCAAGGAGAGATTTTTCATGAAGAAACATGGCAATACCATGAATCATATTGCCAGTCACCAAAGATTTCTTCACCTTTGATTATGTACTATGTATGGATGAAGCAATCTGAGAGATATGAATAGAAAAGTTAATCAAGTTAAAAACTGTGAAGCTAAAATTGAACCTCTTGGAAGCTACAATCCCCAGAAACAAGTTATTATTGAAGATCTATATTATGGAAATGACTATGACTTTGTATCTGTGCATGAGCAATGTTTCAGGTGCTGCAAATTATTATTTTTTTAATCTGAAGGCTTATTATGTTCATTCTTGCCAAAGGTCAACAATGACTGACATCACCTATGTTATTAAAGTGTGCGTGAGATATGGTGAAGATCCTTCATAGACTTTTAAGCTAAGCGACCCTCATAGAATTTAAGGCTGTGTTTTCAATTCAGTTTTTCTATAAAGTGCTCCAGGAGAAAAGGATGGGAACACAGGATGCAAATCACCCAGGTCAAAAGACTAACAAGGATGGGGGCGTAAAAGCTTTTAGAATACTAAATCTGTGGGATAATCATATCTACTTGTTCTCATGGGACCAGGACCCACAAAGTATAGAATGTTATAATACTTGGTTCTTTGCCCAATTATACTGTAAGGGCAAGGTGACCATGAAGTATTTCAGGAACAAGGACAAGGACACAGGCTTTTATCACATTTGTACATTAGTCTAAAAGAAAAGGGAGCCCAGAAAAATGCAAGAATTGTGCCAAAGTTCATAGACTGCTAAATTTACAAAATCATTGCATCTGCTTACTATGTATTTCATCACTGTCATGGGATAGATTTCTCATGTTTAGGTTGTGAGGATGAGCTGAGAGGAAGGGGGCTAGGGAGGGAATCTATCTTATCTGTGTCTGGTATGGTCTGACACTGAGAATGTATTAAATGCATTCAATATGAGTCACCCTTTCTCGCGAGATCATAATAAACTCCTTTCTACTTTCTACCTTGAGAAGCTTCTGAGTTTAATTTGGGTAAGGACTTTGCATGTCTCACACAAATGTAATAATGTACTAAAAAATTCTCCTGTACCACATGAATTCATTCGGTGTGGAATCTATTTCTCCATCTCTTCTTGGGTTGGATTGCTCACCTCAAGTTGTAGTGATACTGATAAATCAGTATGTCTCAGAGAGGCAGCCACATCACTATATCTTATTTGCATGTTCCTGAAGTAACCTGGCTGGGAGTAATACACCCCTACTACTCAAAACTGGAGTTCAAGCATCCCCACTGGTGTATTTCCCATTGAAACAATGTCAAGATGACATTAATTCTTAATCAGAAACATTTACTAAACAGAAGGCAAAGCAAGAATAATTAAAGCATATTATTCTATCTAGAAATCTATCACACATTTTTCCACCAATGCACATGATGCCTTTGGAATATGAGTGACACAGTCTTACAAAACCACCAGAGAAAACACCTATCCAGGGTAATTCACAACTCTTGACTTTGGGCTTTGATATCTGCTGTCCCCTTTAAGAAGGTTTCTTGACAGCCATTTTTGCACATGTAAAGAGCTCTTACTTGTGATAGGGCTCATGGATAATAATAAAGATTTTGGGCCTATAATAATACATATATCTTTACTTGTGACATCTGATAGAGAACTGGATGTCTGGTTCCTGGAGAATTCTCATCATGCAACAGTAAAATAAAACCAACTTGCCTCAATGTATTTAGTGGCTGAGGAATCACTTTCTCATTCCTTCCCTCCTCCTGTCTGCACTCCCTCCCACCTTTTTCTCCATAGTTTTCTTTCTCTAATCTGGAACAGTGGTCTCAAAGTGCTAGGGAATAGATACATATCTCCAGTGAGCCATGGCATGAATACAGGGAGTAATTAATTATAGATTGAAAGATGGGTTCCATCATATCCTCTCCATAATCACCAATCTCAGAGATTTTCTCTGTCTCCAGAATTACTTCACTCAATATTACTTAATATATCCCATTCTTTTGCTTGACTCTTGGCTATGCAAGTTTCTAACTTTCTGAAAATAGGTCCCTTCAAGAGAGTTACAACCTAGCCAAGACCCATGTATTCACACCAGTGGTTGCATAGGCAAGATTCCCCCTACCCCTAGGGTATACTTTGTTTCCCAAATTATCACCCGGCTATATCAGGTTCCTCTCTGTGGGTTCTGCCCTCTCCGACTGAGCTGCAAATAAGAATCCTAACATTTTGGTTTTGGTGGGACAGGGTGAGTTGAATAGAATGAGTAAAAAGAAGTTGAAATCTGCATTACTTATTTCATTATATTCTCTGTCCCCTCAAATTCACCCTTCTTCTAAACTCTCCTATTTCTATAAGGCAGCAGGTCTTACAGGTCCACAACTATGGTGCTATATTCTACTTGTCTCTCTCTCTCTCTCCCATTCACCCCACATATCAAATAAAATGCCAAGGATTGATGATTGTTCTTCAATAACATATTTTGCATCAATCACCTTTTCTCCAGGCCCATAGATATTAATCTTGTCAAGCCCTTATCATTTCCTGCATGAATATAATAACCTGGTCTCCCCATCTTAATAAATTCTCCCCACTCCAATCCATCCTTCACATGACTACCAAATTCTTTTCTCCTACTATGTAAGGCTCATATTTGTTTCATAGGAGGAATTTGTAAGATCTTATCTTCTGTTTTTGCAAATGGTTCATACAATATTAGAATTAATGATTCTTTGAATGTTTAATAGATTTTTTTTTGGTAAATGCATCTTTTTTTCCTATAGGATTGCATTTATGATTTGTTCAATTTCTTTTCTGAGCATTGATTATTTACATTTCTATTTCTTTTTCTACTAATCTGATTAGTGCAAGTATTTTTTTGCAAATATTCATTCATTTATTTTAAGTTGTCATTTTATTGGCATAATCTGGAAATATAGTTTCTTTTTTATATAATTGATTTGTTTATTTACTTTTAGTTTACAACATTCAGTTCCACAATCCCTTGAGTTTCAAATTGTCTCCCTTCCCTAATCCCCCTGCCCCATGGCGACATGCAATCAAGTATAGGATCTGCAAATGCTTTCACATTGGACATTAGTTTGGTTGTATATGGCAATATAGTTTCTTTCTTTTTTTAAAAATAATTATTTATTTATTTTCTTGTTTACATCACTCGTTTCCATGAAATTTTGAGTTACATATTTTCTTCCCATCTTTCCCCCACCCACCACCCCAAAACAGTCATCCCACTGTATAACCCCCTCCCCCAATCTGTTTTTCCACCGTATTCTAATTATTTCTTCTTGGCAGTTTGTAATATTTTCTCCTTGATCTGGGGACTCCAGAACCTGGCCATAACATTCCTAGGAGTTTTTTGGGGGGGATCTTTTTCAAGAGGTGATTGGTGAGTCCTTTCAAGTTCCATTTTGCCCTCTGGTTCTAAAATATCAGGTTAATTTCACTTGAGAATTTCTTGAAGGATGCTTCCTAGGTTCTTTTTTTGATCATGGCTTTCAGGTATTACAATAATTTTAAAATTGTCTCTCCTGGATCTATTTTCTGGGTCAGTGGTTTTTCAAGGAGATATTTCACATTGCCTTCTATTTTTTCATTTGTTTGGATCTGTTTAACAGTATCTTGATTTCTCATAAAGTCATTTGCTTCCATTTACTCCACTCTAATTATGAAGGAATTATTCTCTTCAGAAAGCTTTTGAGATTCTTTTTCCATCTGGAAAATTAGACTTTTTTAGGCATTCTCCTCCTCAATGCCTTTTTGGGCCTCTTTTGCCATTTGAGTTAATCTATTTTTAAGGTGCTATTTTCTTCATTCAGGTTTTTGACTCTCATTTCATGCTTTTCTTGCTCTCTTCCCAGTTTTCCCTCTACTTCTCTTACTTGATTTTCAAAATCCTTAAGCTCCTCTAGGGCCTATAATCAGCCCATATTTTTCTTGGAAGCTTTTGGTGCAGGAGTTCTGATAGTGTTGTCTTCCTCCTGTTCCATGCTTTGATCCTTTTTGTCCCCCCCAAAAGGAATCTAAAGTTGGAAGGCTGTGCTTGCTTTGCTTCCTTTGCCTGCTTATGTTTCCAGTAAATTACTTGACTTTTTAGCTCTGTGGAACTCTGCTTCCAGAGGGGAGAGCTTTGTCCCAAATCACTGGGGTTTTCAGAGCTGCTGGACCTATTAGGTGGCTGCTGCAGCCCCCACCAGTTTTGGCTCACTGAAAACACACCTAAGGACCACAACCCAAAACCACAATCTTTATCCAGGCCAGTTAAGGCAAGAGCACTTAGCCCCTGAATGATCACTTGACCCCCCTGCAATCTGTAGGCTGGGAGCTTTTGCTGCTTCCTTGCCCTGGAGGCAGAACAGTCAGATCTTCTTCCCAAAATTTAGCCAAGTTCCACTAACCTTTCACTTAGTCCTTATTTCTTATGGCTTGATAATTTTGGAAATCACTAGAGCTGCCGCTGATCCACTCTCCTGAAGACTCTAGCTGTGACTTGTCCTGGTGGCCCCGGGGGCCAAGCCAAGGTTTCAGGCTGGACTGGTTTTGGCTCCCAGTGCACTGTGATGAGCCCTTCCTGTTCCATCTACTGAGCTGCTTTCAGTGGGAGATGTATTTTTCTGTAATTTTGTGAGTTCTGGAGCCCTAAAATCCGTTTAGAGTCATATTTTATGTATATTTGAGGTGATTATGTGGGAGCTGTGGAGTGTTCCTGCTTCTACACCACCATCTTGACTCTGCCCCCTGGCAATATAGTTTCTAATGATTTTGCTTCTTCTTTGTTGATTAAACTTTTTTAAAATTAAACTTTTTGATGCTGTTAACTTGGTTTTCCTCTTTCAAATCAAATTACTAGTGATTTATCACTCCCCCCCCCCCAAAAAAAATAAGCTCCTAGTTTTATTAGATCAGTGATTTTTTTTGCTTTCAATTTTGTTAATTTCTTCTTTAATCTTATGCATTTCTAGATTGGTACTGTAAATAGTCATTGGTTCATTGCAATGTCAGACTACATTAGGGGAAAGATAGAACCCTTATAGATAGTTATCTCATCACAGAGCAGGAGGACCAGGAGAACAATTTATACCATAACAACAATATTGTAAGGACAAAGAACTGTGTAAAAGACTTTATACTCTGACAAGTATAATGACCAGCCATGATTGCAGAGGATATGTTATCCACCTCTTGACAGTAAGGTGATATATTCAAGATAGAGAATGAGACATAAATCTATATTTTTGGACATGACCAATGTGGGGATTTGTTTTGTTTTTCTTTTTTCCAATGGGGGTGAGAAGGTAGAAAGGAGAGAGAGAAATGTTTGTTCATTGAAAAAAACAAAACAAAATAAAATTTGTTTAAAAGTCACTCCATTATTTAAAAAAGTTAAGATTCTCTACTGACTCTAAGAGTAAATATTATTTTATCTTTATCTTATCTTTCTTAAATTTCTGTTTTATCTGTTTTATAACATATGCAATTATTAGTATAGACAAAATGTATATAATTTATAAATAAGTAAATATGCATATATTAGATGTGTTCAATTTTTTAAAACTGATGAATATGAATAATGAAAAAAAATTCTGAAAACCATTGATTTAGGGCAGGTGTGGGGAACCTGTGACTTCAAGGTCACATGTGGCCCTTTAGGTCCTCAAGTATGGTCCTTTGAATCCAAACTTCACAGAACGAATCCTCTTAATAAAAGGATTTATTCTGTGAAGAATGGATTCAACCAAAGGACCCCTTAATAAAAGAATTTTTTTTGTGAAGTTTGGATTCAGTCAAAGGGCCATACTTTAGGACCTAAAGTGCCACATGTGGCCTTGAACCTGCAGGGGATGATCACAATACACACTATTTCTCCTTCTCCTATGAGGAAATATCAGAGGGCCTTCTCTACACCCTACTTGACTAAGGCTGATCAAAAATGATGTCTCTCAAAGAGAGAGACAATGGGAGTAAATTATCTCATATAAAAAGGCAAGAGAAAGCTTTTACAATGGAGAAGAAAGGGGAAGTGAGAAGGCATGAGTGAACTTTACTGTCATAGGATTTAGTTTAAGGAGAGAATAATATATATATATACTCATTCGGGTATCTTATACTGCAGGAAAATACGGGGAAGGGATGAGAAAGGGGAGAGGAGGGCAAATTGGGGGAGGTGGTGGTCAGAAGCAAATGCCTTTGAAGATGGACAGGGTCAAAGGAGAGAATAGAATAAATAGGGGACAGTATCAGATGGAGGAAAATATAGTAAGTCTTTCACAACATGACTGTTATGGAAGTGATTTTCATAATTAAACATGTATAAGCTACATTGAAATGTTTGCCTTCTCAATGAAGGTGGGTGAGGAGGGAAGAAGGGACAGAATTTGAAATTCAAAATTTTAAAAACAAATGTTAAAAATTGTTTTTACATGCAACTGGGAAATAACATGCAGACAAAGGGGTGTAAAAATCTGTCTTGCCCTACCAGAAAGTGAGGGGGAGGGGGAGATAGAGGGGAGAATAGATTGGGGGAAGGGGTAATCATAATGCATGCCAACTTGGGGTGGAAGAAGGGGAGAGATGTGTAGAAAATTTGGAATTCAGAAACTTGTGGAAATGAATGTTGAAGATTAAAATAAATTAATTAATCAAAAGAATAAAAAAAATAAAAACATTAAGTAGAAGTATGGGTTTGGAGGTAAGAATAATAAATACTATCTTAGACATGTTGAATTAAAGGTGGATTCCAGTAGGAAATGTCAAAGATCACCAGCAGTGGTTCATCAATAAAATCGACCAATTCTTACCAAAAAAAAAAAAAAGATGTGTACTATCTTTTTAAAAGTAAACTCTTCTAAATCTCCCCATGACAGAATATAAACACAATATCACTGGTAGAATTTTGGTGGCCACCATTTTACTTTTGATCAAATGAATGAAAACACATGAATGCAAAGGGAGTATAGTTAGGAAATAGAAGATGAACGATAACTTTTTTTGTTTGTTTGCTTTTTGGCTAGCTACAATCCAAGAGACACAAATTACTTATCTTGCTCCCTGTTTATCTTCTTCCTCATTTGGGAGAGAAGGGGTCAGGAAGCAGATATTTGAATAATTAATGGTGAGCTACTCTCTCACTAAGGGTAGGCAAGTGGGAGGAGAAAGTGTTGGGGATTCAGTGTGTGTATGTGTGTGTGTGTGTGTGCGTGTGTGTGTATATACATACATATACATATGTATGTATGTATATATATATGTATGTATGTATGTATAAATATATACATATCACCGATTAGCTTCATGCTTGTCTGCTTCCATTGGTACTTTTGTAACTTCCATTATCCTCAACAGCAAACTAACAAGAGTAGGGATTTATGGAGCTTCAAAGGGAAAAGGACACTGGAGGGTAAGACCACTCAAATCATTCCTGCCTTGAACATGGCTCCATGTTCCTGTATGGCTCAACTAAGATTTAATATTTTAATTCTTCTTCTAGATTTCTCCTCAATGCCAGGTTCATAATTTCATCTATCTTGTTACCTCTGGGCAAAGGTGTGCTTATTTACCATGTTTTTAGCATTACAAATCTTTCTGGCAATGCTCACTAACAAAGCAATGGAAGCAGCAAAGGGTGAGACATGTGAGAAACAAGAACTTTGAAGGAGGGGTTTACAATGAAGATAGACTCACAGCAGCTCCATCTAACCCCTTTTGGTTTCCTGGCCCTCAGAAATTCATTTGTGTAGAAAACCTTGTGGTTCTTTGTAGGGGAAGAAAGGGGTAAGTGAAGTTCCAGTGCCCCAGATTTACACAACATTTTATGGTTTGTTAGAAAGCAGACCATTCCCCCAATAATTTCAAGGTGACCCCTAAGTAAGATAGAGGCTTTGAATAGAGGTTCTAGCAGAAAAAGGTGAGTTTAAAGACAGATTAAATGCCTATGGATTCTAATTAACTTTTGCTGGTTGATGTGTGTCCCTTAAAAAAGCTTAGCCCCTGGGACCCAATACCTCTTTTTGGAGTGAAGGTTACTTTTCTTGCTGATAACTTTGTGGTTTAAAGTCCTTCTTTTTCACTAAAGGAGCCAAAACTAGAAGAGAGAGGGAAGTAGTGGGGGAGAGAGAAAGACAGATAGGCAAACACTAAGTCTGAGAAAGAGACAGAGTGAGGTAGAGACAGAGACAGAGAGACAGATGAACACAGAATTAAATGTATGGTTAATCATCATAAAACTACTTATAGCATTAGCACATCTTTTGAGAGTCAATCAAAATAAATGGAAAAGTGTATGGAAGCAATAATATTAAGAACTCACACGCATGTATTTGTAAAGGTCATGTTATTATAATGTGCTGGCTTGGTCTAAGGTTTTAAAGGACAAAAAAAGCTTCAAACTCAGTTGATCTTACCACATGGTTAATGTGAAGAATACAAACTCCTAGTTTGTAGATTCACTCATACAGGAAGGGCACAGTTAGATGGGCATTCTGCCATACTGTTGTTACCCTTCAGAGTCTCTGTCTTTGTATAGCTCAGGGAAATGAGCCTACTTGTACCTAGTTCTGGGAAGTCAGCTCTATCCAAAGATATTTTAACTTCTGAATTGCCTCTATTAGGGGTATATGACTTTACACTGAGATAGACAAAGGGAGCTAGAGTCCCTTACTAAATTCACATATCCTAAATTAAGTAGAGCTAAAATACCTTTGAATACACCAATTATAAGTAGGTCATAAATTTTAGTAATCCTTTGGCCCACTCCCTGCCCCTTGGATCATGTACTTCTCCCTACTTTGGGCATGTTCCAGGCACATAAGATGCTATGGCTCTTTCATTACTTCAAAGTAGTCTCAAGATTGTCTGCCTGGTGAATTTTATTCTGTTCATGCATAAATGAGGGGCTGGTACTGTGGAGTTATGCAGAGTCTTTTGGATGCAAAGTCTGATGAAGCATGAGAGGCTGAGCTGGTACTGAGTGTACGTATAAAAGGTTCAAGTTGATAATCTCTTAAGCTTTTCCCTTTTAACTGAAGATTGCTGTGGACTGCAGGTATTTGCCGGTCAGTTACCATGTGGCCATAAACATATAGCAGGTCTATTTCTTTTGTATTTATTTTTTTCTCTGATCTCTGGTGAATAAAGATCTGGACATGGAATTGACCTAAGTTTTGAAGCATAAGAATAGTGTTCAGTGGTCTCCTTAGCAACCGAGTTGGTAGTAGAGACTGCCGGAGTTGACAGCAAGCAGCAACTTCTTACCCAGGGAGGGCTGAACAACTGAGCAACATGCTTAATGTAGTCTAGTAGTGGATTGACCTGTGCACTGAGGCAAAGTCCTAGGGGCCAGAGCCCTAAAAGAATTTGGTGGAGACTCTGTGAAGGAAGAAAATGACTCCCAGGAACAGAAGTCATGAGGGAACCCTTGACCACACATGTTCACTATACATGTGCCTGATGACCTTTACACTAAGTTTGAGCCCATTTTTCCCAGGTCTCCACAGGGACAAACTGCATGCAGGAGAGCTTGCATTTCCCAGTTTGGTGGAATGTTTTTATAACTTCTTTCCTTGCTATAACTTCTAATGAAATATCCCTTTGTGAAAACTAATTGATATCAACTGGTTGATTGGTATTGGTATTTGTAAGGAATAGTATTAGAAACCACAACCCCTCAAAGTTATCACTTGAATCTTTCCCTTTGGAGATAAGAACTTGCCTACGAAAGTGGGAGCTACAGTAGGAGCCAAGGAGTTACTGTATGAGGCTAAGGACAAGGACTGCTAGAATTCTTAGGGAGTTTAGGATCAGTTTTCACATAAATCCAACATTTACTCTAGTTATCTTTATCTTCATGTCTTTCTTTTGAGAAAAAGGTTCCAGTCTAACCAACTTGCATCATGTAATTGGTACACATAATACCAATGCAAGGTAATATGTCATTAGTGTTAATTTCTCTTAGAAAAAAAGAAGTAGTTTCAATATTTTGTCCTTAGGACTCTTATGTTCCACCAATAGTAGAGCTAGGTTAATACTCAGTACTTGTGTAACCTAAGGGAAATCATTAAACCTCCTTGGGACTCAGTTTTCTCATCTATAAATTGCAAGGGTTGCATTATATGGGCTCTGAGGTCCCTTCCAGCTGTAGTCTTTGACCCCATAATCTCATACTCTCGAGTAACACCTCAGCTAATTGCTGTCCAGTGGTTCCCAACCTGTGAGCTACAACTCTCTAGAGGCCAATGGTGCTATTACAAAGGTTCATCAAGTCGTTGTAAGCAGCAAACACTCATTTAGAATTTTGTTTAGCTTCCAAGGGCAACATGTGATCAAGTGATTCCACTCCCACCTCCATGTTTTCATCAATCCACTTGATGAAATTATAGGTTGTATAGGTAGGTAACAGAAATAATGAAGTATCTTGATTTTCTCTCTTCCAGACTTTGAATATTTCTTTGAAGGGCTCATACTCCTGAGTAATCTATTCGAAGATTGAAAATGGTGGGGAACCTGCAGGTTCATTTGTACCTTGTAAGAGATTTGCCCTTTTTAAACTTCAGTGAATCTGTGCAAATGAAGTAGAAAGAAGTGCTTTTCACACTTCTTCACTTCTTTAGGAAGTGTGAATAAGTTCCTCAATCAACTTGATGGAATTAAAAGAGGTTAACTGTTGTCTGGCTGAAGGATCATTAGCATCCAGCAATGGACTTAAGAAATCAGTTCTGAGAAGGAATATTCTTTGACATTCAGGGAGGGAGTCAGCTATGAGGGAAAATTCCACCCCTTTTCCTTTATTCTTCTTCCAGAGTGCATGGAGCAGGGTAAGGGTGGGAATCTTATCATGTATCATCTTGTTCAGTAGAAGACACTTTCCAGAATAAAATAAAACAATAGAGTGCAGCTGTGAGCTGAGATGATGCTTCTGTGAGGAGCAAGCTCAGGGAGCCCAGCAAGGCATTGTGCTCAAGAAAGACATCAGGCACCCAATGGGGAGCAGAGTTAGGTCCTCATAATAAAGGAGGAATTAGGGGGTCCTGCAATGCTATCCTTGATCATGTAGTCTCTATGCCTTTCTAGGACTAAACTTCTTGTGTGTCTATTCTTCCCAATGATGCTGCATATATTTGTATGTGCACATCAGGATTATGAGAAATAATTTGTTTCTACTATTTTTATTATGCTATTCTAGTAGATGTCTTTTCTCTGAAATAGTTATGTCGTCTGGTTGACTATGGGAGCCCTACCAGTTGGGGCTTGTGAGCTATAATTTTAGGAGTGTAGACCCACAGCATACCTTGACCCTGCAGTAGTTTATCTTCTAGGGGAACCAACTTGTGCAAGTGAATTGAAAGGATAGCCTCAAGAGTGGTATACAACAAAATAGGCTACATGAATAGTGAGTTTTTTTCTTTTGTATTATCAAAGAATCATAAAAGCTAAGACACAAGTGAAAGGAAATTTAAACTCTATTTAACTGAACCTGTAACTCAGCAAAAATCCTCTTTATGACAGACTTAAAATGCAGTCATTCAATTTTTGAAGACTAGTAAAGGTTTAATAATCAGCTCTTGGGGAAAAAGAAGTGACACTTTTAAGTCTAAACTGTATTATCAACATTTTTCTCCATCACTTTGTTAAGTCCACTAATCAGCAAAACAATAAATCGAGCTCTGGTTTATAGCGCTTACCAATGCCTGAAGTATAAGTTCTCATACTAAAAATTTAACAATTCACTCTCAAGATCTGATTGCAGCTGGCTTGAAATACTTATTTGAGTAACTCACTTGTTTCTTAAGCCAGTTCATTTCACTTTAGGACAGATTTAATTGTTAGGAAATGTTTCCTTAAAAGTAGTCAAAATCTTCAGACACAAAACCATTAGTAGAAAATGACATGCTGCAGTCTGTGAATTGCTGAAGATGGATCCTCTTGACTTAGTTTCCCCATTGTGCTATTTTCTTTCTGAACAGGAAATCTCCCTACCTGGTACATCCTGAGCCTTGCTTTTGATAACCCTGTAACTACATGATTAGTTGTTAGATAACATTCATGCCTGAAATCAAATACAGTTAAGGGAATTTATCCCCTATTCTGGTATATATCAGGTCAGTCTGTGCCTTTGAGAGGATGAGTCTTGACGTTGTTACAACTATGTTCCTCCTTCTCCTTTCAAAGCAAATTTCTAAAAGCAGGGCAGGTGAGCAGTAGAAGTCTTGTAAGTACTATATGGAATCAATTAATAGATTGGTCCTAGAACATCTCTCAGTTACTATAATAGGATTCAAGTATGAAAAATCCTATAATTTTAAGTTGTATTTATGGTCACATTGTAATATAGAGATGATATCCTTCAAAAGAGAGAATTAGACAAATATGTAATGGAAAGGTTTTCTAATTAAATAGAATAGTAAATTTTGAGAAAGTAACAAGATTAGACTATTTTCTCTAAGAGCTATATACATATGTATATGATTCAGGCTTTGAGTATATTTTAGTAACAAATTCTCAAAATTAAATTAAGGATTTTACACATAAAATTATATTAATAATTGTAAAGAAAATTAAATTATTTCTCCATTTTAAAAGAGCTTGTCAGGGACGGCTAGGTGGCACAGTGAATAGAGAACTGGCCCTGGAGTCAAGAGGACCTGAGTTCAAATCCACCCTCAGACACTTAAAATTGACTAGTTGTGTGGCCTTGGGCAAGTCCCTTAACCCCAGTTGTCCCCCCCCCAAATAAAAACCAAAACAAATGTAATTGTCTGGTCATATTAAGAGACAGAAGAGTGATTTTATAAGTTAGACCCCCATGAATGTTTTTAAGAATCTTATGTCAGCTACAGTGTTTAGGCAAAGTTAGAAACAGAAAGTAGTATATAAAAAACTGAAATTCTCTAAAGTTTCAGGTTTGGAAAACCAAATTTTTGAGGTAGTATTAAACTATATTAAGTCTTGTGACTAGCAGATTTTAATCTGGGAGCCCTAACAAAAGATTTGAAACCAGAGGTCCCTTCAGAGCTGTTCTGAGAATGAAACCCATCATATAGGTAAGTAATAAATCAAAAGGAGGGGGGGAGAATTGAGGAAATTAAGGGGATTAGGACATCAATTGGTTAATTGTGGGAATTGAGTGAACCACACTGTCTCTATCTTGGGACTCAATTCTAGAGTTAGCTCAGTTTTTTTTTTTCTATTCAATTATAGGTCTAGTCCAATTTTCGTCTTGTGAGAAAACTTATTCAATTGTGGGAATTGGGAGAAAACCTTATTTTATTGTTTGAAACTAGTCCTGTATCGCTGGGAAACTGAACTACCTTTCTTTATATGCTAACCAGAAACTCAGATCCAAGATTATCACAAGGAATTTTCTCACAATTATACATCTCAAACAATTCACATGTCTTTTCTGAAAACTGATCCTGTGCTGATCAATCAGTTATTGTTGCCATATTCCTTTGATTATTTATAAGACACTTGGGAGGAGTGGGACACTTCTCTTTTTGAATTCAAGGGATTGTACCTGTTTGCTCTCCCCTTCCCAACTTGAAACGTCCCTCATCTGTCATCCAATTAGAAATCAAATCAAACCTAATGTTGTATTGTGTTCTTTTCATTAACTGGCCTTATTTGATTGTTTTTAATGTATAAAAGTCTATCTCCATCTCTCTATCCCTAGGTTGAGGAAGGGAACTTGTTCTGATTTGTTAGGCAATTGGTGTACATTGCTTAATAAGTTAATATGCTTAGGAGATTGAATCTTTGTTTCCTCAGTCATTTCATCTTTCATCCATCCCAACCTATATGTACAAAAATATTTATAACAGCTCTTTCTGTGGTGGCAAAGAATTAGAAAACGAGGGGATACATATCAATTAGAGAATGGATGGACAAGTTATGGCATATGAATGTGATGGAATACTATTTTGTTGCTCAAAATGATAAGGGAGATAGTTTCAGAAAAGCCAGTGAAGACGTACATGAATTGTTGCAAAATAAAATGAGCAGAACCAAAATAATGTATCCAGTAACAGCAATATTGTAAAAATAATCAACTGTCAAAGACTTAGCAACTCTGATCAATGCAATGATCAATTTCAAAAGACTCATGATGAAAAATACTATTCAGCTCCAGAGAGAGAACTGATGAACTGAGTGCAGATAGAAGCATTCTTTATTTTTCTTTCTTCCTATAACATATGTTTTTCATTACTTCATATGAAAATAATGTGTACCATATTTCTTGCCTTCTCAATGGGTGAAAGAGCGAGTCGAGGAATGGAGAGATTTGGGAACTGAAAATAAAAATTAAATTACCAAAAATAAAATTCTCTATAGCATTCCACCATTTGGTCCTGCTTCTCTGTTTTATGTAAGCATAGAGCTCTTTAATCTTTGGATCTTTCCTTAGCGTCAGTTATTTAAAATCACCTTCACATTAAAGTTTCTGGCTGACTTCTATTTACATTCCCAATTTGCATAGCCAAAAGTGTCTGATAAATCTATTAAATACCTGATACCTTTAGCCACAGTACGAATTTGTAAAAATGGATTTTCAGGATTCTATTGAATAGAGATCTAAAACCCCAAGGAAGCTGTTTGTGGAACTTGAGATGGTTATTCAACCACATTTCCTTTGTCTGAAAGCTGCACAATAGCATCAGGCTTTTTACTCATTGATTAAATATGACAATCATGCAAATATGCTTACATTTGGTCCCTCTGCCTTAAGTTTTTCCCCATGCCAGTCTATCTTCCACTCAGCTGTCAAAGTGTCATTACTCGAATATGGGTCTATGTTACCCTCTTTGCTCCCTCCCCCATTCAATAAACTCCAATGACTCCTTTTTACAGCTGGGATCACATATAAAATCCTCTGTTTGGCTTCTAAAGCCCTTGTTAACCTGGCCCCATCCTACCTTCCCAGCCTTCTTACACCTTCTTCCTCCCTATTTCCTCTGATCCAGCCAATGACACTGGCCCCCTAAACGTTCCCAGATTATTACAGTATCTTGATGATTACTCTCTCCACCTCAAATCTCTCCTCATTCCAGTCCATTCACTACTTGTTAAAGTGATCTTCCTCTCACGTGTCTGACCCTATCACCCCTTATTCAATAAACTTCCCCGGCTGTATATTACCTCTATAAAATTCTCTGCTTGGCTTTTAAAGTCCTTCATAACCTGGCTAGCTCCTTCCTACCCTTCCAGTCTTATTTCACTGCCTACCCTTTACATATTACTTACTCTGTGACCCAGCGGGACTTGCCTCTTCGCTGTTCCTTGCACATGGCACTCTCTCTAGCTCCTAGGCATTTTCACACTGTCTCCCACACTCCGAAGTCTCTCTGTCTTCACCTCTGCCTTTTGGCTTCCTCGGCTTCCTTCAAGTCAGCTGAAATCCCACTTTCTGCAGGAAGCCTTTCCTTAGTTTCTTCTCTCTAATTTTACCTCCAGTTTATCCCGTTTGTATCTTGTGCGAACATAGTTTTTTACTAATTAGAATGCGAGCTCTATGAGATCAAAGACTACTTTTGCTCTTCTTGTGGCCCGCGGAAAACTTAGAGGATGTTAAAGAAAATAAAGATTTAACAAGTGTTTTGTGAGGCCCAGCTTATCCACCTTCCACTTGTCACTACTGTGCCCTGCATGGAACTTCGAGGGCGGGTTGCCACCGCGCATGCGCTTCTGTTTGTCATGTGACCCGTGACAACCAATCATTGACATCTAGTCTGAGAGGGGCGAGTGTTGTATCTTTTCACTGGGTTTTGGGTAGTTACTGGCATTGAACACGGACAAAGTTAGTGCATCCAAGGGTCAGTGCAGCTGATTTCCCCTATGCTGTGAGCAGCAATGACGTGAGGGCTTCTTCCCCACCCTTGCTGTGTGACCGCCCTGCAAGTTACATCAGTGTCTGGTGCTCTCTCCAAAGTCAGACGCTCGGTATTTCTGTGGATGTGAGCAGTTTGCTGCGGAGATTTTTTGGTTCTAACATTAAAGATTTTGGGGGTGACTTTGTAAAATGGGTGATAAAAAGAAACAGATCGAATCAGAACATGTAGTGTTTAACCTGGAGTGAACAAATAGATACTTGTTTATTTATACAAGAGAAAAAAATATCGTGCCTTGTTTGCTCAGAAGTAATAGTCTTTCCAAAGGAATACAATCTTTGTGGCCATTTCTAATCAAAACATCCTGACTTAAGCAAATTGGTCACCAAAGAAAAAGGAAACATCCAAATTGCTGAAAAATCTCAGTGGGGAGCAGTGGTTTTTCAAGAAAGTAAATTCAGAAAATGAGGCAGCTACTAAGGTTGGTTTTCAGATTTCTAAAGAAATTTATTTTAAATTTGCTTCTGGAATATGATAAACTGCTGACAAGAAGTGTAATACATTCCATTAACTAAATGTAAACAGTAAGAAAACCTGAAAAATGTATTAAACCTTGTACCACTTAGAAAAGTAATTTTTAATATTGATGTGATTTCATGATAAATAAAACTTAAGCAATAAGTATAATTAATTTAAATTTCCTTTTTTAAAAATATGGTTTATTTTCAAAATAGTCTAATGATTAATCACTTCTTTACTTGGAAAGAGAGTCTCTAAAAACCTATGTTTGGCTTGAAGTTTAACCTATTTTAATTTTGACCCCTGCTTAATGCCAAGCTGTGTAGGTCTCTAGTGTTGCATGTTTGGACTATGATTCAAGTACGTAAAGAGTTACTGAGTATTTATTATGTGCCCAGTTTTATGCCAGGCGTATTAAGGGAGATAACATATAAGACATGGTCCCTGCTCTCATGGTGCATGTTATAAACTTGGATGGGAGTGGGGTTGCAGTTAGAGGCATTAAGACTTAACCCTAAAACAATAAGATACATAACCAGACGCCAAGTCATATGATATAGATGGAGGACAGAGTAGAGAAGAGTTATCTGCGAAGATTTTAGATGAAGAGGCAGAAGAGAGAATGGAGGACATTCTGGATGTGTAGAAGTGTGTATGTGTAGGGAGTAACAAACAACACAAACAAAAGGACAAAGTAGGAATGAGTAACAAGTGTAGGAAGGGAAAAGGTAGGAGACCAGCTTGGCTGGGACAGAGGGTTCATGTTGAGTTTGCAGGAGATAAAACTTTGTACAGGAATAGGACCTTTTTGCTGTGAGTATAGGAATGCATTATGGAGGTCATCAGCTGTGTTTCTCCTCCTCCAATTTAACTAAGTGCTGACTTGAGGTTTATTAAAAATTCAAGGCAGTTTTCATCAAACCAAATGTCAGATATTTCTGTTTCTAACTCAGCAACATTTCTAGCATCCACTTGTTGCCTTCTTTCCATTCATGTTGCTAGTCACTTAGATCAATGGTTCTCAACCTTCCTAATGCTGTGACCCTTTAATACCCTTATGTGGGTGTATCTGCACGAGGGTGGACCCACCTGGAGACGATAGAGGAGTGGTGTCTCGGTTCCTAAGACCATCAGAAATATGTGTTTTCCGATGGTTGTAGGTGACCCCTGTGACCCCTGTGAAAGGGTCGTTCGACTCCCAAAGGGGTCACAACCCACAGATTGAGAACCACTGATTTAGATGATTGAATAAGGCTCTCCTCATTCCAGTCCCTCCTCCATACAACTGTCAAAATGATTTTCCAAAATTGTAGTCTGATCACATGACTTCCTTAGTCAATCTCAATAACTTCTTATTAATCTAGGATTGAACATGGACACTTCTGTTTGACATTCAAAGTCAATTGGCCACAATTTACCTCTCTAGACTTATTACACATTATTGCCCTTCATTAACATTGGGGTACAGCCAAGTTAGACTTCTTAATGTCCCTTATAAACAAAACTCTATCTTTCATCTCCATTTCTTTACACCACTAATCCTCTTTGCCTGGAATGCACTTCTTTCTCACTTACACCTTGTAGAATTTCTTGCCTCTACCTTCAAAAGGAAATTCCTTTCATAAGGAAATATGGAGCCTCAGATGAAGTGCTGTCTTCTATTGCAGGGCTTCTTAACCTCTTTTGTCTCCTGGATCCATGTAGCAGTCCATGTAGCAGTCTGGTGAATCCTATAGACCCCTTCTCACAAAAATATTTAAATGTGTAAAATAAAATACAATGGATTACAGAGGTAACTAATTGTATTCAAATGCAGCTATCTATCTATCATCTATCATCTATCTATCTATCCATCTATATCCATCTATCTATCATCTATCTATCCATCTATCTATCCATCTATCATTTATCTGTCTGTCTATCTATCATCTATCATCTATCTATCTATCATCTATCTATCTGTCTATCCATCCATCTATCTATCTATCCATCCATCCGTCTGTCTGTCTCTGTCCATCCGTCCATCTATCTATTTATCTATCATCTATCATCTATCCATCCATCCATCCATCTATCATCTATCTATCTATCTATCTATCTATCTATCTATCTATCTATCTACCTGTCCATCCATCCATCCATCCATCCATCCAACCATCCATCATCCATCCATCCATCTATCTATCTATCTATCTATCTATCTATCTATCATCTATATGCTGTTTTATGTGTAGCAATGTAGCATGTAAGCAACATGTATCAAATACATTCAGGGACAATCACACTCACTTCTACCCCTATCTACTACTGGCTCATCTCTCTGTTAAGTTTCTCTCTCTAGGTTCAAAGACAGTTTGGTGGAGAATACAGATTGAATATAAAGGACAGTTTATTAACAATAGAATGAGAATTTCAGAAGGAACAATCGAAAAGTAAAAAAGAGTGAGATAGGGACCAAGAAGGAAGAGACTGACAGACAAAGAAGAGGCACTGAATAGTAGTGGCTAGAAATGAGAGATTTGGCTAGGAATCAGTTAAGATGACTGTTCACACATGGCTCCCTATAGCTACTATTGTACTTCTCTTCTTGGAGGATGATCCCACGCTCTGTCTCTTTTTTTTTCTTTTGGAGAGGGGAAGTCAGGGCAATTGGAGTTAAGGTCACACGGCTAGTAAGTGTTAAGGATCTGAGGCTGGATTTGAACTCAGGTCCTCCTGACTCCAGGACCGGTCCTCTATTCACTGAGCCACTTAGCCACCCCTAGCTATGCCTTTTCTTATCAGAAGACATGAAACTTGAATGAATTTCTGGTACTGTTCAGAGCTGATGTGAAGCTGCTATCTCTGCTTAAGAGTTCCACAGGTTGTTTTATATTTTAGTGTTTTAAGCATCAACCTCCTAGAAGAGTATAATAGGAGTTATGGGTAACTGTATTATGTTTTAAATATTTGCAATTTTTGCTTATGAGTCTTTTAAGTTTTAAGCATTTTTTTGGAATATATAAATAATTACTCTACATCTGATACACTTTGTACATTGAGTGCCTTTCTAGAAGGGAAGTTGTTGATCTATTTTGTGGAAACATTCAACATGAGTCAAATAAGCTTTGATAAAGAGATTGTCCCCAGATTTCTACTTTGGAAGAAAAGCATAATGAGCTCCCATATGTGTCCCATATGTCCCAGCAATGACAAGGAAATAAGCTGATTTGTGTTGGCCCAAACCTGGATTCCTTTAACTGGGAGAAAACGTTCTAGTTCTTCTGGGTCAGTAGGACTATTGTTATGGAAAATTGGAGGCAGGAAAGGTGGGATAGAATGGTAGTGACAATGGGGAGCCTCAGAGTCATTCCAAGGGGGCCGAATAAAAAATAACTATCACTTGATGAGAGGGAGAGCCATGAAATATGTTCTAGATATGATGTAGTGCTGACTCATCTAAGAATATGAGCCTTTGGGGTGTACTACTCAATTTCTCACTGGTGTGGGAATATATGGAAGGTTGTAGCCCTTGTGTAGGGAAAGGGGAACTGAGAATGATTGTATTGCTTGTTTTTTCTCTTTGAAATTAACTCTGCTGTTCTGTATTAATTAAACATTTTTTTAATTTAATTTGAGATTTCTGATTGATCTGTTCCAGGGGTTCTCAACCGTTCTCAATGCCGTGATCCTTTAATACTTGTACATGGGTGTATCTGCATGTGGGCGGACCCCACCTGGAGATGGATGGAGGAGCGGTGTCTCAGTTCCTAAGATCATCAGAAATATGTGTTTTTCGAGGACCGGTCCTAGAGTCAGGAGGACCTGAGTTCAAATCCGGCCTCAGATCCTTAACACTTACTAGCCGTGTGACCTTAACTCCAATTGCCCTGACTTCCCCTCTCCAAAAGAAAAAAAAAGAGACAGAGCTTGGGATCATCCTCCAAATGACCCTCCTGTGAAAGGGTCATTTGACCCCAAAATGGGTTGTGACCCACAGGTTGAGAACACCTGATTTTCAATAGATCAGTCCTATAGGATATCAATCAATCTATAGAATTTATCAAATAAGGGATTGATTGAGTTGTATTTTCATTATTATAATTTCCAAAAACATCTCATATTAAATTTGGGGTGGCAAGTAGTACAAATTTTAATGGGACTTATAATTGAATAGGGAGCACAGGTCCAGAAAGTAGAGCATCTTAAATAACAAAACTTTCATGCAAGCAGACACAAAAGGAACATGACCGTTTACTCTCTGTATAGTTCTTTCTGAAGAGAGTAATAGTGAGGGCAGGTCTGGGGAAAACATTCACACTCCAAGTTGTGTTTGTCCCATGTTGGTTGGCAACAGCAGAAACAAGCCCGTTGAATTTTATAGTTGTGTTTTTATACACTTGGTGGCATATGGAATATACAAGTTATTTGAGTGTGCTTATCAATTTACTATCTGGCCATTTTTTACTTTATAATCAATATAGAAATAAGATGGCATCAGAAGCTTAGCATGATTTTTCAAAGACTATTGAAGAGGAAATTACTTCACAGCCATTTTTCAATTATTTGTGGGGGATGAGGTTAATTGAAATCCACAGATTTCAATAGCTAAAAGCTCCAACCTCCTTGCCAACCAATCTTTTCCCAGGACTGCTAAAAAGCAGCTAAACTGGCTAATCTAATTTTCACCTTCACTCTCCAACATCTTCTCATGAAAGTGCTAATAAGAAGCAAAATGACCAAAAAGTGAGCAGCAGAAGGAAGGCAGAAAAACACAAGCCTTCATCATCCACAGAACAGAAATGTCACTTCCTAAAAAATGCAAAACTGATTATACTGATGTGACAACACTGGGTTGAGCCTTGTGTTCGTTAGGCTCATGCTAGTCCTTTGTAGGGTGGTAACTACAGACTACCATTGTGCATGAATAAGAAAACCCTGAAATGATGAAGTTTGTTGGCATACCAAGTGTCAACAGTAGGGAAGCCGTTATCACTCAAAAGGTTCTATTAACACCCATGAAAAATCTGAATTTTTGCAGTAGTCCACTGAAACAGCCTCCTTATCTGACTTAGGAGACTTAGGTTTTTAACCTGGCTTCCTCTGGTGCCTACCTGGTAAAGATGCTAGAGTGATTTGACATTTTCTTCTCCTGTTTATTTTATAGATGAGGAAACTGAGGCCAACAGGGTTAAGTGACTTGCCTGGGGTCACAAAGTTAGTAAGTGTCTGAGGACTCAGAGCCTCCTAACTCTAAGGCCAGTGCTCTATCTACTTTGCCACCCAGCTGGCACTTTGAATGGACCAGCAACAAATAGTCTACAGACCTGACTCAGGAGACAGGTTTTCAACCTGGCTCCACTTGGTGGCTAGCAGATGTGATGCAACAAATGGCTAGTTGTGGGCCAGTCTGCCTCTGACTTGTTGGGTAGCTTCTGACAAGTTGGTTTTCCTATTTGGGTCTCATTTTGCTTCCCTCTGGTTGCTGGACTTCTGGCTTTAAGACTTTGGGCAAATCACTTAGTCTCTTTGTATAATCTATTTCCTCATTTAGATACAGTTAATAAAACCCATCTTTGCCTGTTAATCTATGGACAAATTGTTCTGTCCTCTCTACCCGTGCCTCTCCAAATAGAACACAAGCTTCCTGAGGGCAGGAACTTCCATTTTTTTTGGTATGTTTATATCTCCAGTGTTCAACATATTGTCTGGTACGCGTAGAGACTTAAATGCACATTGAATTGAATTTATTTCAGGTTTTAGATTTGCTCTGGGGTTCAAAGTATAGAAAAGACAAATAGATGGGTTTGTGTCTGTACACATACACGCATACGTATAATAGGAATTTGTTGGAGCCAGTTCAGACTGGCTTCATGGTTGTACATTTACACCTCAGAAATCAGCAAACCACAAAATAAGAATTGTTTTATTGTTTTACTCATTGTCTAGATCTAAGAAATAATGTAGACTAAGCTTAAAAAGCGTATCCTGCTTATATTTTTTAGGGAGAGGTATCAGTTGTTAAACATTTACCAACCAGTCCACCTCTGAACAGAAACCCAGTTCATTTGCCCACTGTTCTTATATTCCCATTCCGACCACCAGAGGTCTCTCAAATGGCAGGCTGATTTTAATATCAGTGGAAAGCTACTGAGAATTAAAAACAAACAAAAATTTTAATGGAAATGACTGCAAAGTTCAAAGTCTGTTACCTAGTTCATTCAGCCTCACTTTCATTGTGAAATGTCATGCATATAAGGCCCTATTTACTGAGTACTTTGCTTCAGTAACCCCCAAAAAGGTGCTAAGAAAAATTGCTTATTTTTAGACATATCTTTCTCTAAAAAATAGAACGCCAATTCAACTAGTACATCATGTAAGCTGTAAACAGTCTTATAATGTGAATGATTAAATCTATATATAAAAGTAATATCATTTCAGAACTCGGCATTGTCCAAGTTAAATAGCCTCATCTCCACGATGAATGGAGAGTGTGCAAAGGCAGACAACCTTCAAGGACTGGAAATGTGTCTTTTATAGGCTGTGTGCAGGGCAGGAAACAATCAGGGTGTCCTTGTAAGGAGCACTAATGATACTGCTGCCATCTATCAGAGAACTTGATAACTTAGCAGATATTCTGGGCATGATCAAGAGCCTTGGGTTGCAATTCTGGTGCTGCCAACAGCTTACCATGTGACCTTGGGCAAGTCACTTCACATTTTCATTTCCTCAGCTGCAAAATGAGAGAATTGGAGTAATCTAAAGTATCTTCCAGCCCTGATGTTTTATGAATATGCAATTTTATGATTCCCCATTGTCTGGATCAAAAGACTTTTTTGCACTTATACCAATGCTAAGACAGCCAAATTGAGAATGCAAAGTAATATTAATATAATGTTTTCTAATAATATTTCATTTGAGCATTATAATGACCCCCGGAGGTAAGTGCTACTGGTAGGCCTATTTTACAGATGAGGAGACTGAGGAAGATAGAGGTTAGGTGACTTACCCTGAGGTCCCATACCACATAAGTGTTTCAAATGGGATTTGAACTCAGGGCCTCCTAATTCCAGTTCCAACACTCTATCCATTATGCCTCTTACCTAGCTGCCAGCTAGCATTTGGTGATGATGGTGGTGGTAGCAGCTTGATGGTGCAGCAGATAAAGTGCCAGGCCCTGGAGTTAGGAACTTCCTGTGTTCAAAGCTGGCCTCAGGCACTTACTAACTGCGTGAACCTGGGCAAGTCATTTAACCCTGTTTGCTTCAGGTCCTCCTTTGCAAAAAGATGGGGAGAAGGAAATGATAAACCATCACTGTGTCTTTGCCAAGAAGACCCCAAGTTGGGTCGCAAGAAGTCGGACATGACTAAACAACCACACAAACTTGGTGGGGAAAACACAAAAACAAACAACAAAAACTATCATTCTTCTTGGCTTATAGAACGGCATGCAAGATACCGTGCTAAGTTCTTAGGCTGGATATCTCTCATCAGTCTCGTCTGTAAGATAAATCTTTGCTCTGAACGACTACAGAGAAAATAGTTGCTCTTCACTAACTAGAATTTTAGAGCCTTGAAAAAAATCATCTGCTATAATCCCCTCTTTTATATTCCAGAAAACTGAGGCCTAGAGAGATTAAATAATTTGCCAGAGGAAATACAGCTAGAAAGTGACTACAGCCAGCTGGAGACAAGCCACATCACCTGATTCCTAGTCTTGTGCTGATTTGACTCTTCCAAGTACCACTTTCTTCTACTTTCCCTTCTGACTCTGGCCATTAATTAAAATTTTTAAAATGCCTTTACATTAGTCATGGCTTTACATGTGACTTCCCTCTTGGAATTCAGACTTCTAGGATCAGATCCTTAGCTTCATCTTGTGGGAATTTGGGTGAACTACATTTACCCCATCTTGTATTTACCCCAGTCCTGAAGCTAGAGCAGGTCTCTTTCTATTCAATTATGGGTCTAGTTCAATTTCTGTCTTGTGAGAACACTTTATTCAATTATAGGTATTGTGAGAAAACTTTGTTGCATTATTTGAAACTAGCCCTGTGTGGTTGAGAAACTGGACCACCTCCATCTGTTGCTTAGAGACCCTCAACTAAAGACCTAGGTGGTGCTGACCAGAAACCTGGTCGGGTCTGAAGATCAATGTTTTCTCACAATTATGCATCTTGAGCAACTCGTATATCTTATATGAAAACTGACCCTGTATTGGTCAATCATTTATTATTTCCATGTTCTTTTGATTGTTTACAGAAACTTGCGGGGAGTAGGGTACCTTTTTTCTGATTTCAATGAAATGTACCTATTTGCCTGTTTTCTCTCCCCTTCCCAACTTGGAAAGTGCCTGATGTTTCTTCCAATTAGAAATCAGATAAACTAATTTTGTATCCTCATTAATTTTTTCTTTTAATTAATTGATCAAATTTAATTAATTGTTTTTAATACATAAAAATTCTGTCTCATTCTGTATTCTGCTTCTTTGGACAGACTGGATAGTCCATCAACCCATTTATTACTCCTATTTTGCTAACAAATTGTATAGCTTAAATTGTTTCCTCAGTTATTCTGCTCCACAGTCTGCCTTCTTCTCTGATCCTTTTGTCCAAGAGAACAACATATTGAAAGAAGTATGTAACATGTCGAAAGAAATTCTTAGGTCTAGATGTCTCAGGTAATGATTTGTGTTTACTGTATTTCGACAGAGAAATCTCAGCTTTAGTTACTTGTCAACTGCATCATTCATGGCTGCCAGAGCTTCCTCTTGGGTTCCTTTTGCTCCTGTGTGCTTGAAATCATTAAGATGGCCGTGTCTTCTTTCCTTGAAATCAGATTCCCAAAGAACTTTAATACAGTGAAATCCCATCTGCTCTTCAGTTAAGACCACATCATGTCATAATTATTCCCAATCATGTCTCATTTGGTCAGGAGGAGCAAGCATGACTAGGAGAGAATCTGCAGTGGGAGGAAAAATCTTCTTACAGCTGCACCATTGACCATGGAGAAGCTGGACCTGTAATGCTGGGAGAATGACTTCTCAGGAGGTGCCTAGAGAACATGTCATATGAGGTTTGGGGAAAAGAGCTGGTGATGTTTAGCCTAGAAAAAAAAACGCGGACAGAGGATGATAACTATCTTCAAGTGTTATGAACATAATCTTTCATAGTGAAAGACTTTTCTTCAGTGGAAGAGAGATAAGTCCTCACAGAATAACAGAATTTTAGAGTTAGAAGGAATCTCTGTAGTTCTATTCCCACCCCCCAAAGAATCTCTTCTTTAGAATTTTTTTCTTAGAAATTATCTAAGAAATAATCACCAAGTCTCTGCTTGAAACCCTCTGGTAGGTCTTGAAATCACCAACCAAGGCAGCCCATTTCACTTTTACATCATTGTAAGGAAACTGGGGCAGCTACGTGGCACAATGGATAGAATACCAGGCCTGGGGTCAGGAAGAACTGAATTCAAATCTGACTTCAGACACTTACTAGCTATGTGACCCTAGACAAGTCACTTAACTGCTGTTGGGCTCCATTTCTTCATCTGTAAAATGAGAAGGAAAATATCAAACTACTCCAGTATCTTTGCTGAGAAGATCCCAAATGGGGTCACAAAGAGTCAGACATGACTGAAAAATAATTGAACAACAATAAGGACACAATTCTTGATATCAACTCTAAATTTGCTTCTTTGCAACTTACAATTTGGTTGTTTCCTGGGGATAGAGGAGCGAGAAGACCGTTTTAACTTGTTCTGGCGTCACTTCACAGCAAGGCCAGGTCGCATCTAATTTGGTCAGCTCTACAGAAATCAGTCAAGTCATTTGAATTGACTAGTTAATTCGTTCCAAACTATCTGACTGGTATCCTTGCATAAACGTGCTATCAATGTTCAAATCTTGTTGCTACTGATTTTCTTGTTATAGGCAGTTACAGGCAGACTTTGTGGTGATACTAAAAAGGATGCTGTTAGATCTTGTACACTGGTATGAGTGTTCAGTCCCCCAAATCAATGTTCTGCAGATTGATACATATAGATGCTTTAGGAAGACAATCAAACTAAAAGAGAGTAGGAGCTGCAATGAAATAATAAATCCAGTAAACATCTATTAAAAGGCCAAAAGAAGCTATTTGTTGCAATCTTTAAGGTTTGATTGGGCTGGAAGACATTTTATGGTATAAGACTGACCCTCCCAAAAAAGTCAAGGTGATGGGGATGGGATCTGAACCAACCTAAAGAAAAGACTACGTCTTCAGGATCTAGACTCTAAAAAGGAGAAGCCCCTGGATTTTCCCATGTGGCCCAGGTCCTTGGTGTTCATCTGGGGCGATCTGCCCTTCCAGCTAATTAATTGCCCTTTAGTGGTCTACACCTGGTCCCACCCTAGACCACAACTCCTTTAATTCCATCCAGATCCCCTTCTCTGTTCCCATGGTCCTCTGCGTAAAAGATCCATTTTACCTCAATTAAAGTGCTTAGATTCCTTACAAATCCTGCTTGTGTTAGCGATACAAATGTTCAGATTCCATCTGCCCTACTTGTCAAAACAAGCTTCACAAAAGCTCCAGTTCCTTAAGAGTCTAGCCAATGCTTAGATTCCATCTTCTGGTCATTATGGAGGATTTTTATAATCATGCCCACTCTCTATCAACTTTCTAATAAACCTTTTCTTTGTCTGAAAGAAGGCTTGGGTCAAATTCATTTGGGCAGGACCCTACATTGCTATTTCAGGGTCTTAGCACCCCTAAAAGGGACTTGGTAAATACCATAAATCATAGCTAGGTCAGTCTGAGGGGTAATGTTGGACTTACCTGGCATTTTCATAGCAGCACCTAGCATTTCTAGTGCAATTTTCTCCTCATTTTAGATGTGTACTCTGTTACTTATGGTCATACATATTTGTGTTTTACTATTATAGAAACACCAATGAGGCTTCTATGCTGTACAGAACAGCATATCAAAGTCAGGGATTTTGCTGCTTTAAGATATGAATAATAATGGTAGAAATATGGATTGAGGCACAGAAGATGATAACCTTGATTTCTTTGCTTGAGTTTTCTTCTGACTCCTTGCTTCACTCATATATCATTCAAAGAGGCTTTTAGGAATAAAGTGAATGATTGCATGCTAGCCTCCACATAGCATCACAGTCAAGAATATAATAAGAATTTTCTAAACCTAATAGTCCAATAATTGTCTGAGACCAAGGCCTATGAATCTGCACCAGGAGAAAAACAGACAAAAGAGCAGATTTTTTTCTTGGGGTATTCTTTGGGGATAATCTTTGCTCGGGGAATTATTCTACCCTGGCTGCCTGGCTAAGGCATCTTAACCTTGGCTGCTTATCATCTCAGATATGCACTAAAAAGCATCAGCCTGCACTCTTCAAGGAGATGCTTTATAGCCACTGCCCCTTAGCATTTGGAAGCAGAGGGTAGCAGATAGCTCTGAAGAGGTGAAGCCCAACCTATTGTAGCATGGAGTACTTCCATAAACATGACACCAATGGAGATACTCAGCAAGGATAACCTGCCAGGGCATGCAAAATATACAGCATAAAGCAGCATGATTCTACCTGGAAGGGCATCTACAGCTCTTCAGCAGCAGAGTTATGAGTTGATCTTGCTAAAGTAAACAAGTCAGTGGGGACTCATGAGGGATGGTTGAGAATGGTTGCTGACCAATAGATTGCCAGAAATCCTCCAGGGATCCACGTATCAGAGATATCCTCAGGTAATGTACTACCATGATAATTTGATACTTTTGTTATAAACAAAAATCTATGCTCTGTCTAGTAATAAACCATGCTTGTTGGAGATCCAGGAAGTTTCATTATCTTTATTTTACATTTATTCTGTAATGAATAAATGGGTAGCCTCCCAAAAAAGACTACAAAGGATCAGACAAAGGCAAGTCCTTTTATGCTCTTCCCATTTGAATTCCATGCCATGTTCCTCCCTTCAGAGCTGGGATTGGTTCCAGCTCTTCTGAGTTACAATTTTCTGATCTGCCTGTTAAGCATGTGTGTTAATGTAAAGGTGGTGACCTTTGCTCGACCAGTCTAAGCCAGCCTAGCTCAGGCCCCTCTTTCCTGCATGTCCTGTGCAGGATCTCTTTCGAAACACCCATTGTTCCTGTAGAATATGTGGAAACCAAACTCCCAGCATTTCTTACACTTTGATGGATCTATATACATTAATATGTGCATATACCTACTCCAAAGGTAGAGATTGAAACTCCTCTATTCCATCTCATTTTGTATAACTCTTATCCATATGTTCCTATAAATTTGCTTCAGGAGATGCACCAGACATGATCGGGACCTTCTCCTAAATCTCCTGATGTTGTGTAGAGTGCATAGGTTGTCCATAGGTTATGCCTCGCTCATGCATATTCTTCCAGTGCTTGTTGTTGTTCTGTTATTTTTCAGTCATGTCCAACTCTTCCATGACCTCGTTTAAGGTTTATTTTTTTATTTTTTTGCAAAGATATTGTCATTTCTTTCTCCAGCTCATTTTACAGATGAGGAAAATGAGACAAACTAGGTTAAGTGCCCATAGCTAGTGCCTTCCTATGCTTATATTCATATTTTAAAGTAGTTTTTTTAAAAAATGAAACACTTTTAAGATATGTCCAATACTGGGCAGCTGGTGCAGTGAATAGAGCACCAGCCCTGAAGTCAGAGTTTAAATGTGGCCTCAGATGCTTGACACACTTACTAGTTGTGTGACCTTGGGCAAGTCACTTAACCCCAATTGCCCTCCAAAAAGCACACACACAAGAAAAAGATATGTCCAATTAAAGTTCAGTTCACAAGCATGGGGTGGGGGAAAATACCTTCTAATACAGTAAGATTTGACCAGATTAAGTTGGATTTATCACTTGGTGGATTTCTTTTTCTAGATGGGCTGGTGCCAGGGCAACAATGATAAGAATAAGTGTAGCACGTAAATGGGGGCAGCCAGGTGGTACAATAGATAGTGTGCTGGGCCTGAAGTCAGGAAGACTCATCTTCCTGAGTTGAAATCTGGTCTTAGAAACTTACTAGCTATGGGAGCCTGAACAAATTATTTGCCTCAGTTCCTCATTCTGAAGAAGGAAATGGCAAAACCACTCCAGTATCTTTGCAAAGAAGATCCATGGACATTGTCCATGGGATCACATAGAACTGAAAACAACTGAAAAACAAAAATAAAATCAGGTAAATGTTTCTCATTTTTTTTCCAGGTCATTTTATAAGTCTGAAATCTTGTTTTCATGAATAGCACCTTTTTCCTTCAGAACTCAAAAGTCTCCAGAACATGATTCAAAAGAATTTCTTCTTTGGAGGTCAGATGGCTTAGGCATTTCCTTTCTTCCTTCCAAGAATTAGTGCTTGCTAAATTGATCCAAGAAGGAGGTTTTCTTGAGGTAGTTCAAAGATTATAGATGCCATTTTGTGCCTGCTCACTAATTGTTCTTTTAGCTTATTAAAGCTCAAAGAAAAGTCTCATCCACCATCTGGACAGAATAATTCCTGAGAGCTATGCCAACCATTGTGGTTGGTACCCTTGAAGGTAGTGGTGATAATTATGGTGAGAAAAAGAACTACATCAAGGTGAGACAGGTTTGAGGAAGGAAGTAAGGGTTATGCTGTGTGTTCTTCAAGGGAAATGTGCTACAGTGCTGAATATGTATCTATCTCTGCACTGGTCTTTGGGTGACTTACAATTTTTTGTATGCTTGGAGAAATAGAATCACTGGAAGAATACTGATGTTAAAAAGATGAGCCCATTGTTCAGGAAAAATTCAGCAGCATTAAAACTGTACAATTTCCCAAATGCAACTCAACCTAGTCTACTCCTCTTATTGAACATGATGACCAGCTCATTATCTTAATGCAATGTTTTTCTAATATATATGTATTTTTGAACATGCTCTATCAACAGTGGGCATGTATCATTCATTTCATTTTTTCTGTGTGGAAAGTTAGACCAATTACTTTTAAAAATTCTGGGACTGGATACAAAGAACAACATACCATCCATAAACAGAATTTAATTGAAGGGATGGCCATTAATTGAATAATCATTTAACTACAAAGTTAGTTGAAACAATAAGTTTGGCAAAGGAGCATGATATAAAATAAGCCCACATTAATCATTACCATTTCCATATGTCATTAATAAAACCCTACAAGAAGAAATTGTAAAAGATACCCATTTAAAATAACTCTAGATAATAATATAAAATACCTGGGAGTATGCTTGCCAAGATAAATGCAGGAACTATATGAACTTAATTATAAAACATTTTATATGAATGAAAGTAGATTTAAATAATTGGCAAAAATTATTTGTTCATCAGTGGGCAGAGCCAATATAATGAAACATGAAAATTCTACCTAAACTAATCTACTTATTCAATACCATACCAATTAAATTACCAAAAAGTTATTTTATTGAGCAAGAAAAAATAATAAAATTCATTTGCAAGAAAAAAGGTAAAGAATATCAAAGGAATTAATGAAAAAATGTGAAGAAAAGAGACTTAGCAATACCAAATCTTAAACTCTATTAAAAGACAGTAATTATCAAAATTATCTGGTACTGGTTAAGAAATAGAATGATGTAGCATTTGAACAGAGTAGACATACAGTACAAAGTAGTAAGTGATTATAGTAACCTTATATTTGACAAATCTAATGAGTTAAGGTTTTGGAATGAAAAAATCAATATTTGGGAAAAATTATTGGGAAAACTGGCAAACAGTTTGGTGAAAACGGGGCATAGATCAATATCTTACACCACTTATCGAGATAAAATCAAAATGGATAAATGATCTAGATTTAAAGAGAGATATAAGGAGATTAGAACATGGAGCATATTTACCTATGGGACTTATGGACAGGAGAAGAAGTTATGAATAAACAAGAGAGAGTAAAGTTAGGTGGAAATGAGTAATTTTGATTATATTAAATTAAAAAGTATTGTACTAATAAAAACAATGTAGTCAAGATGAAAAGAAAAGCAGAAAATTGGGGAAAAGTTTATAGATAATTTCTCGGATAAACATCTTAGATCTTGAATAAGAACTTTGTCAAATTTATAACAATATGAGTAATTCTCCAACTGATAAATGATCAAAGGATACAAACCGGCAGTTTTTTGATGAAGTAACTGAAACTTCATTTGAAAAAATGCTCTAAATCATTAATGATTAGAGAAATGTAAATTAAAATAACTTTGAGATATCGTCTTACACCTATAAGATTGACTAAGATGACAGAAAGGGGAAAATGACAAATTTTGGAAGGAATGTGGAAAAATTGGGACACATTTAATGATCCAACCATTTTAGAAAACAGTCTGTAATTATGCTCAAAGTGTTATGAAACTGTGACCAGGCAATACCACTGCTAGGTCTGTTTTCTGAGGTGATCAGGGAAAAGGAAAATAACCTACATGTCCTAAAATATTTGTGGCAGCTCTCTTTGTGGTGGTAAGAACTGGAAACTGGAGGGCCTGTCAATTGGGGAATAACTAAACAAATGGTATATGATTGCAATGTAATATTTCTGTGCTATAAGAAATGATGACTTGGTTGATTTTTAAAAAAACATGGAAAGACTTGCATGAAATCATGAAGAATGAAAGGAGCAGAACCACAAGAACATTGTGTATAGTAGCAGCAATATTGTTAGAAGAAACTGAATGACTAAGTTATTCTGAGTATTACAAATACTCCAATTAACTACAGAGAACCTATGAAGAAAGAAGCTGTCCACCTTTAGAGAAAAAACAGATAAATAGAAGTATTATAGTATGGTTCTCTCTCTCTCTCTCTCTCTCTCTCTCTCTCTCTTTATCTCTCTCTCTCTCTCTCTCTTCTCTTCTCTTCTCTCTCTCTTTCTGAAATGGTGACCTCTAATGTGAGGTGGAGAGGGAGGGAGAAAAAATGGAAATAAAAAGTACACAGTAAAGAAAAAAAGAAAATTCAGAAGGAAGTATAGGGAAACAGTGTAGTTTTGAAAATGAAAGGTAGTATTTATGACATAGTTTTAAAATAAAGTAAATAATGTGCAATGGAGATAAATGGTTTCATATAGAATCCTCTCTTTGTGTTTGTGCCACATATGTGGAAATGCTTCTTTTTTCTTTTTTCTATTTAAGTTCAAAATTACTTTTAAAATACATAGTTAGATTCATTATAGGAACTTCTTAGGATTCCAGAATGATTGAATCTCAGAACTGGAAATGACTTCACAGTCTGAACCACGTACCTCCTCTGAACCAATACCTCTTCTTTAAGATACCCAACAAATGCTCATTCATCCTTTTGCTTGAAGATCACTGAGAAGGGGAAGCCCACTCACTGAATTAACACATTCTATTTTTTAACGATCTAGTTATTAAAGAACTGAATCTATTTATTTGTAACTTTCAAATGTGGCTCCCAGTTATGCTCTTTGAGGATGAATAGAAGAGATGAGAGTAAAGTGAAAAACTTCAAAGAGATAATGAATGTAAAGCACAAATCCAAAGTCCATTTTGATTTTAGTTAAAATTTATTTAGTTGTTGTTGTTATTATTATTAACAAATCATCCAATATTTAAAATAGGCATCATAAAGCTTTTCTCCAGATGAAGCATCCCTATTTCCTTCAGATCTGCATGAACCTGAGGTCACTACTTTCCTTATTGCACACTTCTAAATACTTTCCACTTTGTCAGTGTCTTTTCTTAACCTTATCACAATATTACAGATGTGATCACCAGCTTTAGAGATGTCTTCCATTTGAACTTGGTGCCAATTATCCACCATGATGGTGATAAACATTTTTTTCAAGTATGGATTGATGCTCTGCACAGTATTTATGGTAGGGTCAATGAACAAAGTTTTCTTACTGTTTTTTTCCAGAGATTTTATATGTGTGCATAGGAGACACCTTGTGCGAAAAGAGCACTAAGGTGGCATTTGCTCTCCTGAGTTAAATACTTTTTTTATGGTCAACAAAAGACAAGTATAATAAAAATGACAATAATATGACATACTATAATATAACATAACAATATAATATAGTATATAACATAACATAATATACTATAGATAATATAACATAACAATATAATAATAATGATTTTATATTCTGTATACTTTGCAGTCAATTATTATGACTGTCAAGATAAGGTCTCCTGTGGAATATGTTCGGCTCTTATACATAAATAACTAAAGGAAGAGGCTTAATATTAGTCTGGGTGCTCTCCCTAGCCAGATGTGGCAGCCCATAGCCTTGGCTATGAACTAAGGGACATTTCAGCCTACTCTTGTCAGAGAGAGGCTTTTGAGCCAAAGTGCTATAGAAGGTGATCAAGAGACCAGCAGATATCCTTAAAGAGCTGAGCATACAAGATAGGAGAGAGCTTATAGGTGATCAGACACGCCCAGAATATACTTTGTGACCTCCAGCCTGGAGGCAATAAAGAGGAAGCAGCCAACAGAACTCTGAGTAACATGCTGGTTTTATTCAAGGGCATCCACAGCCCTGCAGCATCAGAGGTATAAGATTTCTTAGCCCCAAAGTTGCCTATTTGTGTGTCCAGAGTGCATGTTGTCTTAATGCATGTCCTTTTCCCCTTGATGGTATAGTAAACTGTGAGAAAATATACCCCAGCTTCACATTTTTGGGGTCTTATCACTTAATGCTTCACATGATATGGGTGAATCAAAGGATACATTATTTCAAAACAAAAGACATTTAATCACTGTATCAAAATAAGGAGCAAGAAAAATAAGTGTCCTCTCATGTACACACCAAGACAGAAATCCAACAAATTTTCCCCTATCCTCAAAAAGGTGCTTCAGGCACTGAGAGGTGAAGGAGCTTGCCTGTTTTTTGACTGCCAGTATCTATCAGAAGCAGCATTTTATTTGAGACCTTCCTGATGCCAAGGTTATCCCTGTATCTACTATACCAACCTTCTTGTTGCTATAGGGGGGCTGTGCTGGGTCCTGGTCAGGCAAAATCTTTAAAATTCTATTGAGTTACAGATTCTGAAAAAGCTTTTTGACAAAACAGAGTACCTATTCCTATTAAAAATATCAGAGATATGGGAATAAATGGAGTTTTCCTTAAAAGGATAAGCGATATCTGTCTAAAACCTTCAGCAAATATTATATGTAATGGAGGTAAGTTAGACGCATTTCCAATAAAATCAGGGGTGAAACAAGGATGCCTGTTATCACCTTTATTATTCAGTATTGTACTGGTAATGTTAGCATTAGCAATAAGAGGAGAAAAATAAATTGAAGAAATTAGAATAGGCAATGAGGAAACAAAAGGATAGCTTTGCAGATGATATGATGGTATACTTAGAGAATCAACTAAAAAAACTACTTGAAATAATTAACAACTCTAGCAAAGCTGAAGGATATAAAATAAAAGCACATAAATCTTCAGCATTTCTATATATTACCAACAAAGCCAAGCAGCAAGAAATATAAAGAGAAATTCCATTTAAAATAACTATAGACATTATAAAATATTTGGTAGTCTCCCTGCCATAAAGACAATAACAAAACACTTTTCACACAAATAAAGTCAGATCTAAGCAATTGGAAAAGTATCAATTGCTCATGGGTAGGTCAAGCTAATATAATAAAAATGATAATTCTACCTAAAGGAATTTACTTACTCAGTACTATACCAATGAAACTACCAAAAATATTTTATAGAGCCTGAAAAATTAGTAACAAAATTTCTCTGGAAGAGCAAAAAATCAAGAATATTAAGGGAATTAATGGTAAAAATGCAAAGCAAGGTAATTTAGCTATATAAGACCTAAAGTTATAATAAAGTAACAATCATTAAAACTACATAAAAAACTACTGGCCAAGAAATAGAATGGTAGATCAGTGGAACAGGCTAGGTACAGAAGATACAGTAGTCAAGGACTATAGTAATCTACTGCTTGATTAACCCAAATACTCCAGCTTCTGGGATAAGAACTCATTATTTGAAAAAAAACTGCTTGAAAAACTGGAAAATAGTATGGCAGAAACTAAGCATAGACCAACATCTTATACAATATACCAAGATAAGCTCAAAATTGGTATGCTATATAAACGTAAAAGGTGATACCAAACACAAATTAGGGGAGCAAGGAATATTTACCTGGCAGATCTATGGAGAATGGAAGAATTTATGACCAAACAAGAGACAGGGAACATTATGAAAGGCAAAATGGATAATTTTGATTACATTAAATTAAAAAGTTTTTACAAAAACAAAACCCAATGTAACCAAAATTAGAAGGAAAGCAGAAAGCTCAAAAAACAATCTTACAGTCAGTGTTTCTGATAAAGGACTCATTTCTAAAAATATATAGAGAACTGAATCAAATTTATAAGAATACAATTTATTCCCCAATTGATAAATGGTCAAAGGATATCAACAGGCAGTTTTCAGATGGAGATGTTAAATCTATCTATAATCATATGAGAAAATGCTCTAAATCACTATTGATTAGAGAAATGCAACTCTGAGGTACTGCCTCATACCTGTCAGATTGGCTAATATGACAGAAAAGGAAAATGATAAATATTGGGAGATGTGGAAAAATTGGAACATTAGTGCTTTGTTGGTGGAGTCGTGAACTCATCCAACCATTTTGGAGAGTAATTTGGAACTATGCCCAAAGGGTGTAAAGCCAAAAGTAGATACCTGAGAGAATGCTACTGTGAACAGCCTTTTAAGATTTGGATTACACAGTATTAGTGAACACTCTGTTTATTCCATTACAAAACTTTATTCAGTACAATGTTCACAGATTCAACAGTTCACAATATTATATACAATCTTCAG
>CM053597.1:154841035-154865540 GCA_028646575.1 Pseudocheirus occidentalis
TCTCTCTCTCTCTCTCTCTCTCTCTCTCTCTCTCTCTCTCTCTCTCTCTCTCTCCCTCTCTTTCAGCTGGCTTCAATCTCCCTGAATCTTCCTTCATGAGGAGCAAATTCCAATTTTGTCTCTCTGTCTCTAGAATTCTTCTTTATATACAGCACTGGCCTACTGTTTCAGCCAATAGCCTTCTTCCAAGTCAACAGGGGAGTTCATACCTTCTCAACAGTGGACAGGGCTCACATCTTCAATACTTAGCCCTAAGTTACTAAGTGCTAAGTATCTGATAAACTGATTACTATTACAGATGTCTATTTCCACCACCATTTCCTCCTTGTTTCTGTAATTCTTTTTCCGCATCCCATTTGTGAGAAGTAGCAGGTTCAACTCTATTAACTCCTTTCTACATGAATCTATTACTTTTTTTCCTCTTCCCTTATCTTTATCCTATTAAAACTCTCTGAAACAGAACAAATCCACTCCTAGGCCCTCAATTTGTTCTTATTTAACTCCCTCAATGCTCTTTTAAAACAATATATCTTATGAGACTTTGATTCCCCTACCACTCAGTTAGAATTTTAGCATTTTACTGTCATATACCATCGTACAATTGCTCAAATAAATTTACCTTTCTACATTTCTCTTGACTTTACTGTTTATGGTATAAACTTCCAGATCTTATTTGATCCTGACTATGGATTCTTGATATTTGAACTGCTTCTTTATTTATGCATGGAACATTTATAGGGGCTCCAGATTTTTTTCTGACATTTTGTAGACTTTTCCTTTGGATATTTCTTTCAGGACGTTATTAGTGAATTTTTCTCTCTTTATTTTCCCCTCTAGCTCTAACAGATCTGCCCAGTTTTCATTTATAATTGCTTGAAATATAAACCAGTCTTTTTTACAATGGTTTTCATGGAGTCCTGATTTCTATGTCATTTTTTTTCTCCCCCAAAACAACAGATATCTTACTCTTTCTTCTCTTTGTTCGTCCATTTGCTTTTGTTCTAATATTCCTTGTTGTCTTATGGAATCATTGACTCCTCTTTGGTCTGTTCTACGTTTCAGAGATTCCATTTCTTGAATTAAATTGACTACTTTTTCATCTAATTCTTGTATATTCATTTAATTCAATCTATTCATGTATATATAATTTTGTCTCTGCTTATAGTTGCTAGAATTGCACTCTTTTTCTTTGGGGGAGTCTCTACATTTCCTATAATTTTTATACTGGTATGTGCTTTCTTTGATTTACTCATTTATCCAATTTTGGTTACTGAATTGAAACTTTGTGCTAGGGCCATGCTTTGGATCCTGCTGCACTTCTGGATGCTGTCATCAGCTCTGCTTGGTGTTGGCTTGAGTTTCTGGCAGGACCAGGTGTGGTGTGGGTCTTGATCCCAGACAATTAAAATGTTCCTCTTCTCTAATCTTAAACATACCTACCACTTCCTGTATCATCTGGTACTCTCTTGCATTCTTAGAGGCAAGATTGGATTGGAGAGTTATGTAAGCAGGATAGGAAGGGAAAATAAATAAAATATATTTCAGTCACCAAGCCTCTGCCCAAGGTTTCTGGCTCACCCCAGCCCACCTTGATTACTTAATTAGTTTACTTGACACTCCTTAATCCCATCCAGACCCCCTTTGTCTGTTCCCTTTGGACTACCCTAAACTATGCCCACTCCTTAATCCCATGCAAATCTTCCTACAATCTTTTTCCCTCTAAAAATCAGTCTTGTAAACTTCAAATGAGCTGACTCACTAGGAATCTTTCTTGGTATTACCAATAAAGCTCACCTGGACTTGGAAGACTTTAGTGGTTGAATTTTTTTGAGGCAGAGCTGTACTTTTTTCCTTTGCATTTTGGGGCACCCAGTATAGCTAGACTGCAATATACCCATGATTCCTGAAGGCTGAGGAACTATCATCAAAGTAAATTCCTTTTCAGGGGAATTTTTCTTAAATAATAGGTAAATCATGATGATGCATTTTTTAGGATTTCTCATGGGTGTCAGGGATTTAGGGACGGGATAAGGAAGATGGGATGACACAAGATAAGGGAGACAGGGGAAATTTTATGACCCAAGATGCAGAGGTGACAAGGAATTTTATCATCCAGGACAAGGGGAAAGTTTACTTTAGTATGCTCTCAGGCTCAGGAGGGTCTCCCAAGGTAATGAAAAAGCAACCCTTAATATTATTGTAACCCTCAGGGTACCTTTGTATCTATATCATTAGGATGCCAGGGAATGATCAACTCAACGCTTAGGGTATCTTTGTACTTTAGGGTTCTTCTAGAGAATAAACCAAGGATAGGACAACTCACCCTTTTGGGCACCTTGTATCCATATCATTACTTGTTACCTGTATGACTTTGAGTAAGTTATTTAACCTCTTGGCCTCAGTTTCATCATCGGTAAAATGAGAGAGTTGATTTAAATGACCTCAGGTTCCTTAAAACTGTAAACCTATGAGGCTACGTAGGGGGTGGTGGTAGTGAAAGGAAAAATAAATCAGCTTTATTCTTGGTTGAGATCATAAAAGTGAAGCAGAGTTCAGAGCAAAGAAGCAATATAAGCCTCATTTATTTTGTATAATCATAATAATAACCTAGTGCTCTTCTGCTTATGTTTTCACATTTCAAATACAACATATTTGTATAACTTTTCCCCACCTCACCATTACTCTCTCTTCGGACCCATATACACTAAAAGTCTGTTCTCATTTTTTATTAAGATTATGGAAACTAGAAAGTTGACTGAATCTGTGACTTACTTAATTGGCATAGAGGACTACTAGAAGAGAAATCTCCTTTTTACATTCAAGTCAGTAACTTCTCTGTAAGTGACTATAGCTATATAGTCATTATATAGACCATAACTATATGACACAGGAAGTGACGCTGTAACTATACAATAGTGTTAGATAATCGCTTAGGGCACTGGGGGAACTCAAGTGAGTTACAGTTGCAAGTCAGCATCTGTGGGAGATGAGACTTGAACCCAGGTCTTTCTAACTGAAGCCAGCTCAGTATCCAACATGCCATGCTGAACCCTCTTGTACTGTACCGCGAGCTCATCTGAAGCAATTGTGTGCATGAGACTTCCCTTGTTCGTCTAACAGTATTTATTGTCAGAGAGGAAACCAAGTTCCTATCCGAAGATACTCATGTTGCTTTATTTACAAGCCACCAGAGGTCACCATTGAGGAGCCAAAGCTTCCCTTCACAAGGGAGTAGGGTAGGAATTGGTTGCTGAGCATCAAATTGGTATCTCCTGTATATATCAGCACAATGCATTAATTACAGAGGCAGCCTCTGCAGTGTAGCATGAGGACGGAAAGGAGTGGAAGCTGTTAGCCATCTCAGCTTTCCTGGCCCTCATAATTATGTCAACCAATAGGGTGTACATGGACTCACTCAGGCTAGGGTTCCTATTTTTGTCATTTGGGATTCTTAAAGAGTACGGTGTTTTCACACTACATACTCTTTCACATAGGGCATTGGATATCATGAGGTAATCGGAGAATGGGTCAGGAGGAAAGGAGGGTTGAGTGTGTGATGTGTCTTTGATTCAAGCCCACGTGATCTTGGGCTGCATTAAAGGAGACTGTGTTCAGAAGAAAGAGGTACTAATTCAGCTCATTTCTGTCCTGGGTAAACTACCTGGTGTAATCAGCAACAATGGGCAAACAATTTTAGAAAGGTTATTGACAAGCTAGGAACCTTTCAGAGGATAAGGGCAAGGTGATAAAGGAACTAGAAACCATGCCATATGAACTGAATAAGTGGGGCCAGGAGAAGAGAAGAATGAGGGGAAGGAGGGGCATTAGGGTTATCCTCTCAAGTATTTGAAAAGCTGTTGTATGAAAGGGGGATTAGACTTATTCTGATTGATCCCAGAGGACAGCACTAAAAATAATGGGTATAACTGGGCTTAATGTAAGGAAAAACTTCCCCATGAGGGATAAAAAAATTAATTTTTTGTGATTTTTAGTTTTATTTTGAAGAATAACAACTTTTTAACCCTAAGAATCCTGTGCCTTGCTGAGAACTGCCGTTCTGTAAAAAGCAAACTTAAAAAACTCTGATGATCAGCCTTTTCAAGAAATGCCAGTGTAATGCACTAGTAGTTGAGAAATTATATTATATAAAAGTATATTATTGACAAATAAACTAAGAAAATGCTGTTCAAGAGACTAATAAACTTTTTTTGGATACAATTATAAATCTATCCCTAACTAATGAATAGATTAATTATTGTTTGTAGGCCTTAGGCTAATTTTGGCTTGTAATATATTCATTAATTCAATAAATATTAAGTACCAAATACAAAATAAAGACTATAATGCCTAAATGTAGGCCATCAATTCCAAAATTAGATTATTTTTGAGAATAAAACTATATAATATATATTTATATGTATATACACACACATATGTGTATATATACATGTATATATACATGTGTATATTTATGTGCATATATGCATTCACACACTAAAAATAACATCAATTATAGGCTGCATTCAGATCTTATATAAATCAAATTTTGGTGGAAACTGTAGCCCATATTCAGGCTAGTCCAGCATGTGCAAGACAGTGTGCTATCCTCTGGGGAAGATCCAGAGATAAATAAGACAGCATCTTTGCCTTCCAGATAGTGATAGATAAGATATATACAAATATATTATAAATTAGAATGTGGTGAATACATAACAAGACTGTAAAATATCCTTGGGTCTTTTGGGAAGAAAACATTTCCCCCTTTGAGGTGAGGTGGGAAATCACACAAGATTTCAAAGAGATGGTCATGATTTTCAAGATGACACTTGAAGTAATGTGAAGATAGTATAAGAATAAACAAGAGATGAATGAATGAGTAAAAATACATTGAATATTACGAGTTGAAACATGACATAAGATATAAGACTACTGCAAAAGAATACAAAAGACTTGGAGGATTGTATAACAATACATGGTAACATCAAGCCAAGTGAGATAATCTAGCAATCGCCTGACCAATTTGATTACTCAAATATTCCTCATGTTCTGAAATGGAAATAGAACTTCAAAAGTATATCAGTGTCCATTTCTCCCCCACCACCTTAGCAGACCTGAAGCTGAGACATAACTTCATTTTCTCCCCAACTGTCTTCAATCAAGCCACACTAGCCTCTTGACTGTTTCTCAGATCAAACACTCCATGGGTCTGGCTGTTCCTAACATGGAATACTTTCACTCCTCTCTGCCTTCTGGCTTCCTTAGCTCCTTTTAATCCCCCCCCTAAAATCTTGCTATTTTCTCCTGATTTCTCTTAATTATAATGCCTTCCCTCTTGAATGATTTCTTGTAAATAGTTTGTTTTACACAGTTGTTTGCATTGTTGTCACCTCTACTAGACTGTAAGCCCTGTGAAAACAGGCACTGCCTTTTGCCTTTCTTTTATCACCAGTATTTATCAGTCCCTGGCACATAACAGATGCTCAATAAATGCTTATTAACTGATTGACTTTTTCTAAAGGAATCAAAACCTCTTTTCAAATCCCCACTGCTACCATTATTAATCACATTCAACAAACATTTGGCAGCAACCAGCTTTTATTTAACTATAATTGGACACAAGACTAACCTCCCTCCCCTCCTATATCAGATATTTTGTAATTGTGCCTTCCCTCTGGATTACATCTTAGGAGCTAGTACGGTAGCTCTTATCCACAGTCAAAAAATCTATTTGTTGTCCTAGCTTTGCCATTTCACAGTTGTGTAATCCTGTGCCAGTTGAAACCTGTGCCATCTGTACCTCCTGGGGTTGAAACAATAGACAGGAAAGCATCCTCTAAATTAGCTCTCACTAAATAAAAGGAAGGCATAATTTGAGTTGGTCTCTTACAGTTGAAGAGAAAGGTGATCACATTAATCTATTCCCATATGGTGGAAAGGTATCGGCAATAGAAATGTTGAGAAAACGTTTCAATAAAGCTTTGTCACTTTTGGCATCAGTTCCATTTCTGAAAGCTACAACTAAGGCTATAATGGTGTGTGTGTGTATGTGTGTGTGTGTGCATGCGCATGCGTGCGTGCGTGTGTGTGTGTGTGTATGTGTCCAGTGACTGGTGTGCAGCTAGGATTGCTAGATTTAAAAAAAAAATTTCTTCAGCCCTGTATTCAAGCTTCCATGCTGCTATGGCATGGCAGCTGATATCTTAGCACCCTGGCATTTCACATTTCAGCTTTCTAATTGAATTATTCTTCACAGTATCCTGGGAAGGTGAGGAAACCCTTTGGCCTAAAAAAGAAAACTGAGACCCACAGGGGCTTTACTAACTTACCCAAGATCTCTGGAGGAGTAGCCAGCAGAACAAAGGAAGGCGACAAGTACTGCTGACTTCCCAGGGAGGTCTCAGGGCCATGCTAAAAAAATATATCTGGAAAGCTCAGGGGAACTTATCAGGAAATAGTACATGTGACAGTTAGATAAAAATTCAGGTTAGACTGTATGACAAAAAGCAAAAACAACAATAGCGCAATGAAGTACTGCATATACATGTTAGCCTCTTTCAATACGTTGATTAGTTACTCTGAATTGATTTTTCTCTCCTCCATTTTCCTTTTTTATTATAAGGATTTGTATTGGAGCAGCTAGGTGGCACAGTGAATAGAGCACCAGCCCTGGAGTCTGGAGGATCTGAGTTCAAATCTTGTCTCAGACAATTGACACACTTACTAGCTGTGTGACCTTGGGCAAGTTACTTAACCCCAATTGCCTTACATTCCCCCCTCTAAAACAAAACAAAAAATAAGCAAACAAACGAAAACCAAGAATTTGTCCCTATGGCCTTCTCACTCTGGAAGAGCCCTCCATGGCTCCCCATTTCCCATTGACCAGTTCCTTCTGGAACCTCCACTTTGAGGAAGTGTCCAAACCAGTCAGTTTCACTCCTTGGCTTCTCTCCTAGCTCTGCCCCTGACTCTGGATTTCTCCACCAAACCCCTGTGTAACTTTTCCCTAATTCATGAGCCTCATATTTTTTCAGCTATCTTTCATGTGTCATTTTCACCTATTAGAACAGAAGTTCCTTGAAAGCAAAGTCTTTCTGTTTGTGCTTATATTCCCAGTCTTTAGCATAGTGCCTGGCATTTGCTTCAAGTCGGGTTCCTAATAAATGCTTATTGACTTAGCTTTCTGGCAGAGATGGGGAGAGGGAATGTCAGGTCAAGTCAACAAAGCATTTATAAGCACTGTGCTAAGTGCTGGAGATATAAAAAGAGGCAAAAATCAGTCCCAACCCTTGAACAACTCAGTCTAATGGGGGGGGGGGTAGGGAGTACAACATGCAAATAATTGTAATAAAGAAAAAAAAGGAAAGAAGGCCAGGTAAGTTTGCTTTTCTTCAAATTTTGCTCTCCTAATCTCTCAATAGTACCTCTCATTCTCATAAACTAGTCTTCATGTATCATGGTTTCAAATCGCTTTATCTTTGTTATGGCTAGCATCTGTGTTAGCTCATTGGGGGCCTCTCTCTCTGATCAAAAGCCTTTTCTGGGCCCATATTCTGTAAGAATGGGTTTAATACCAGTGTTATTGATTTTTTCTCTTTTTTTCAGAGCTATGTTACTTAGCAGATGAGGAGTTGCACATACTTTAGTGGATTTTGGCTTCCGTAACCAATTTAGTAGATTTTAGCTTCCGTAACCAATTTAGTAGATTTTAGCTTCCATGACCATTGTTCTATCGGTATTGATGGCCACCCTGGCTGGAGTGTGATCAAAAGGTCAGGAACCCTGGTGTGTGGTCTAGTCCACAAGGCCAGCGCTATCCAAGAAAAGCAATCTAACTAGGCACTTGCTTTGAGTTCTTATCATATGCACAGATCAAGACCAGCAGCTATTTTAAAGGGAATTTCCAGGGATAAATCTGCTTGGTGTAAAGTCTTTTCTTCTGCACATTGTTGTGCTGATAAATGTTTAACAACTGACTCTATAGCAGAAAAAACCATAAATTTTAAAATTTCTTAAATGTAAATTATCACAAATTGGCCACTTTAAAAAATAAAACTTCTATTTATCAGTTCTTTCTCTGGAAGCAGATAGCATTTTCCTTCGTAAGCCCTTTGTAGTTAATTTGGATACTTATAGTAGACAAAATGACTTAGTCAAAGTTGTTTTTAAAACAATATTACTGTTATACAACATTGGTTCTGCTCATTTTGCTCTTCATTATTTCATGTAAGTCTATCCATGTTTTTCTGACATGATTGAGCTCATCATTTCTTAGAACACAGTAGTATCCACGACAATCATGTGCCACAACTTATTCAGTCATTCCCCAACTGTTATACCTTTCTGCAATTTCCAGTTTTTTGCTACAATAAAGAGAAGTGCTATCAATATTTTAGACCATATAGGTTCTTGATCTTTTTCTCTAATCTTGCTCTTACTGGGTCAAAACGGTATTGTTGATGGTTCAATAACTCTTTGGACATCATTCTAGATTGCTCTTTAAAATGGTTGTTACATCAATTGGGGAATGGCTGAATAAGCTGTGGTATATAAATGTAATGGAATACTACTGTGCTATAAGAAATGAGGAGCGGATGGACTTCGTAATAACCTGGAGAGACTTATATATACTGATGCTGAGTGAGGAGAGCAGAACCAGGAGAAATTTGTACACAATTACAGGCACATCGTATCTGCAATGACTAACTTCAATAGACTGGGCTCCTCTTAGCAACACAAGGTTATAGGACAACTCCAAAAGACTCATGATTGAAGGAGATATCCACATCCAGAGAAGGAGATGCAGAGTCTGAGTGCAGATTGAAACAAACTACTTGCTGTGTTTCTTTTTCTTGTTTTGTTTTGTTTCCTCTTTCCCCCCTGATCATTGTATCACTTAACAATCCTTCTTTACAACCTGACTAATGATTAATGGGGTAGGTCCTGTATCCGAGTGCATGCCGTCATGATGGGGGAGGGGGAGAAGGATGGGAGAAAATCTGAAACTCAAGGGACTGTGGAACTGAATGTTGTAAACTAAAAGTAAATAAACTAATTTAATAAATTAAAAAAATTAAATGGTTGGGCCAGTTCACGATTCTACCAACAATGAATTAGAACCCTAATTTTTCCACATCTCCAACATTTGTTTCTCCCTCAGTCATTTTAGCCAATCTGATAGGCATAAAATGGTATCTCAAGGTTGTTTTAATTTGTATTTCTTTAATAATGATTTGGAGCATTTTTCTTACGACTATAAATTATTTTGATTTCTTCGTCAGAAAATTGCCTGTTCAAATCCTTTGACCATTGATCAGCTGCGTAATTATGCATTCTTATAGATTTTACAAACTTATTTGAGAAGCTGTCTCCCTTCCCCCTTTAAAATTCCCCTCCTGAAGTTTTCTTTCCTTCTGATCTTGATAGCATTTGTTTTATTCCTCACTCTGCTCTTTATCTCGTTTATTTATAAATTGTTCACCTACCTCTAAGTCAGATGAATGATACATTCCATGTTCTTCAAATTTTCTCATAATAGCTCTTTTTATATCCAGGTCATACATCCATTTTGACCTTATCTTGGTAAATGGTGTAAAGCATCTGTCTGTACTCAATTTCTGCCATGCTCTTTTCCAGTTTTCCCAACAATTTTTATCAAGTAATTTTTTAATCCCCAAATTTGGTCTTTACATTTGTTAAATCCAAGGTTATTATCTATTAGCTGCTATAAATTGTGTCTACTCTGTTCCACTGATGTACCTTACTATTTCTTAGCCAGCATAAGATAGTTTTGATAATTACTGCCTTATATGCCGTTTGTGTGAGTTTCTAATGTCTGTCTCTGAAGGCTAATAATACCTTAGGATCTGGGCCTCAAGGAATGTTGTTTCTCTTGTCTTTTTGTTTCTGTCTCACACTGTTTTTCTGTTTCTGTCTTTGACTCCTTGTCTCTATGTCTACATTTTTGTCCTTTGTCTGCCTAGACACAGGAGAATTTTTTGTTTTTTTGCTTTAGATGCTATGTCTATCTGTGGGCAAGAGAGGATACCAGGGATAGTGCTAGTGAGCATATTCCTGAAGCTCTCTGTTCCTAGTCTTCAGAGCTGTGCCTGGGAGAGGGGGTCTTTTCTTACACTCAACTGACCTTTAGACACACTCTGCTTTATCAGTGCTCCTCTTCAGATGTGTTGCCTAGAACTCAACACACACAATGCTCCAGAAATCATTTTACCATAGAAAAATAATTTTTGTACCTTTCAGTTTATTGAGCTTAAGGTGTGGCATAGGTGCCCTGTCACAGTGTTAATTCATCCAATAAAACCTATGTGTTTTTCACATGACCTAGTCTCTCTGGCTTTGTCTTCCCCATCCTGTACTTCTGCTGTGGTTTGTTTGTTTTTTTACCTCTAATATAGACTTTGTATGTGTCCTTATTACATTTAATCTTGTTGGCTTTGATTTATCATTCTAGTCTAGTCCATTGAGAAGTTGTTGAGAATGTTTGGATGCTAAGCCAAACATCCCCTCTCAGCTTCAAGTCATCTATAAATGTGATAAACATGGGGCCCCTGCTTTTATCCACATTACTGATAACAAAGCTGACAAGAATGGATCATCTGTTTCAACTCTCCTTTCTGCAAATAAGCTAAGTGAACCACAAAGAGAGTAAATAGCAGGCTCAAGGTCACCTACCCAGGTAGCAACAAAAAGACAAAAATTTAGAGTAACTTATTCCTGCCGAGCTTCCTAACTTTGCCATATTGCCTGCTTAGGTTGATAAATACACATACGCAATGCACATATATATGTATATATGGACATACATACATGCATGTATGTGTATAGATGTGTGTGTATTTGTACACACACACAAGCTAGATAGCCCAGTCTTGTGATTTCATATTGTCTTATCTCATGATTGCATTGAAAAAGGAGATTACTGATGAGAAAACTCTCTACGGATCTGTAACTTTCCTTCAAACTATAGTCTTGGAGAGTTTCCTAGGTCCGTGCAAGGTTAGGTGACTTACTGAGGTTCATAAAGACTGATTGTGTCAGAAACCAGATCTTCAAGACTCTGACATTGACTCTCAATTCACTCTCCCACATTGCTTCTGCTTTTTACATTTCATCTCATTCTCTCTTTATGTATATACGTACATGCATACATATGTGATAAATATTATTCATTTCTCTTATTTGCACATTGTATAATTGTATGTGTTAAATACTTATTTGTACATTGTTTACGATACAAAAATGTTTTGGGAAGGGGGGGCAAAGTAATTATTTGGATTTGAGAAAACTGGGAAGAGGAAAAGGAGAGAATAATCAAATGAAGAAGAGAAGGGAAGGAGGGGTGTTATTAGAATTAGGTCAGAGAGAGAGGCATGAAAGGCTCATTATTGAGCTAAAGGACCAAGTTATAGAATAACATAAGCTAAGGCTGAGTCTTCTGGGGAAGGTTGTATTTAGTTGTACCTATGCTGATCCTTTTACCCTATGAGAGTTCACCTTTATTCCAGGGATGGGGAGAAGTGGAAGGACACGGAGAAAAGACTAAGGAATAAAACACAAACCTATGAAATCTTCAGGATTTAGTCCATCCAAGACTGAGAGAAGCCATTGAATAAAATCCACTGTCCACTCACTGCATGCATGCATGTTGTGGAATTGTTGTGCCAATGCATATGAGTAGTCCAATAATTCTCACAGAATTCCAAACTTTTTTTTAGAGGAGTTAATAACTTAGTAACCATATGTTTTGCATTCATCAATACTAGCTGATATTCAGGGTAGAACATTGAAATCAGTGATAAAGTGAAGTGCAAAAATGACATTTGAGGACAAATCACATCTGGGCAGCCAGCCACAGTCGAATCAGAGAAGTATGTGCTAGTCGGTTAGGCCAGAGGGTTACTTTCTTTTTAAGCTGGTCAGGAAAATACTAAACAGGGTGACGATGAAGGTATAATCTTCTACCTTATACCAAAAGGACAGAGTGATACTACTTATAAAATCATACAAAGGGGAAGGTTATTTAGCCCTGCCTGTACACTTAAGATTCTCTAAGACCATGTATCTAGAAAAAGATCATCCAACTATTTTTTTTGGAAGCCTTTCAATTAGGGTAAATCCACTGTCTCTTGAGGCAGCCTATCCTACTTTTGGGTAATATGGGGGATCTTTTGCTTTCTGTCAATGCTAAACCTGCATTTTTTACAACTTTACCTTTCTTTACACTAGTGCCACAAGTACCTAAGAATGCTGGACCGAGAGTCAGGAAGACCTGAGTTCAAATCCTACCTCACATATTTGTGTGACCCTGTCTACAAATTTAGCCTCTGCTTGCCTCAGTTTCTTCAACTGGAAAATGGAAATAATACTAGCACAGACTTCATAGGGTGTTGTGAAGATCAAATGAGATTTTTTTTTGGAGAGGGGAAGGCAAGGCAGTTGGGTTAAATGCCTTGCCCAAGGTCACATCAAATGGGATATTTGTAAGTGCTTGGTACAGTGCCTGCTGCATAGTAGGTCTTATCAAAATGCCTATTACAATCTCATGATTCCCATCCCATTGCTTCTAGTTTTCTTCTATGGTTAAGCAGGTCAAATTCCTTTTCTACAAACCTTAAGGTACTTAAAAACAGATATCATGTGTCCCTTTTCCAAATTTCTCTTCTTTTAGCTCAGTGGTTCTCAACTTTCCTAATGCCATGATCCTTTAATACAGTTCCTCATGTTGCAGTGACCCCCAACCGTCAAATTATTTTCATTGCTACTTCATAACTGTAATTTTGCTACTGTTATGAATTGTAATGTAAATATCTGATATGGAGAATGTATTTTCATTGTTACAAATTGAACATAACCCACAGGCTGAGAACCGCTGTTTTAGATAAACATTTCCTTTTTCCAGCTAATCCTCATTGGGCATGATTTCAAGTCTCCTCATCATCCTGCTTGCCCTCTTCAATGTACGTTAGTTTATTAATGTCCATGAAATGGAGCAACCAGAACTGAAGAAGTGGCATAGCAGATGGAATGCTGGGCCAGGATCATGAAGATCTGAGTTCAAATCTAGCATTTTGACATTCACTACCTGTGTGACTTAGAGTAAGTCACCACCTCTACTTGCCTAATCTGTAAAATGGGACAGTAATAATAGAACATCCAAGGCGTGTGAGAGTTGAGATAACATGTGTAAAGCTCTCAGCATAGTCTAGCTCATAGCCCAGGCTTAGTAAATGAACCTTTCTTTCCCTCCTTCCTACCTTCCTTCTTTCTCTCCCACTATATTCCAGCTGTAGTATGATCAGGGCAGAGTCCAGCAGGGCTATGTAAACTCCTTCCTTTTTGTAACCTTCCTTCCCCACACCCGACGCACAGGAGCCCAGTGCCTGGTATAGTAGTTGCTTAATAAGTAACAATTAATCAGTTACTGTTGTTCAGTTGTTTTCAGTCTTGTTTGACTCCTTGTGACCTCATCTGGGGTTTTCTTGGCAGAGATACTGGAGTGGTTAGCCGTTTCCTTCTTCAGCTCATTTTATAGATGAGGAAACTGACTTGTCCAGGATCACACAAAGCCAGTAAATGTCTGAGGTCACATTTGAACTCTAGTCTTCCTGATTACAGGCCCTGTGCTTTATGTACTATGGCACCAACTAGCTGCCACCTTGCTCTAATTAATCAATTACCCTCAATTAGGCTCTCCTTATTTCTGGACACTGTTTCTATTGTAGCCTGTGTTCACATTAACTTTCTCTGAATTTGCACTCTGCTAAGATGAGACTATTTATTATAAGAGATGATGAACTCAATGATCTTAGGAAAAACATGGAAAGACTTGGATGAAATAATGAAGAGTAGAATGAGCAGAACCAAGAGAACATTGTATATACAGCAAAAGTAGTATTGTTTTAAAATGACTTTGAGAGAATTAAGTCATTTTGACTTATGTCTTTTATAGTTTGGGTATATGGAGAAAGATGCTGTCTGCATCCAAAGAAAACTGATAATTAGAAAGGATGCATGGAATTTTGTGGGGGCACACACACACACACACCTGTTTGTGTCTAATGGTAGCCATCTCTATTTTGGGGGAAGGGAAGAAGAAAAATTTACATGATAACTTTTATATATTTAAAAGGAATAAGAAGTTGTACATATTGTATTTTCATTTTCATGTGAAATCATCTTTTATTATACTATGCAATGGAAATTCTTGTTTTTATTCCATAAATTTAAAGTATACATGTACATGTGTTTATATACATGTAGACATATGCACATATGAATATATAATGTGTATGTATATACATATTCATAGAAATGCATGCATACATATAAATGAGACAAAGGAAAATTCAACTGAACCTCTCGGTCCTCTCTGCTGCAGAAGCTGTGGCACATGTTCTGCTTCTTAACAGGGCATATCTCTTAGAGAAATAGTCCCCAGTCATATGTGAACTTCAAAAGCTATTTTTTTTTCTGATCTGATGATCAGACTTGTGATTTCATCAGGATAGGGAGCTTTCTTTGCAGAATTTCTTCACCTAATGTAGAATGATACCTTCTCTGAAACTTAGAGCGTGTGAGAGTTGCCTGGGGGCCCTACAAGGTCAAGCATATTTTTTTCCTAGGGTCATACAGCCAGGATGTATCAGAGGGAACACTTGAACACAAATCTTCCTTGTCCTGAGCTTATCTCTCTAACCACTAAACATGGAATCTCTTACTTCCCCAAAATTCTCTTCCTATTTATGTGATGCCTTTGATTCAATCCTAATTTAGGAGTGATAAAGTACCATACTGTATGCTGAGATACATGAAATTCTAAGATTGACTCTAAAGCCCAGAGTGAAGACAAAAAGGAAGGATACATAGACTTTGATTGCTATAATTAATTTTAAATGGAGTTCATAATGTCCTTTGAGTAGTATTATACCTGCCCTCTTCCTTTGAGTCACACTTGGACAATCACGTACTTTGGCAAGGACCGTGTTGATCTTTCTCATGCTTGAACACCCCTTATCATCTGTCTTGAATTTCAACTATGGTTCCACTAGCCTTTGTTTGTTAGGTCAAGAAAGATTTTAAAGCCTGTGGGCTGAAACATCCTAAATCTTCCCCTTTCCTGACACAGTAAGCATTCAGATATAGGTTATACATGTGCACTTACATACCATTTTCATATTAGTCATTTTGCACAAGAAGACTTGAATAAAGGAAAAAAATAAAGTGAAAAATAGCATGCTTCAGTCTGCATTCAAATCATTTCTTTCTCTGGAGGCAGTTAGTATAGTTCATTAGTCCTTTGGGATTGTCGTGGTTCATTGTACTACTGAGAAGTAGCTTGTGCACAGTTCTTCATTGAACAATATTGTTGTTACCGTGTACAACATGCTCCTGACTCTGTTCAGTTTACAATGCATCAGTTCATGTAAGTCTTTCCAGGTTTTTCTGAAATCACCCTGCTTGTCATTTCTTATAGCGTAATATTCCATTACATTATACCATAGCTTGTTTTGCCATTCCCCAATTGATGGGCATCCCTTTGATTTCCAATTCTTAGATACCACAAAAACACTTGGGAATTTTTTTCTCAAGCGCTCCTATATTCACTCAAATTCAATATTTTTATTTTCAGTTTGAACTTGCTTCTTTGATTTTTAGCATTTTTATTTTTGTATTCCATTAAAAAACTTTAAATTTAAAAAAATATTTGTGGGCTCAATTCATTGGTTTATTTTTTCTTTGTTGTTGTTCTTGATTAAGGTAATTAGAAACATAAAAGTCCTCCAAATGAGAGCTTTGGTTCCATCCCAAAAGATTTGATATGTTATCTCATTGCAATTAGGATGCAACGACTTTTATATATTTAGCTTCTATAGACTCAGCCTCTTCATCTCCATATGGAAACAATCTGTTCTGAAAGGTAGAGTGTGGTGACTCAAATGATTTTCAGGCTTTTACTACATCAGAAGACTCATAACCTCATGTTTACAGTATCTTTTGTGCTCTTCATTAATCAGAAAGCTATATCAACACAACCAGGGGCTACCAAGAAAGTATGTCAACAAAGGTACAGCTTGAACCTTGACACCCACACTCTCATGCCAATCAGTACTTTCATGACTTTTACTAGATGAGCTTTCTAGCATAGGCCATACTACAGGAAAAAAAATTACAACTGTCTTCTCCAAGAATCAACATGGAAAAATTTTTCTATATCCAAAAAAATTCCACAATTGATCTATCCATCCCCACTAGCTATCATCCCATATCTCTTCTCTCTTTTGGTGACTAAATTCTTTAAAAAGACCATCTATAATCAGTGCTTCCTTTCCTTTAGCTCTCTTAACTCTCTGCTGCCTGCTTTCCAGCTCATTATTAAGCTGAAATTGCTCTCCCCAAAGTTGCCAATGATCTCTCAACTGCTAAGTTTAATGGGCTCGTATCAGTCCTTATTCTTTTTATATTCTCTTCAGTCTTTTGTCCTTTATATACTCTTTTCTCTAGGTTTTGGTGGCCCAGAACTTTTCCTAGTTCTTTTCCTACCTGTTTAAACACTCCTTCACAGTCATTTGTTTCTTTCCTTTGACCATTTTATCAGTTGGGGAATGGCTCTTATTTTTTGTAAATTTATAAATGACTTTTTAGATATTTTACTCTTTTCTATATTTGAGAAATGAGGCCTTTATCAGGGAAACTTGGTTTAAATTTTTTTTCACAGTTATGATTTCCAACTGTTTTCCCCTTTATCCTATTTCTCTGATGCTTATTCTATTTCTTTCTTTTCACTCTTTCCCTAAAAAAGTGTTTTATTTCTGACTGCCACCTCCCCCAATCTGTCTTCTCTTCTATCCTTCTATCAGTCTCCTTTTATTTCCTTCCCCTCTTTACTGTAGGGTAAGATAGATTTCTATACCCAATTGAGCATGTATGCTTTCCCCTACTTAAGCCAATTCCAATAAGAGAAAAGTTCATGTGTTCCCTGTCACCCCTCCCATTTTTCCCCTCCCCTGTAATAGCTTGTTCTTACCTCATTTATGTGAGATAATTTATCCCATTCCACCTCTCCCTTTTCTCCCAGTGCATTCCTCTTTCTCACCCCTTAATTTTATCTTTTGCCGTCATATTCAATTCATACCTGTGCCCTGTCTATATATACTCTTTAAGTGCCCTGAAGAGGAAGTTCTTATGAATTAGAAATATTATCTTCCCATGTAGGAATTCAAACAGTTTAACCTAAGTCCCTTATGATTTCTCTTTCCTGTTTATCTTTTTATGCTTCTCTTGGGACTTGTATTTGAAAATCTAATTTTCCATTCAGCTCTGGTTTTTTCATCAGGAATACTTGAAAGTATTTCATTTAATGTACTTTTTCCCCCTGAAGGATGATACTCAGTTTTGCTGGATAGGTGATTCTTAGTCATAATCCTAGATCCTTTTCCCTCTGGAAGCCCTCTACTTCTTTGAGGTGGAAGCCACCAAATCTTGTGTTATCCTGACTGTGGCTCCATGATACTTAAATTGTTTCTTTCTGGCTGCTTTCAATATTTTCTTTACCTGGGAGCTCTGGAATATGGCCATACCGTTCCTGGGGGTTTTTACTTGGGGATCTCTTTTAGGAGATGATTGAATTCTTTCAATTTCTGTTTTATCCTCTGGTTCTAGACTATCAGGGAAGTTTTCCTATTTTTTCATTCTTTTAGTGTTTTGGTTGATCATTTTTTGATTTCTTAGTCATAAGCTTTCACTTGCCCAATTCTAATTTTTAAAGAATTATTTTCTTTGATAAGCTTTTGTATCTCCATTCCAATTTGGCCAATTTTACTTTTTAAAGAATTCTTTTCCATTTTTGTACCTTTTACCATTTAGCCTAGTCTGTTTTATGGTTTTATTTTCTTCAGATTTTTTTGTATCTCCTGTTGAAGTTTTCATGATTTTCTTGCTTCACTCATTTTTCTTCCCAATTTTTCCTCTAGCTCTCTTCCATGATTTTAAAAATCCTTTTGGAATTCTTACATTGCCTGAGAATTATTCATATTTTTCTTGGGAGGCTTTGGATATAGGAGTTTTGTTTTGATCTTCCCTGTCACCATAGTAATTTCCTATAGTCAGATTGTTTTTTTCTGCTTGCTCATTTTCTAGTCTATTTCTTGAGTTTTGCTAAAGTTGTGTTTCCAGGGTGGACGGTGCCCTGTACCAAGCTCCAGGCTTTCAGAGATATTTCTAGGGCCCTGTGAAGTTTTTGGTTTTTCCAAGATGGTATGATCTAAGGAGAGGTGTATTTATTATTCTCCTGGCCTTTGCTCTGGTCTGTGAATGACCACAAGCATTCATTTCTATCCTGGAACTGTGACCAGGGCCCCCAGTTCCACTGCAGCTGAAAGCTCTGGTATGCTAGTATTCATTCTCTCCCCAGAACAACTGCTGAAGACTGCAACTGGGATCTGAGTGGGTTAACCAATGGAGTTCTGCCCCTGGTACCAGTCAAGAGATCCCTATAATCTTCTTCTAACCAGCTATTCAACCCCCTTACCATCTCTGGGCTGGGAGCTCTAGAAGTTGCTGCTGCCACTGCTGATTTTTTCGGGTCTGTTCTGTCCAGGTCTCAGACCATTTGCTCACACCATAGCCACGGTCCAGGAATCACTGTAGCTTTAATATCATCTCTGCCCTATATTTCAAGTCTCTTTTAAATACAACAGGGAACTCAGACATCTGGGAAGATTTGTCAAGACCCTCATTCCCTAAGGCAACTCATGTTGCTAGATTTGTTTCATTGTGGATAGGGTGGCTAAACCAGGCAAAATGAGGTTCCTTGGGAATCAGTTCCTTACAGGTGGAGATTCAGTGGACTAATAGAGGAGGCAGGATGCTAGGGGCTGAACTGGAGGTTGTAGACTCTGGCATAGTTGCCACCTGTTTGTTGAGTTCACAAACACTTAAGGGAGAAGCCTACTGTGTCCTTATCTTCTTGTTAAAAGGAATATATATATCACATTATTCATAATAGGCAACCCGGGACAAAAAGTGATTGATTGTATTATGCTGTACCATATGTTCAGTAGCAACTAGTGTCCAGTAATTGGTAACCACTTTTTAAAAGTGATATAGTGGCCACTTAAGGTAATTGGTAGCTCTAATAGCCTTCTAACATGGTATCACTTATCCCGATCATTCCTTGGTACTTGCCAAAGGCTTAACTTGGCCAGGTCTTTATGGACAGAGACCTACCAGAAACATGGAACTTTTAGAGTGATAAGAGCCCAAGGAGATAGACTGCTGGACATCAGACTTTACCTCTTCCTGGGCTATAGCCTGTTCTGGGGACTTGAAGGAGGCAGACTTGTGGATGACTCAATAAATGAGGGCCATAAAGATAACCAAGTGAGAAAAGTGGGTTCTCTAAAACTTTAAGAGTCCAGTAAGTCTCTACACTTCATTTTTAAGATTGGGGGAAAGAGAATGTAGCTTATTCTGGATTGTACCCAGAATCCTCTAGGGTTTCCCTATCAACTATATTCTCCCAAACTTGTCTAGATCCTAGATTTTCTTAGTGTTTGATTTCCCACTCTTTATCCTTTCTATGGAGCACCTAAGACTTCTGATCTAAGACCTCTGCCACTGTGGCCTCATGTGGTCTGGTCAATATTATGGAGGGGAGGGGAGAGAGGGGCTGTGATTCTGGTACCTAAAAATTATACAAGCTAACAGCTGTACAATTCCTGAAGTTAAAAAGGATACCAGCTCAAATAAAACACTATTCTGGCTCTGCAGTCACCATGGCAATATACAAGACTAGGTCAGAAAGATCCTAAAGAGCAATGGAAATATTGGAATTTCACTAAAAGCCTCAAGAAGAATTCCCCATAGTCTGAGCTTCTAGTGTTTTACATGACCTCTCTCCCCCTCAAAGGACCAACTTAGTCTTCATAAAACAGATGCTTCTTCTACAATACATTTCACTGAAGGCAAGGTCCAAAAAAATTTTAGAGGACCTTTGACAATAGCATAGTATAGTCTTAAACAACTCTGACCTCATAAGCAACACTAGAAGAAGAATATAATACCAAAAAAATGAAAAGATGTGCAAAACTGGGGCAAAAAATGTCAAACGTCTCCGTAGGGCAGAGGGAATTCCATTGAAACCTCCCAACCCCAAGTCTTAATATTCTGGGTCTTTTATGCCTGGTTATTGAAGCATCTAAATGGCTTCCCCACCCACTTAAATGATCAGTCTAAGCTATAAAAAACAGATAGTGTTCCTATTACACTTTGTAGTCAAATCATTTTTGCTTTTCCTTTCCTCACTTCCTTCCTTGCTCCTATTTCTTTTTCTCTTTCTTTTCTGAGAAGAGTGGGAAACAGGTTATTTTTTTTTGCTTTTTGGAGGGAGAATTGCAGAGCAATTGGGGTTAAGTGACTTTCCCAAGGTCACACAGCTAGTACATGTTAAGTGTCTGAGGCAGGATTTGAACCCAGGTCCTCTTGACTCCAGAACTGGTGCTCTATTCATTGCACCACCTAGCCACCTCAAGAAGCAGGTTTTTTTGTTTTTGTTTTTGAGAGAGACATTTTTGTACCAATTACTTTTACCATTTTACAAATATCTCTTTATACATAATGACATTCCCCACATATAACAGGGCACCCCTCAAAGGACAGCAGAATAGACATCTCTAGCCTCTTCTCCAAGGAATACTAGTTTCCTACCAAGAGGGGAAGTAGGTGGCTGCTGCTCTGTTCTTTTCAGAGAGGGGTAGTGAGCTATAATTAGGTCTATCTGACCCCTTAAATATTGTTAGTCTAGGAGATGTATTCAGATTCAAGCTGAATCTTGTTCTCTATTTATTAAAGGGGAAAGCCAACCCTTCCCACTAAATACAAGTTCCACAAGTAAAACATATAGCAAGTAGCAAAGAAACTCATTTATCTAAGTCAAGAACAAAATAGAAATCAGAAAGTATACACAGGAGAACATATTGCAGACAACATAGAGTAAAGGAACTCTCCCACTGGGAGTGAAGTAACTTATCTCAACTAAGAGAGAATCTCACCCAAGGGGAAATTCCTTGAAAACTTTAGTGTAGCAAGTGGGGACATGATGGAGACTACTAGCTCCTCTCATGTCAACTTCTTTTCAGAGTGTTATTCCCTTTTTATCAACCTGAAATGGGGTTGACATTGTCCATCTTCTCTAGAAGTTGGAAGCTAGAAGCATCTGAAGGTACTGCAGAGCCCAAAGAGACTAGAGTGCTTTCTCTCTCTCTCTCTCTCTCTCTCTCTCTCTCTCTCTCTCTCTCTCTCTCTCTCTCTCTCTCTCTCTCTCTCTCTCTCTCTCCCCAACTCCAGCTCATCTACCTCTCTCCATCAACTGTTGATCCACAAATGAGGAGAGAGCTCCATGCTAATGGGATTTGAGCACTTGGATTACATTGCTCTCCTGGGCTGAAACTCTTTGCATTCCCTTGTAAGGATCATCTGAGGCAAGTCTTAAAACCCATAACTATACAGTATAAACACAAACATAAGTGCTTGAAAACAAGGGTGATTTTCTTGGTATCCCAGGCAACCAAACTTCTGTATCATTAACTGAAATTAAATAAATATACATTAACAGCAGATTCAATAAACATGGTGCTATACAAAATATCACCTGGGAGGATAGTACAATGACAATTGCCTGATTACATACAAGATAAAATAATGCACATTTAAAAAGCACATGCATATCCATAGTTCATACTCATCAATCAAAAGCAATAAGTATGATTAACCAAAAAAAAAAAAGGCTAGCTATCTGAAACACTACCACTATGCCTATATATCAATTAGGATTTAGGTTACATATAAAAATGGATTAAATTTAACTATCAATGGGAAGTATACTGGTGGGGGCTCACAAACACCAGTTCTTGAAACATATATCTTCAAGTTCATTTCTACTATTTTGAGGAGTGTCCTAGTCAACTATTCTTAGAATATCTGGCCTGCCAAAATGAGGACAAGTTGGTGAAGCAACCCTACATGGAATATGCATGGCAGCATCTCAACACTTACTCCTTATAAAATGGCTCAGGTCAAGTGCTGTCATGTCTCCTAGAACCATCACTCTGGCATCTACCTCCCCACATTTTCTTTGTATGTTTCTCCATTGTTCATTGGTCTTACAGATACTATGGCACAGTGCGTTGCACTGCTAATTGTAATTGCTTCTTTAGTTTTTAGTTTGGCCCCAGAACTTCTTGGTATTTGGCCATCAGTGTGATCACTCTTCCCAGTAAGCTCCTACATGTTCCGTGTAGCTGCTTTGACCCAGAGGGACCATATTCTTTTTTTTCAATCATATTTAAATCCTATTTCTCATGTACCTTCTGTCTCAAGATGGTAGACAAGGGAAAAGATGCTTGAATCCTTTTGGAATGAGTCTTTATGGTGCAAGTATTCTAAAATTGTAAACATCTAGAAGAATAAAGTAGACATTGTCATTGCTGGGTCATTGACATCATGACAATAGTGTCCCTGGTGATTGGACTGAACTCACAATTTGCTCCAATTTCTTTGCTTCATTTCAAGGTGGGAGAATGATGAACATTCAGAAGATACCGTATACCAAGGGATTGTAACTTAGGTCTAGTCCTGAATGGGCTCCTAGAATTGAGAAGGCTGGTGTCTGGGTTCTCATCAGCTACACAGGTTTGCTGTTTGTCTCAGATGACTTTTTAGACTGTTACAAAACTAGATAGTGCCTCCTTACATGGCAGTTAGTTCAGCCTTTGGATCTAGTCACTGAGGGCAGTGGGGGTTAGAGATCCACTGTCCAGTTGTTGGGAAAAGAAGTCTTGGTAATAGAGTAAAAGACTAAGTGTAAGAAGCAGAGCCTACCTTCCAAGGCATTCAGTGGCTACCTATCTGAGAACTTGTTTATGGAGGAGCGATGTGCTATTGTGTTCTCAGACTGTTATAGTGGGTGTAAGACATGATAAGTTCTGCTTCCATGCATTACAGGCTACTGCCATCCATCTGACTCACACCTAGCAGGGCAGTGGGGGTTAACAGGTCTGAGATGTTTATATTTCCTCAAATGGATTTGCTTAAGAGAGGGCAATCACTGTGGGTGGTGCCTTCATATGTGGATGTAGGTCATGGTGTGAGGAGGCCTCTCAATCTGCTTCTAGAAGTGGACTTGGGTAGGATCTCACTCTCTTGAATTGAGATTCTTTTTTTAAATTAAATTTTATGTTAATTTTTTATTTATATCACAATTTTTCATTTATATCACATTACATCAAAATCACAAGATTTTGAGTTACAAATTTTCTCCCGATCTTTCCCCTACCCACCACCCCAAAACAGTAATCCCACTGTATACCCCTTCCCCCAATCTTCTCTCTCCTTCCTATATCCTCCTCCATTCCTCCTTTGACTTTCTGGTAGGGCAAGATGGATCTCCTTACCCCAGTGCATGTATATCGTATTTCCCTGTTGCATGTAAATAATAATAATAATGTTGATGATAATAATAATAACAATAACAACAACAATAATAATATTTGTAAACATTTGATTTTAAAACTTTGAATTCCAGATTCTTTCGCTTCCTCCCTTGTCACCCACCCTTACTGGGAAGATAAGCAATTCAAAATAGGTTGTTTGCATGTAGCTATGCAAAACATTTCCATAGTGGATATATTGTGAAAGACTGACTATATTTCCCTCTCTGTCCTATCCTGCCCCTCCCCCACTTGTTCTATTTTCTCCTTTGACCCTGTCTGATTTCAAAAGTGTGTGCTTCTAACTACGCTACTCCCCCCCTCGCCAATCTGCTCTCCCCTCTGTCATCCTTCCTCTCATCCCCTTCCCCCTTACTCTCCTGTAGGGCAAGATACTCTATTTATTGTGTATGTCATTCCCTCCCTAAGCCAACTTCAGTGAGAGTAAGGTTGACCCATTTCCTCTTGCCTTCCTGTTCTTCCCCGTCATTGTAACAGATTTCCCTCATCTCTTCTATATGAGATAATTTACTCTACTCTGTCTCTCCCCATCTCTTCTCACTATATTCCTCCCTCATCTCTAAATTTCACCTTTTAAGTATCATCCTTTCCTATTCAATTGATCCTGTACCTTCTGTCTATGTATACCTGTACACATATATACACACACTCACATATGTATTCATATGCCCATATACCCTCCTATATAGACATATATATGTATGTATACATATACACATACATACAGACACACACACATATATTTATAGTCCCTTTAACTGTTCAACTGTCCTCATACTGAGAAAAGTTTCGTAAGTTACAATTATTGTTTTTCCATGTAGGTATGTAAATCGTTCAATTCTGATAAGTTCTTTATGATTTCTTTTCCCTGTTTATCTTCTCTTGCTTCTCTTGCTTCTTGTATTTGAATGTCAAATTTTCTATTTAACTCTGGTTTTTTCATCAAGAATACTTGAAAGTCCTTCACCTCATTGAATGACCAT
>CM053597.1:154865640-154909534 GCA_028646575.1 Pseudocheirus occidentalis
TAGGTGAATTTTGGTTTTAATCCTAGCTCCTTTGACCTCCAGAATATCATATTCCAAGCCCTTTGATCCCTTAATGTAGAAGCTGCTAGATCCTGTATTATCAGGATTGTGTTTCTACAATATTCAAATTGTTTCTTTTTGACTATTTGTAATATTTTCTCCTTGATCTGGGAACTCCAGAACCTGCCTATAATATTCTTAAGGAGTTTTCTTTTTGGGATCTTTTTCAAGAGGTGATCAGTGAATTCTTTCCATTTCTATTTTGCCCTCTGGTTCTAAAATATCAGGGCAATTTTCCTTGAGAATTTCTAGAAGGATGATTTCTAGGGTTTTTTTTTTGATCCCGACTTTCAAGTAGTCCAAATAATTTTTAAATTGTCTCTCCTGGATCTATTTTCCAGATAAGTGGTTTTTCCAGTGAGTTATTTCACATTGCCTTCTATTTTCTCATTTGCTTGGATTTGTTTAATAGGTTCTTGATTTCTCATAAAGTCATTAGCTTTCATTTGCTCCAATCTTATTCCAAAGAAATTATTATCTTCAGTGAGCTTTTGAGATTCTTTTTCCACCTGGCAAATTTAGCTTTTTAAGGCATTCTTCTCATTGGTTTTTTGGGCCTCTTTTGCCATTTGAGTTAGTCTATTATTTAAGGTGTTAGTTTCTTCAGTCAGGTTGTTGACTCTCTTCTCATGAATTTCTTGCATCATTCTCATTTATCTTCCCAATTTTTCCTTCACTTTTCTTATTTGGTTTTCAAAATCCTTCTTAAGCTCCTCTGTGACCTATAACCAGTTCATATTTTTCTTAGAAGCTTTTGGTGCAGGAGTTCTGACTTAGTTGTCTTTCTGCTCTTCCATGCTTTGATCCTTTCTGTCCCCCCAAAAGGAATCTAGAGTTGGATTGCTGTGCTTGCTGTGCTTCCCTTGCTTGTTCATGTTGCATCAATTACTTGACTTCTGTGCTCTTTGCCACAGTAAAACTCTGCTTCCAGAGAGGAGAGCTTTGTCCCAAATTGCTGGGGTTTTTGCAGCTGCTGGAGCTATTAGTAGGGTGCCCTCTCTGAAGTCTCTACAGGCACTGGCACCTGGTCACATACCTCAGGACCTCCATCCAAGACGGCGATCCAGATCCAAGCAGGTTAAAGAAAGAGCAGTAATCCCTCAGAATGGTCGCTTGGTCTCCCTACAATTTGCAGGCCAGGAGTTCTGAAGCAGTCATTTGGCAGCAGCTACACGGCCGCTGCACCTTCCTCACTTCTCCCTTCTGGGGGCAGAGGCCGGACTGCACTCTTGGTCGCCCTGTTCCCAAAGTCCACACTCACCTTTTACTTTGCCTTTGGCATTTATGGGTTGATAATTCTGGAAATGGCCACAGCTGTTGGTGACCCACTCTCCTGAAGTCCCTCCTGTTGCAGCTGATGGGGCCACCCTGGGGCTAAAACCACTAGCTCTTGCAGGACTGGACTTGGCTTCCAGCACACTATGATGAACCTTTCTTGCTAGGCTGCTTTCAGTAAGAGATTTCTTTCTCTCTGTCATTTTGTGGGTTCTGTACCTCTAAGATTTGTTTTGAGTCATATTTTAAAGGTATTTGAGATGGTTATGGGGGGAGCTCATGGAGTTTTCCTGCTTTTATGCCACCATCTTGGCTCCCTTGAATTGAGATTCTGAAAGAAGCAGTAGAGTCTAAGGTAGGAATCTTGGCATCAGTGTTGGCTTCCACTGGCCCTTGGTGGAAATGTAGATGTTTTCTCAAATGGAGTCAGTGACAGAGGGAGAAATATATAGGACCTTGAAGGCAAGATAAAGATCCACCCCCACATTGTGTTTTAAATGGACATTGAAGGTACTTCCTCCCCCCCGCACCCCACCAAAACCAACCAAAAAAACTCTACATCTTTTCCATCAGCCTGCTGTGGAAGAGCTTCCTTCCACAATTCAGTAGCAAAAAAATAAAATATACAAACCACATCAAATCTGAAATCTGATGAGTTAGAATCCTAGATCTGCCACCTGTCTCAGGTTCCATCTTCTGTTAAATGAAGCTAATAATACGTACACTAAGCACCTGGTGTTGTGAGCACTAAATAGGAAGTGTAAAGCCATGCAGAAAGAACTTCATAAATGTAAATGTCAGTTAGTTATTTAATACTCTGATATTTTAATTTTCCTTAATGTTGCTGGTGTGGGAGTTCCTTCCACCTATGAAGATTACAACCCCTTTATATCCTAATAGACCACCTTAGTAAGTTGCTGTAGTAAAACACATTTTTAAATGATTACATACATAACTTTTATATAGTTGAAAGGAATAGCAAATTTTACATAATAGAGTTGCAGTTACATGTACAATCATTTTTTTCCTATTCTATGTTATGGAAATGCTTGTTTTTATTAAGTTCTGAATAAAATAAAATAAAATAATTTTACTTCCAACCTGGTGGATTTAGCTAGATTGGTCCTTAGGTGAGGATATCTATAAATGTTAGTTTTATTATTATCTTATTAAGTTGCTATAGCCACAAAAATGCATTCTACTTATGGGGTACTTGGGTCCCTATACTTGAACCCCAGTTCCAAAATCACTTACAGTTCCAAAATCACATTTGTTCCTAGCCTCAAAACTCTGGCAGTTTCTCTCCAGCTCAAGGGCAGCATGCCCTAGAAAAATACCTCTTTCTGATATAGTAGCCAGCTGCACCTATAGAATTTTGTAGTTTGACTCAGCTGTGTTCTGGCTGAACTGTCTGTGTACTGGGTTATAAATATATTTACTGCTCATTGATCTGTCTTTTATATTGTAGACTTAGTCATGTGTATATTCCCTTAAGTTTATCTTGTTTTACAAAACATTGATGGGGGCTACCTTGGTATTTCTCAGTTAGCTCTGACAGTTAATTGACTTAAGGCTTAAAATCACACCTCCCTGTAGCCCCACCTTTGGTTATTTCCCAGTGAACTCTGGGTAAAATACCTGCTCAGTAATTGTTAAAAGTTCATGTTCCTTTAAGAACTGATCACTCCTTAACCACTCCCTAATCCCAGCCTGGCTCACCTAGTTAGCATACTTGGCACATGTTTTACTATAGTTTATCCTGTATAAACTTTAACTGCGTCCCTCTAAGTTTGCAGATTCCCTAAGAACTCTTGCCCACTGAAAAGTCTAACAATAAACTTTTGCTGCCTTTACATAAAGAATGCTTGAGTCTGTGAATTCATTCCAGGCCACCTTGCCCTGGAAACTCTGGTCTCAGGATCCCAGTATCCCTGGGGGGTTCTCCCTCAACATTTCTGGCCCCTCATCCATGCTCCATCTAACTTGGCTAGATTAGTTCCCAGATGATTAGATACACCATTCATCAGAGGATGGTGCTCAGTGTTTCACTGGTGTGGCCTTTGCGTACCCAGGCTCCCATTCTCATTCATTTGGTGGGGATTGTAATGGAATCTAAAGTTTTATCAAATTAGTGTGAGGAAAGCACAGAAGATGGAAAGAAGGAGGGCACCATGAGGTCTCCAGGCCAGGCAGGGAAAGAAGATCATTGTGCTGAAACGTGATTACTTCAGAATCTTGCTTAGGGCTGCTTTAATGAGAACTCCGTGGCAGCTACCTTTATGAAGGCACCACATTTTACATTTTGATTCCTCCTTTATACGGCGAAGTTTTTTAGATCTTTTCTGGTGATATACCCCCTTTTGTGTTGCCAGAGTGCTTACTATAGAATATTTTTTCTACTTAAAATCCAGGGCAATCAGTTTAATGGTTTTTTTTCCCTCTTTTTCCCTTCTTCCTCCCATATTTTAGAGAGTAAATTGTGTCGAATATTCACAGAATTCAGTAATCTTAGAGCCCTATGCTAGGGAAAAAATAGTTTCCATTCCCTAGTCACCTAATAGGGATTGGCCCTTCTTTTTTATACAACTCTCCCCTCCCCCAAACTTACTCCTAACCCAGGAGTGGGGAACCTGACCCTCCAGCCTTCAGGTTCCCCATCCTGTCCTAATCATTCCATTTCCCTACCCTTCCATAGCAAACACTCACTTAGATGAAATAAGTCAGCTTTATAGGAAATTAGAAAGCTTCCTGTTTAGCAGGAGTGAGAAAAGAAATGGAGAGTAGATAAATACAGTAGGTCTCTGTAGCACCTCCAGGTGGGCCTGATCAGACAAGCAGCAAGTTCTGTCCAGGCAGATCATTCTTTGAGTGAATGAGACAGGTAAGCCTTCCAAATCCTCACAAATATTGTCAATCCCAGATAGTGCCATCCTCCACTTGCAATCAGCTACTACAACTGGTGAACATTGGAATCCCTTTACTTCTCTTTGTGGTGTTCCCGAGCTCGCAGAATTCCTTTCTTCCTCATGGCTTCCTCATTCTGTTCCTTCTAGTCTTTTTTAACTGAGAAAATTACATTTCCTAATAGGTCCCACAGCAGATAAAAGGCTACACTGGTATGATGCCCATATTAATCTTTCCATTCTGAAAACACTTCATTTTGGACCGTTAGTCCTTTAGTTCTCTGTACCTTACATCTAAAAAAAAATTATACGTTCTTCCAGGAAAGACAACAAACCCTACCCATAAGTATCTTCATGAAAGTACACATTAATCAGGGGAATAACCTGCTAATTTTATGAGTGTCTCAATCAGCTTGATGAAATTAGAGTCATATAGGGGAATCTCAAGAAAGAGTAGGTGTGCCTGCTACCCCCTTGCTGAAAAGCTACAGAGAATTCCCAGTGACTAAAAAGATAATTACATGACTGGGAATCAGGAGGCAAGACTTGTCAAAGAAGCTGCCCCTTTCTGTGGTCTCTAAATAGCCTCAAACTATATTATGAAGCAACAATCATCAAAAAAGTCCATAGTGTTTATAGAAGACAAATAGAACAGACTAAATAGGGAAGAATAAGAAATAATTGAATTCTAATCCAGAATTTGATGAAAACTCCAAAAAATAAATTTCCTAGAGAAAAATTCCGTATTTGATGAAGATTGCTTAAAAAACTGGAATACAGTCTCATTTCCAAGATACTAAAAATATTCTAATCTATAAGAGTAAGAGCCATTTCCCAGGTGATAGTCAAATAAATGAAAAGGTATTTTTCTAAGGAAGAGTTCCATGCTATCACAACCATATGAAAACATTTTCCAAATCCCTAGTAATTAGAGAAATGCAAATTAAAGCATCTTTGAGGTTCCATCTCACACATATAGAAATTGACAATAAAGGAAAATGATGAATGTTGAAGGGATTGGGAGGAGGAAACAAGTCAATATACTGTTAGTAGAGCTGTGATTTGGTATTGCCATTTTGGTGAGCAATTTGTAGTTATGTTCCAAAAATTACCAATGTATGCACACTCCTTGACCTTGTGATATACCCCAAATAGATCAAAGAAGAAGGAGAAAAAAGCCACATATTAAAAAAAATCATAGCACCTCTTTATGTAGAACTGGAAAATTAAGGTTATGGTGCCCCTCAATTGGGGAATGTGGTGGTATAAATGTAATAGAGTACTATTGTGCCATAAGGCATGATAAAAAGGATGATTTTAGAGAGACTTGGAAATACTTTTATGACTAATGTAGAGTTAAGTGAGTAGGCACAGAGCAATTTATACAATAATAACCACACTGCAAAAACAATTTGAAAGACATAAGAATTCTGATAGATACAATGAAAAACCACAACTCCAAATGACTCTTGATGAAGCATGCTACCTATCTCCTGAAAGAAAGGTGATGAACTCAGAACATAAAATTAGACATATATTTTTTTTGGACAGGGTCAATTTGGGAGTTTGTTTTGTGCATATTTGTCACAAGGATTTTGTTTTCCTTTTTTTTGTGCTTAGTGGTTGAAGAGAGTGTTGGGACAAAGAAAGAGCTTTAAAAATTTTAATTTAAAAAAGAAATGATTTTTTTCTTTGCAAAAACACACACCCAAAGTAGGGAAAAAAAGCAATTCACATATCTTTCGTATCATAACTAGGTATAGTGGATGAATTTGTAACTAAACAAAGAATAGAGACAAAAGATGAAAGGGGTAATTTTGATCACATGACATTAAAAAGTTTACACAAGCAAATGTAAAGTAAGAAGAGAAATCAACTGGGAAAAAGTCTTTTGTCTCTTTTCCGATTAGAATGAGATATCAAAGATACATAGTCTACTAACAAAAATATGTGACAGATAAAGCTCAAAGGATACCACTGAATACTTCTCCAAGGAAGATTGCACATTGCTACGTTAATATGCAAGAATGCTACAAATCATTAGAGGAATGTAAATCAAAACAAACCATTCACCCAATATATGGTCTAAACTAAGGTAACAAAAGACGGAAAACAACAATATTGGAGGTACTGTAGAAAGATAGTCATATTTAGGCACCACTGAGAGTAGAGCTATAGATTGGTCTAAACATTCCAGAAAACAATCTGGGATTATGAAAAGTAAGTAATTAAAATGTAAATACCTTTTAGTAAGAGATTCTATTATTAGGTATATACCTCAATTGACCAATGAGAAAAAGAAAGATTCCCAAATACACCCAATTATTTATATACTTCAAATGTGTTCATATTTGTTGATATTTATGTAACACTTTTTGAAATAGCAAGGAACTGGAAACAGTGCATTCCCACTAATATCTACATAAATTGTGGTACTTGTGTAAAATGGTATACAGTGAACATGATGAATACAACGAAACATGGGCAGACTTACAGGAACTAATGAAAAATGAAGTAAGCAGATCAGAAAAACCATAAATACCTTGACTACAGCAATAGAAAATGAAAGAACCACTAGCACAAAACAAAAAGAAATTTGACTGTTGTGGAGTCATAAAGACTAAGCTTAGGTCCCAAGAAGATATGAAAAGAAATATGCTCCATGGTTCGTTTACAGAGGACTTAGAAAATTGCATATATTTTCAGATTCTTTCAGTGTGTGGATTGGTTTGACTAAATTTATTTTCCTCTTTTTCATGGTACATAATAAGGGATAATTCTTTGGGAGTGGATAAAAGAATACTGGGGGAAATCTATGTGATATAAAATATCAAAAATTTATTAACGAAGTAAAATTATCTAAATCATCAGTTGATCCCCTTGTAAAGCAGAATATTATTGACCCTGGGGAGAGGGAAGTCTGTGCCATTACTGTCTGTCTCTTCAGGAATTGGAAATATCTGTCCCAGAATGGAGACTTAAAGGAGTTTGCATGTTCAAGCATACAGCCTCAAAGTAAACTTTCCCAGTTCAAGAGACGGTTATAGCTGGGACACAGATCAGTTTCCTGATGAACAGAAGCATTCTTGCTCTTCTATGTGTTTTGAGAAGTTGGTTTATGGACAATGTTCATAAAATGAAACTTCTTGTGATGAGGAGGGGCAATTTTGATTTCCTAGGCAGTGTGGTACCAAAATCTAGCCTTCTAGCTAGATAATGGAACTTTCCTGTTTAGTGCCAGCCTTGGGTTGAAAATTCTTCATAGTAAACATAGGTTTGAGTGTTTCCAAGTTCAAGAATTTATTTTCTAGAGTTTCCTGATGTGGCACACTTCTTGTGGGGAGGAGAGGGAAAACATCTGTTTACACTTCTCTCCTTTGCCCTACTTGCGTAGCTAAAAGGGCACCTGTATCTTGGTGAAGCAAAAAATCTAGACTTTATTTTCTTTGACTAGTTTATTTTTCTATAGAGTTTAAATAATGACTGGCCCACATCTAATATCCATATTGTTATTTAAAGCATTTGTATGGGAGCTTGAAATCTTGTTTTTTACCTTTGGGGGAAGCCCAGTGATAAGCTCTATCTAAAATTTAATTTGAATATTTCTTGGAATAATTTCTGGTAGGGGCAATGAACTAAAAAGAGATAAATGACCCTTTGAGGGTTCAGTTCCAAGGACCAAACCAGGTCCATATAGTATCAGTTACATTTAGGATAATTGCATTAGTAAAATATGCTTTTACTTATTCATTTATTCAGTAAGCCAGGGCTTCTTAAACTTTCTGCTCATGACCACTTTTTGCCCAAGAAATTTTTACTTCCACCATCTTGCCTCTGCTCCAACTTTTTTTTGGGGGGGGAGGCAAGACAATTGGGGTTAAGTGACTTGCCCAAAGTCACACAACTAGTAAGTGTGTTAAGTGTCTCAGGCTGAATTTGAACTCAGGTCCTCTTGACTTCAGGGCTGGTACTCTAGTCACTGTGCCACTTAACTGCTCCTCCAATGAATTTTTAAATAACTCCAAGTATAAAGGTATATAAAATTGGTGTACAAATCCGACATTTCCTAATAATACATCATAAAGAAATTTTAAAACAAATTTTGGTATACATATAATTTTACCATTTATTAAAGACGAAAGCAAATTTACATACTAATGAGATTGAGGTACTTGTTTTTTATTTTTTAAATCTTGGCAGAATATTACCACAGGACATAGAGTATCTTCAATATGTTTCAGAGTTTATCAATATATTGATTTTATAATCAGCAATGCTGAGAATGCTGCTTTGCATAAATAAATAATTCAAAATGGCAGAAGTATCTCTGAAGCCATTTCAGAAATTGTTGCAAATTCTCCTATAATCTCTAGCCAAAATTAATTTAACAATTTTGTACATACAGTAAAAACATTGCAATTCATTGCAAACAATAGTACTGAATCTGAGCTGATTGTGTTTCTGGCAGGGTTTGTTGGTGTTGTGTGGTGTAATGGTGCAGTGCAAAGTGCACATGTGTGCGTTCAGAACCAAGGCTTCAGTGAAGCTGAGTGATGCAACAGGGGCAAGCACTGCCAGAAACACCTCAGATTCATTATACACTTATGAATTAATTTTTGGTTATTGTGCATTCGGAAACCTTTTACTGTTGCCAAATTTTTCTTGACGCCCACCTTTAGTTATGTGGCCCCATAAGGGGTCACAACCCACAGTTTAAGAAGCACCACAATGAACACATCAAGTAGACTGCTGAACGTGGAATCTGGAATTCTGGAATTCCAAAGTAGGTTCACACACTTAACCTGTGTGACTCTGGGCAAGTCATTTAATCTCCATCTGCCTTAGTTCTCTCATCTGTAAAAGAGAAGAGAAGACAACATTGAAACAAACATTTATTAAGTACCTATCACCCGCTAGGGATCTCTCTAAGTTTAAAAATATCTCATTTAATTATCATCTCGAAAATGGGGCTCAGAATAGCATCTCCCTCCCAGGGTTGTTGTGAGGTTTAAATGAAATAACATTTGTAAAGCACTTTACAAACCTTAAGATGCTACTATTTAAATGCTAGTTATTATTATCATCATTATATTATTAAAGGCTACTACATAGAATGCACTATGTCAGGCAGAAAGACAGAAAGACAGACAGAGAGAGAGAGAGAAAGAGGGAGGGAGAGAGAAAGAGATAGAGGGAGAGGGATAAAGAAAGAGAGAGAGATGAGGAGAGAGAGACAGAGACAGACAGAGACAGAGAGAAAGAGACAGAGACAGAGAGACAGAGACAGAGAGACAGAGAGAGGGAGAGAGACAGTGAGAGAGGGAGGGAGGCAAAGAGAGGGAGAGAAAGGGTGAGAGAGAGGGAGAGAGAGAGAGAGGCCCTCAAAGGACTTGCAGCCCAATGGGGGTAATAACTCCATGTACATCTAGCAATAGAATGTAAATTAGAATATGATATGTGAATAAGAGGGAAGTATTATCAAAGGAGGGAGTGATCACTTCCAGATGGAGAAATCAAGGAAAGTTTTGTGTGGAAGGACCATTTATTTAACTTGGGCCTTGGAAGAATAGTGTCAAGGATAAGAGAGAGCCCGACATGTCTCTACCCATGATGTGTACACACCTCAGAGAGGGTACTTTTTGACACCGCATCCATGATTTGGGCATTTATGTTTTTCTTTTTTCTTTTTTTCTGAAACAAGGCTTGTGTCCCCTTAAGAACATCTCTAAAACTTTTTTGATTTTTCCTGCAATGTTTGATTGTTTTAAAAGCCAGTCTCTGAGCTTATAATATATCTCTGCCTCTTGTCAGCAGCTACTTTGAAAGTGGTGTCATTGATCTCAAAATATTCAGAGGCAAATACGCAGTGAGTATTGTTTTGACCCCATTCAGTAACTGTTTTTCTCTCTCAGGCTCTTGTCTGGTATCAAAACAGAAATCTTTTGTATGGAAAAGCATTCTAGACTACAATGTTCTATTATTGTCACAGAAAAATGAGTAAGACAGCTTTCTAAAACACCCAAACACATTTCTCAAAGCTACTGTTTTATAAAACTGCTTTATTTCTTGGAAGAGAATGTGCAATAGGATTCACCCCAAATCGCTATTCTTGTACGTGACTTGGAAGCCTACTTTGATAGGTCAATGGATTTGTGATCTCATCGATGGATGTATTACCTCCAGTGGTATATATGATGACCCATGCAAGCTTACTTATTCTTTGTAGCTGATGTTCACATGTTCCTGTCATTTTTCTACAAGGGTGCCAACCAAATGTGAGAGGTCTTAACATTTAATGGGTAGTATGTGAACATGTGAGCTATTTATCATTTCATAGGATTATAGGTGGCAAAGCTCTAAGAGACCTCATGGGTTATGTAGCAAAACCTTATGCCGTTAAAAATGATGGAAGTAAAGCTTAGAGACCTTATGGCCCTCCAGTTTCCAATCCAGTGCTTGCCACTCTGCCATATTGCTTATTACACCCACTCTCACTAGATGACTGATCTCCCTCTTTTTTTCTATTCACTCATTTATTAGATCATATTTTACTTGTTTTTATTTTATTATAATAACATTACAATATGTAATACATCTAAAATATATTAAATTAATAAAATTATATAATTAATAATAATATAATGTACTATAGCATAATAATCATTGCAATTTTTATTAGTAATAAGCTTCAGCCTTTCCATAGTTACCACATGTCTCTTTTGGTTGACATACAATTTTAATTCTGCAAAGACTGAAGTACCTCAGATTTTAGAGCCTTGAAGAGAATATTGTTATTTCTTAAATGAGACTGATGGAATCCTAATAAAGCTGCCCTCAGTCCCAATATTCTACCTTCATTATAGGCCTGGCTTTACTGAACAGCAGGCCCACTGCACATAACTAGCCCCACCACTGCCCCTACCCCCATCCCCGCCAGTGTCCTAACTTCTTCATATATGCTTCACTGCTCACTGGAACAACAGGTGTGTCCCTGAAATCTTAGTTCCTGCAGAAATAATAGCTGTGTCCATGTGATGGGAACCCGGATAATACCTCTACCTAGTCACTGTCCCCAGATCCATTCCCACAGAAACAGGTGTGTTCTTGTATTCAGTCACAATCACATCATCCATCTTGACCAGATAGGACCACAATATCTAGGAGGGCAGAATGACCAGAATGTTTAACCACCAAACCATGGAAGGGACCCTTCCTCCATTACCTAATTCCTTAACAAACTCCCCCTACCTTTTTAATATTAATGCTATTCCTCTATAAATTTCTGTTATGTAATTGCATCTTTACCCTATAAAAATCCATCTTGCTTTCTCCAAAGTTGCTGGTTCCTCTTTGAATTTAGCCTGCTTCATAAGAGGCATCAATCTCAATAATCTGGATATTTGGATTAGAGGTGGTCTGACTCTGAATTCTTTGAGACAATTCCACCTCAACAGTTTTTGGATAGGCGGAGCCCCCTCTTCAAAAGGTTTTGGTGTCCCTGGGTTTAAACCACAACAGGACCTCTTTTTCAGAGAAAAACTTTTGACCTTGAAAAACCATGACTTAGCTATTTCCCATGTGCCATCTAACTTCCTAAGAAATTCTGGGTCTTTACAACCCATCTATACAACCAGACTATTGTACAAGGTGAAAGTATTTGCAGATCCTATCCATGACTGCACACCACCATGGGGGGGAAGGGAGGGGAGAAAATTTGAAACTCAAGGGATTATGGAACTGAATCTTGTAAACTAAAAGTAAATAAACAAGTCAATGAAAAAAAATAAATTCTGGGTCTAATTCATATTTTAATCTATATTGTCTATACCAAATATATGTAGTCATGAAGTAACTCTATAGCTCATAAATCCAAAAGGACAAATTTTATGAGTAGAGTTAGGCCAAGCTTGTTTGAATTATGATAGATTTTATCAGAAAGTCTTCACAATATTCTTAAAATTGATAAAATCAACCTGGAGCAAGTAGCAACATCTGAAAGATCTCACTACTTTTAGCAGGGTTCTAAACCCAGAATTAGATTGCAGGAGGTTTGGTGACTCAGAAGAAGAAAGAATCATATCTATATTTTCATTAACCTCCAGCTGAAATGATAACAATCATTCTAAGAATTGGTCCATTGGCTTCATCAGATGGCCAAAAGGGTCCATGACACTCACCACATAAATTAAAGAACTCCTGATCTAAAGGGAATCACAACTCACTTGAACTCTGGTCTTGAAAGCTTTCATGATAGTGGCGAACACCTTTGGGGAAATGCATATCCCTGTTATAGGTCTCAATATTTATAATCAAAGGATAGTGAAACAAAAGTTTAATTGTCATTGTATCTTTCAAGGAATTGGCTCTTAATCTGATACCAGCATGGAAGATGACTTCTTAGAGGGGAGTCTTTAAGTTAGCATTTTGCTACTGAATCAAATGCTTTTTTATGATCAACAAACACAAAGCCTGGAGAAATCTTGTTATTCTCTGTACATTTCAGTTAATTGTGTGAGAGTAGAGATGCGGCATTGTGTAGAATCTTTGGTGAAAATATCATATTGATAAAGTACTTTCATCAAAGAATGTCTTTGAAATATGTGCAGATTATGTATTTAATGCTTAGCGCAGCACCTAACATATTGCAGGTGCTTAATGAATGCTATGGATGGCTTGTTTTCTTATTCACATTTCATTTGAAAAGTTCAGGTGCTGATAGCTAAGGATGTGTTCTTGATTCCTTTTCTGGACTAGTCATAGCATCATTATCATCATCATCATCATCATCATCATCATCATCATCAGCAGCAGCAGCAGCAGCAGCAGCAGCAGCAGCAGCAGCAGCAGCAGCAGCAGCAGCAGCAACAATATGACTATTGTCTAGTTCAGGCCTGCACAGCATTTGGCCCTTGGGCTGCTTGTGACCTGCCAAAGGATTTCAGGTGGCCCGGGAAAAATAAAGAAAGTAAAGATGTGCCTTGTCTGTGCCCCACTTAACCTGCCTTACACTAGTCACTATTGTGCCTATTATGTAAATTGGAGGGTGGGTTGCAGCTGCTCACTCCCTCCTGTTTGTCATGTGAATCAGGGCAACAAACAATCTTTAATCTGTCTCTAGTCTGAGAAGAGCAAGAGTCATATCTTTTCACTGTGTTTTCAGTTGTTACTGGGGTTGAACAGGACAAAGTAAGTACATCCACATCCCAAAGCAGCTGAAGACTACCCGCTAGGCAATGAACCCTTCCTTTTCTGCACATCTTTCCTCCAAATTACATGAGTATCTGGCTTTCTTTCCAGGGTTAGACACTCAGTACAGTACTTCTTTGTATGTCAACAGTTGCTGTGGAGATTTTTTGGTTCTAGCATTAAAGTTTTGGGGGTGACTTTGTAAAGTGGATAATTAAAAAGAAACAGAAGGTTGAATCGGAACATGGAACGTTTGATCCAGAGTGGACAAAGAGCTACTTGTTTACTTACATGAGAGATGAAATATTGTTCCTTGTTTGCCCAGAAATAACAGACGTTCCAAAGGAATACAATCTTCCCTGCCATTTTGAATCAAAACATCCTGACTTAAGCAAACTAGACACCAATGAGAAACAAATGAATATGTCCAAATTGTTGAAAAATGTCAGTGGCGAGCAATCATTTTTTAAGAAAGTAAACTCAGAAAATGAGGCAGCTGCTAAGGTTAGTTTTCAGTTTTCTAAAGAAATTGATTTGAAACATGATTCCAGAGTATAAAAAACTGATTGCTGACAAGGTGTAATATGTTCCATTACTTAAATATAAATAGTAAGAAAGTCTGAAAAATGTAGTAAAACTTGTACTGCTCAGCAAAGTAATTTTTAAAAATATTAATGTGATTTCATGATGAATAAAAATCTTAAGTAACTTATTAATTGAAATTTCCCTTTTAATATGGTTTATTTGCAAAGTAGTTCAATCATTAATTATATCTTTATTTGAACAGTGAGCCACTAAAAACCTATCTTTCATGAAGTTTAGCCTATTTTAATTTTGGCCCCTACCCATTGCCAAGTTGTGAAGATCTCATCTAGACTATGAGGCATCTTGCAGTGGTGTTTTTTTTAATAAATTTATTTATTTATTTAATTTTTAGTTTTCAAATTCATTTTCACAAGACTTTGAGTTATAAATTTTATCCCCATCTCTCCCCTACCCCTTCCCCAAAATAGCAAGTATACTGAATACCCCTTCCCCAAATCCATTCTCTCTTATGTCTTCCCCCATTCTCCACCCCACCCCTTCCTTTCTTGTAGGGCAAGATGGATTTCTATACCCCATTGCCTGTATATCTTATTTCCTGGTTGCTTGTAGAAAACAATTTTTAACATTTGTTTTTACAACTTTGATTACCAGGTTCTTTCCTTTCTTTCCTTTTCACTCACCCCCACTGGGAATATAAGCAATTCAATACAGGTTGTATATGTGTAGCTATGCAAAACCCACTCACCACCAGTCACAAAGTAAAGAAAGCTTCCCAGACATCAAGAATAAAAACATTACATGATTGCTGCCTTGACAAGCAAGGGCTCCATATCCAGTCTTCCATGGCAAGGCCAAATGATACTACCTGCAATCGATTGCACAGACCAAATGATTCATCAGGACATACAACTGGAAAAACATTGCACTTAGATAATGCAGAAGCAAGAAAACTGGCTGGATTGCCTTTGGGAAATTGTGAAAGACTTTTAATTACCCCCACACTTAGTTCTACTTGAAACAGAAGTTCCCTGTTCTTAAATAAGTGTTCACCCATTAATGTATTTGGAAATTTCTTCCTCTATGGTCTTTTTTATCATTCCTTTCCTTCGATCTCTGATAAAGTGCTTTTCTTCAACAAGGCAAACTCTAAATGCACCCTTGATCCAATGCTCCTCACAACAGATTGCCAACACGGTTACCCTCCTACTGTCTAATCTCAAATCTCTTTCAATCTGCTGGTTCCTTCTCTGCCTACAAACATGTCCAAGTCACCTCCACTCTGTAAAGGTAGTCATTTCCTGTTGCATCTGAGTCTTTGTGACACTATTTGGTGCTTTCTTGGCAAAGCCAGTGGAGTGGTTCTCTACTTCCTTTTTGAGTTCATTTTACAGATGAGGAAATGGAAGCAAACAAGGTTAAGTGATTTGCCTAGGGTCACTCAGCTACTAAGTGTCTGAGGATGGATTTGAATTTAGGTTTTTCAGACTCCAGACCTGGTGCCCTATCCACTGCACCATCCCCCTCAAAATAGCATTAGATGCTGCTAATCCTGACTTCTCAGAGCTAGCTCACCAAAAGCTTTGGGTGAAAAAATAAATGACTGAGGAAAACAAAGATTTGATCTTACAAGCATATTTTTTATTAAACAATGCATGCCATTTGCCTAATAAACTGGATGGGGACCTTCTTACTTTAGACCCAGACCCTATATACAGGGTGAGAGACTTTCATGTATTAAAAAAAATGATCAAGGGCAATTATTTCAAAGGAAACAATACAACATTAGGTAATCTGGAGGAAAGATTAGGGACTTTACAAATTGGGAGGGAGCAGGTGAACAGGTACAATTTCCTGAATTCAGAAAAAGAAGCGTAGGACCATGGAAACAATAGCTGACTGATCAATGCAGTGATCAGTTTTAAGAGACATACAATTGTGAGAAAAATTCTTGCATCAATCTTTGAATTTAACTAACATTCTGGTCAGCATAACCTAGGGTCTTAGATAAGGGTCTCCTCAGGGTCAGGTGGTCTAGTTTCTAGGTTCAAAAAATGAAATAAAGTTGTCTCCCAATTCCCACAATTGAATAAAATTTTCTTACAAAACAGAAATTGGACTAGACCCATAATTGAATAGAAAGCTAACTCCAGAACTGAATTACAAGATAAAGTCAGTGTGGTTTACTGAATTCCCACAATTAGCCACTTGTTGTCCTAATTTTCTCAGGGGGGTTGGATCTCAAAGCATCTCAGCCTCCTCCCACATCAGGTAACTCATGGTTCACCAATCCAGTTTTATGCCCAACTAACTTTTGGGTAGTCAGAATTGGCCCCAGCTGCATGCTGGGCTGTTTCCAACATGCAGTGTCCTGCCCTGGTGACCTGTTCCGCTCCCTCTGTTCCTTAGTTCTCTGGCCTGGTACCAGCAGTTGAGAGCTGCTGAGAGTTCAGAGCATTGCAGTGTTGGTGCTCCAAGCTGCAGCCCCTGGCAGTCTTTTTTTTTCTTTCCCTGAAGGGCTGTGTCCAAACTGGCTGTCAAGGCTCAAGTAAACTTCCACATCCTGAAGCCAAGATCTCTACGGCACTGGAAACAGGGAGGGGTAAAGTGTGCTGCACTGTTTTTTTTTTTAAAACATGATCTGTACCTGTGTCATGTCCTTGGGTCTGCTAATGTGACCTTGATGCTGCTTATGTGGCAGGTATGAGACAGGTGTTCAGGTAACTCAGGGTTAGGGACCATCAGTTCCTGTACTTTTTTAAAACCACTTTTGATTCTGGGTGTACCAGACCATGGCAACAGCAGAAGTTGCTTCATTTTTGGTGCATGATTTCTATTCTGGAAAGGTTTGAGAGGTTCTGACAACTGGGAAATAACTAGTTTGCCATTTTGTTGCTCACATGATACAGAAGTTCATGTTTAATTAAATTTTAAACTAACTTCACAACTTGATCCAATTTACCCTTCAAATACCATTAGGCATTATTCCTCTTACAACACCACTGGCCAGGTGCTCTTCCTCACATATAACACTCCCATCTTCTTTCTCTACATCTTGTCATTTGCTGGTCCCATGCCTGGAATGATAATCTAACTCATTTCTACCACTTAAATACCTTGTTTCTTTTGAAACTATCTAGACAATACCCCCTGTATGTTGCCTTGTCTGAATCTGCTACCTACTAGTGCAACTCCACAAAAATGATCTTTTATTTTGTATAATTATATACATTCTTATTTATGAACATGCTGACTGACCCATTCTCCCTAGAATGTATGCTTCTTGGGATGAGGGACCATTTCAAATGTATCTTTGTATCCCTGGCCCTAGTACAATGCTTTCTAATTGTTTTTGACAGATGGGTGTATATCAATACCTCCCATTAATTTAAAAAAATATAGCTTCTAGGGCCCTTAATATTGAATGATTTGTCCACGGTCTAAAACAGTGTGCACCAGATGTAGAATATCAACCAATATTTGACCTCTGGTCTCTTTTCTACACTGCCTCTCTTGAATAAGGCTAGTTCTGATGAGTATGAATAATGAAGCCTGTGAACTGGTCATACTATTTGAATTTGAAAATTTGCACTATTTGAAGTTATAATTATGTAAAATATGCTCATTGGTTTTAGCCTAATGGAAAAATGCAATGAAAATTTGAATCATATGACTACTCTGCAGGATGCATTACTTGCACTAATCAGGACCTGACAAGTGAAATTGTATATATTGTTATGGAATCAGATTTTCAAGTTGGAAAGAGCCTCCTAGTCCATATAGTCCAAGATCTGACAAGTGATCATTACCTTCATTTCTATACAGAGAGGTTGGTAGGAAAGAGTGCTCGTTGCCTTCTGAGGCAGATCGTTCCATATTGAGAGAGCTCTAATTTTAAGGAAATCATGACTTCAAGCCTACATTTACTTCTTTGCAGCTTCCAGCCCCTGGTCCCTCATTCTGCCCTGTTGTACCAAATGGAGTGAGTGTAACCCCTCCTTTCTACAATTCATCAGAAACTAGTTACAAAGCTATCTTCCTCCCCAATCTTATCTTCTCCAGGTTAAACATCCTAGTTACTTGAACTAATTCACACATATTGTTCAGTTGTTTTAGTCATGGCCAACTCTGACTTCCGTTTGGGGGTTTTCTTGGCAAAGATGCTGGAGTGGGTTTCCATTTCCTTCCCCAGTTCATTTTACAGATGAGGAAACTGAGGCAACAGGATAAAGTGACTTGCTCAGTGTCACACAGCTAGTGTCTGAGGTTGGATTTGAGTCTTCCTGACTGGAACCAAGTGCTCCAGCCTTGGCACTATCTAGCAGTCCCATATAGGAAAGGGATTCAAAGTGTTATCCTACAATTCTGAATGATTTCCTCTATACCAGCAATTCTCAACCTGTGGGTTATGTTCAATTTGTAACAATGAAAATACATCCTGCATATCAGATATTTATATTACAATTCATAAAAGGAGCAAAATTACAGTTATGAAGTAGCAATAAAAATGATTTTATGGTTGGGGGTCACCACAACATGAGGTACTGTATTAAAGGGTCACGGCATTAGGAAGGTTGAGAACCACTGCTCTGTACATTTCTCCAGATCATTTATCTTACTCCTAGACTATTGTGCCCATAACTGACACTGTGCTCCAGATGTGATCTGATTTTTGAGAAGATTATGACTTCCTTAGTCATAAAAGGTTTGCTTCTTCTATTTCAGCCCCCAAATCACATTGTTTTTTTTCTTTTTTTTGACTGCCACATCACACTGCTGACTCATATTGAGTTTGAAGTTCATTAAAGCCTTAGGACTTAGGTCTTTTTTGACAAACTACTGTGTAACCATGCCTCCTCGTCCTGTACTTGCCAAGTTGATTTTTTAAAAATCTTAACCATAAAGCTGTACTTTTATTCCTTCTGGATTTCATCTTATTAAATCCAGCCCACTATCACATCTTGGGCTAGGATTTTTAAAAAATTCTGACTCCAGCATTCATTGTGTTTGCTATTCTTCCCAAATTTGTGTCATCTGCAAATCTGATGTGCTATTCATGCCTTTACTTAAAGCACTGAAAAAATGTTTTTTAAAATTGAGAGAAGCATATGACTATATAGTTGGTGAACTGACCAGTGAGAGCACTGTCCATAGATTATGTCGAGATTTTCCCTTCTTGGTAGTTTATACAAAGCATGTGCAGATATTCGTTGTTGGTGAACCTACTTCTGGCCACTCAAGACTGAGGACTTAGTACTATATGTTTTCTGGGTGGCTGTGGAGGGTGGAGCCGAGATGGCTGAGTAAAAACAGAGAATTGTTTGCGCTTTTCCCCAAACCTGTCAAAATACCTCTAAAAATGACCTCAAACAAATTCTAGAGTAGCAGAAACCACAAAATGACAGAGTGAAATAGCCCAAGATGACCTAGAACATTGATAGTAAAGGTCTGGGATTGAGCAGCTCATCAGAGGTAGATTACTAGGATCACTTTGCTGGTGCTGAGGCAGGATTCTCTGGTTTTGCCTTTGCTTTGATCTGGGTTAATTTGGGTCTCAGTCTTGGGTGGTGGTCCTAGGGCAAGGAGGAGCATAGTCACAGTTTCAAGGCAGAAAAGAGTGCTTCTGGTCACTCACAGGCTGGACCACAGGTAAGAGGAGGAGTAAACACCTCTCCTTTAATCATAGAAAATTGAAAAAACTGAAAATTTACATGTCCTTAGAAATAACTCTAAAAACATCTGCACAAACCCCCTGAGGTTTGGCATACTACACGATCCACACTGGAAGCAGAGTCCTAACTTATAGAGGTGTAATGGTAATGTAATTTGAATTTGAAGATCCCTTTGTACTGGCAAAGGTAACAGGTACTTAGCACTTAGTAATCAATCAAGCCTCTGTTAAAGAAGCAGACAGTATGAACTTCTGTCTCCTGTTGCTGATGGGGGAGGAGCTGAAAAGGGAGAGACAATATCATATTTAAGGAAAATCCTCAGAGAGGGAGAGGCAGATCTTCTTGGAGCAAGCTCCATAGAGGCAGAAGCTGCTGCCGCTGGGGAAGCTGAATAGGAGCCAAGGAAGCTGAAGAGGAACCTCACTCCCTCCCTCCCATCCCTGTCCCAAGCTGGAGAGAATGATTTTTATTTTGAAAACCTTGATGGAATAATTTTGATTCTGGGAAACAACTGAAACTTCTCCTGAGTCCGAGGACCAGCCAGAGCTGCTGAGGATTTCTGAGAGCCAGTCAGAGCTGAGGGCCAGCTAAAGCTGCTGAGGAGTTGATGAGGATTTCTGAGGGCTAGCTGGAGCTGCTGAAGACTGATGAAGCATGACTGATATTGGTACTTTGCATGAATCTGTTTTTGGCTTTGTTAAGCCTTGTCTTCCCAGGAACAGAGACTATGAAGGATTTGAGATGAACTGGACATTGTGAGCGCCAATGTGGAGCAGGAACTACACAGAGAGCTGGACAAGGACATGGGACCTGTCTGCCTTTGAACCCAGGTGACAGTTTGGTGAATCCAGGTAGGATCTGGGACCATGGAAGGGTATCCAGGGAATCCGAGAAACCACCTCGAGTCAAGCTGAAAGAAGACTTTACTTAGATACTGTGTACTAACTGAGAAATTGTAAATTTACTAGTGATCTAGAAATGGTGGGTCTGTGTATTTTCTGATGATTCAATACTGAATGATAAAGGATGATTGAATTATTGAGTTGATTGACTAAATGATTGTGCTTAGTGATTGATGACTGAATAAGTGACTGATTGAGTTAACTTAGTGTGCCCCATGAGCGCGGAACTTTGACTATTGTACTTTGTGTTCCTTGAGGAGGCAAACCTCAATGAGATGATTCAATGATTGCGTTACTAAATTATTGTTCTTTGTTGAAAACTTTGTGACCACTGTGGTGAAAGCTATTTGGCTATTTTGTATGATAAGTTGTGAATGCTATATTTTGATTTTCTGTGATAAGTCGTAACAGTGTGAATGCTGTACTTTGATTTACTGTGAGTGTTTTGCTTTGATTTGTTATGGAATAGAGTGTTCACTATACTGTGTAATCAGAACTTAAAAGCTGTTCACAGCAGCATTCTTCTGAAAAGCTGCTCATGCTTGGCTTTACAAGAGGTAAACAGCAAGTAATTGATAAGGAAAATGAGCAAACACTGGAAAAAATAGACTATACAACCTTACTTTGGTGACAAGGAAAATTACAACATACAACCAGAAGACAACCAACTCATGGCTTCTACATCCAAAGCCTCTAAGAAAAATATAAATTGTTCACATGCCATGGAAGAGCTCAAAAAGGATTTTGAAAACCAAGTAAGAGAAGTAGAGGAAAAACTGGGAAGAGAAATGAGAGTGATGCAAGAAAATCATAAGCAAGACAACAGCTTGCTAAGGGAGATGCAAAAAAATGTTGAAGAAAAATAATGCCTCAAAAAATAGAATAGTCTAACCCAAATGGCAAAAGATGTCCAAAAATCCAATGAGGAAAAGAATGCCTTAAAAGGCAGAATTAGCCAAATAGAAAAGAAGATCCAAAAGTTCACTGAAGAAAATCCTTAAAAATAAGAATGGAGTAAATAGAAACTAATGGACTACAAGAAATCAAATTATAGAACAAAACCAAAAGAATGGAAAAAATAGAAGAAAATGTGAAATCTCATTGGAAAAACAACTGATCTGGGAAATCGATCCAGGAGAGATAATTTAAAAATTATTGGACTACCTGAAAGTCATGAATAAAAAAAAGAGCATAGACGTCATCCTTCAAGAAATTTTCAAGGAAAAATACCCTGATATTATAGAGCCAGAGGGGAAAATAGACATTGAAAGAATACACTGATCACCTCTTGAAAGAGATCCCAAAAGGAAAACTCCATATTCCAGAGTTCCCAGGGTCAAGGAGAAAATATTGCAAGCAGCCAGAAAGAAATAATTCAAGTATTGTAGAAACAGAATCAGGATAACATAAGACTATCAGCTTCTACACTATATTCTGATTGTCAAAGGAACTAGGATTAAAACCAAGAGTCACCTACTCAGCAAAACTGTGGATACCGCAGGGAAAATAATGGATATTCAATGAAATAGAGGACTTTCAAGCATTCTTGATAAAAAGATCAGAGCTGAATAGAAAATTTGACTTTCAAATACAAGAATTAAGGGAAGCATAGAAAGTTAAACAGGAAAGAGAAATCATAAGGGACTTACTAAATTTGAACTCTTTACATTCCTACATTGAAAGATAATTGTAATTAGAGTAGTTGGAAGAAATATATATGTAGTCAGAGGGCATAGGGTGAGTTGAATATGAAGGGATGATAATCTAAAAAATAAAAGAGTGAAAGAGGAATGTACTGGGAGGAGAAAGGGAGATATATAATGGAGAAAATTATCTCACAATAAAGAGTCAAAACAAAACTTTTAAAATGGGTTGTAAGAGGGGGTAGGTGAGAGGGAATGAGTGAACTCATTAGATTTGCCTTAAGGAAGAAATAACATACACACTAAATTGGGTATGAAAATCTTATCAACTATAGGAAAGTAGGAAGAGGATAAGAAAGGGGGATGATAGAAGGAAGGGCAAATGGGAAGAGGGGTAATCAGAAGCAAACTCTTTTGAGGAGGGACAGAGTCAAAGGAAAGCATAAAATAAATGGGGGGGATAGGATGGAGGGAAATATAGTCTTTCACAACGTGACTGTTACACGTACTTGCCTTCTCAATGAGGCTGGTGGGGAGGGAGGAAGGGAGAAAATGTGGAGCTCAAATTTTAAAAAGTAAATGTTAAAAATTGTTTTTACATGCAACTGGGAAATAAGATAAAGGCAACTGGGTATATGAATCTATCTTGTCATACAGGAAAATGAAAGGGAAGTGGATGAGAGAAAGGGGGATGATAGAAGGGATAGCAGATTGGGGGAAGGGGTAATCAGAATATGCACTGTCTTGGGGTAGGAGGATGAGAGAGATGGGGAGAAAATTTGGAACTCAAAATCTTATGAAAGTGAATGTTGAAAATCAAAGCTAAATTAATCAAAATAATACAGAGTTTTCTGGCTGGGTAAGAAGCCAGAAGGATCGGCAACTTCCGACCTGCTGAGTCAGGGCTTAGTGTTTCTTCAGAAAGAATGCTCCACTCTTCTGTCAGTGCTCTGAATTCTTTCCCTTCCTGGCAGTGGCAGAATCACTTTGAACTGCCAAGCAGGGGAAAGGGTAGCTACTCTACCTTCCACCCTGTTGTTAGAGGCAGGTACTGCATGGTGGATGGGGCTCTGGACTGTGAGTCAGGAAGGCTTGAATTCAAATTTGACCTGGGAAGTTACTGAGTGTTTGACTCTGGACAAATCTTTTAATCTCTGACTCAGTTTCTTTAACTAAAAATGGGGATAATAATAGCACCCACTTCCCTGGGTTATTAAAGCACTTAGCACAGTGTCTAGCACAAAGGAGGTATTTAATGCTTATTTACTTTCTTCCTGTTGATGAAATGTGAATAAAGCTGCATCTAGCCCTAATATTCTAACATCCTTATAGACCCCCTGAACAGCAGACCAATTGCCTGTATCTAGCCACTGCTCTCTCTTGCACACCCGCACCCCAAACTCAATAACCCAACTTCATGTACGCCTCACTGCTCATTGGAACAAGTGTGTCTATGTACTCATATTTCTCCCAGACACATTAGGTGTTTCCATGTGATGGGATCCCAGCCACTGCCTCTAACTAGTCACTGCCTCCAGACTCATTCCTCGTATTTCCCACAGAAACAGTAGGAACAGGCAAGAGCAGAATACTCAGCCAATTAGAAAGCAGAACCACCAGGATGCTCAAGGAGGATGTGGACCCCAAAACAATAGAAAGAACTTTCCCTAAGTGGGCACCTGTGTAGTAATAACAAAAGCTGTCCTTTGGGTTAAGTTATGACGTTGAAAGATTTATAATATCATTATCATACATAGATACCCTCCCCATTGGGTTTTTCTATATACATTGTGGGTAATCGCATGCACAGTTCAACTGTGCCTGGGACCCCTCCCTTATTACCTAATCCCTTAACAAACCCCTCCTACCTTCTTAATATTCTTAATTTCTATTATGTAATTGCATCTTTAACCTATAGAAATCTTATCTTGCTTTCTCTGATGTTGCTGGTTCTCCTTGGAACTTAACCTACTTGATGAGAGGCATCAATCTCAAATGCCTATACTTGGAGTAGAGGTGTTCTGACTGAATTCTTTGAGACATTTCCACCACAACATGTCATGAACCTGAAACACTGTTTCATTTAATATGTGAGCAGTGACACCTATCTCTTGTGTTTATTCCTTTCTGATGTTAGATTAATGAGTGTCCAAGAGGAGTTCCCAGGTGAGATCTTTCATGGCAATCAAAGGTTTTATCAGCAATCACACTCAGTAGCTGATTCCACCAAATTGATATGTCCAAATACACGTATTAACAGACAGTCTCCCAAAGACGATAGCAGCTTCAGGGATTGTGAACTCTCATAATGACATCAGAAATGTAGAAAGTATCCAGAAAGAATCCAGCAGACAGGTAGCTCAAAAGCAAACTCACATAAGCTACATAAACAGAGAAGAGGACTTTCTGAGTCAGGGCTCAGGATGTGTTTCTTAATCATGACCTTTGTACATTAAGATTGAACCTGTTCTCTCCAGGGACTTCGTATATATGGGGAGAGTGTGCCCCCGGGTTGTGGGAAATGTTTTTGTATCTGCTGTTCTTGCCACATCTCTGTAGTAAAACCGTTTTCTAAAAGCTAAGACTTCTATCGATTGGTTGAAAATGGGAAGCACACAGAATGAGGACTCCTAAGCAACAGGGACTGGAACTCTAGGCTCACAGAGAACTACTCATAGAACTATGTCAGTCCCAAGCTGTCAGTTGTAGTAAGAGTGGGGAGACTGAGCCAGAGGAGATGCTACAACCAGAAAAGGCGCACCAATCAAGGGATAGCATGTGGTTGTGGAAAGTCTATTATTCCACTTAACTATATTTAATATGGAGGGCTCTTGGAAAAGACTCCCAGCACATTGTGTGGACCCCTCGTGACTGATTCATTGGAAAGGCATGGCCAAGTGTTGCACAGGATGAGAAAGCAAATAAAGTGTGCTATCTGTATGACTGGAGGGAAGACCTGTAGAGCTGGAGATCCGTCAGAGCCATCAGAAACCCAATCAGCAATCAGATTCTGTAGTAGTCTGCCAAATGGATAGTGGCCAATAGCAGAGGAAGCTCCCACAGAGAGCTCTGGAAAGGCAATGAACTGATGTTTGACCATTTCCCCCCCACATAAATGCTTGCAATCCTTTCCTCTTTCAGATAGCTTGAAAATGGATTTCTCAACACCTTCAAATTTGTGTGCCACCAGCACAGACTTTCTTTGTTTTCACTTGATCTTTTCCTTATCTGTTTTGTTTATTGTTTCTATTTTCTCAAACAACATAAAGAAGACGTTGATGTTAAAAATCCACATGTGGTGCCTGTACTGCCATCAATGGAGAGAATCGCTTATTATTATAATAATCTTAAGAGAATTTCCCTTCAGTTTTTGGTCCTCTTTCCAGTTCCATCTTTTAATGTTCTCTGATGATCTGCCTTAATTGGGTCTCTCACCAAGCTTTCTATAAGCTCATTTTTCCCTCCACTACCTCTTGCTGTTTTATGAAGCAATACTGTTAATAATATTCCAGTTTCCCTCCATCTAATTCTGCAAATAATTTTATGTTCTAAACTGATGTTGCCCCTGATGGCTTTAGAGCTCTTTATTAGACCAGGAATTTTCATATTTGCTGACCTAGTCAGTTTCTAGGTTCTTTTGGTCTTCTCATGGTGGAGATTGATTTATATTGTTTAAACTTCTTTAGGAAATGGTGACAATCTGTTTCAAAGTCTTTGCTTACACTTATTCTGCATTTTTAAACATCAGTAGTTTGTTTAAATAGGTCAGGTTGAAGTTTTAATTACATGCCATTTCTTCTCATTTTTATTCTAATTTGGTATTGATTTTGATCTTTGCTCTAACAAGTTTGTACTTGGACTGTAGTCAGCTGATTTGGAAATGATTCCCATGCAGGTAACCACTCATTTACTATCAAGATGTAATAACTTTAATTTTGGGGTGATATTATACAAACAAAATTTTTAAGGCACCAACCCCCCAGAAAATCCCAACCAAACCAACAAAAAGCCCCAATGCCTTTATCAGGCTTAGAGATTTTAGAAGTACTTTAATATCAGGTACATTATTTTAAAGCATCTATCCCTTCCATTTTTGCCATGAGGGAATGGAATTTGAGAGAAATGACTTGTACCAGATTATACTAAGAGTTAATGAAAGAATTAAAATTAGAATTGAGTTTCCCTGCCTTCTAGTTCAGCATTTTTTTCTATTATGCCACAATTATGATCTTTGTTAGCAAGAGCTGGTTAGGGTCACCTCATTCTACCCTCATGGTTATTTCTCTGAGTCACTGTTTAGGACTAGAAGCAGTACAAGGCTGATCTCCTGATTCACCACACCTAGGGACAGCACCTATACTTATACTACATTTTCTAATTCATGTTGTGACCCTGGTCACCTCCTTTGTCTATTTTAAGTTGGACTTCTGCTGAAGTTCTCTGAGTCTTTGTAGGTATTTGAGTGGAATAACTTCTCTCTCCATCCCCCCCTCCCCCATCCTTGAAGCACTGTCTTCCTCCTAAATTAGAACACAAGAAGAATGGGAAATGAAAGGTTTGTAACTGCTGAAAGAGGTATATAGTGGATAGAACACTGGTTTTGGAATCAGTTCAAAACTGAACTCTTCAGCTTCCCTATGAAGCCTCAGGCAAATCATTTAGCTTTTCTGAGACTCTTTTTTTTTCTTATCTATAAAATAAAGTGGTAAGACTTTAGCATCTTTTAAGGTCCTTCCTGCTCTGGACTGCTGTGACCTTTCATCTTAATATGGGTTGTCATTGTTGTTGGGCTCTGGGGTACATGAGCTCTTCTTTAGATTTATTATGCAAAAATATTAAAGAATGTTACAAATAAATATTCTGATACTCTACCACCTGTTCTATCTAATTCAGAAATTAACAAGGGCTCCTATGAAGGAAAATAGTTTTTCTAGGTCACAGAGCCATAGGCCATTTTGTAAGGAAGTTTAGCATTTTTAAAGGCTTTTGAAGAAGAGAGTCCAAAGGGAAGGAGAATTTTCTGGCTCTTGTTTGAGAAGTTTGAAGGTTTCCTTCCTCATTAATCAGTTGTACTAAAAAGGGCCAAAACTCTGCCAATTAGGAAGTTTCCTGTTGTCTAGTGGGTTTTTAGGTATCTAGGTATCATAGGGTAGTTATTATCTTTTTCTCAGTACCTGAGGGAGGGAAAGAGGGAAACCTCATATCAAATACTACTAAAAACCTAACAACTAGAAAGAAGAAGAATATACTGAGCATTAATTTCACCCCTAAAAATTGCAAATTTTTAAAAAAAGGGAGCAGTAGCTAAGATTTTTTAGAGAGGAACCATGAAGATATAACCCATTTATATCACTTGGTCATGCCATCAACAACAATAATTATAAGAGTTCACATTTATAGAATGAATATATTCTACAAAGGCAACTTTCCTCATGACAACCCTGAGAGTTATAGAGTATAAATACCATTACTACCATGTTGAAATGGAGTCTCATTTCTGATTCATTCACACTGCGCCCAAGTGCAGCCAGTAGTCTTGTTCTTCTTTGCTTTTTACCTATGCCAGCCTTCAACTTCTTTGTGTGTTCATCTGTGGCATTTCCACATGCTTAAATACTGTTGCATTCCACTCTCCTACCACAACATCATATAAAACCCTGGATGCACTTAGCCACACTTTCCTCTTGGTTTGGTACAGGGTACCAAAGGGCAGGATATAAAGGGTGATGTGCCACTGAGAGCCACTTGGGAGTTAACACCACGGGAATACAGAATAGAGGAGTGGCAAGGGTTTAAGAAAGAATAGAGTCACTGATGCCCATTGATACTGCTCATATGATTGACCCCAGGGTAGATGTGCCTAAATGACCTTCCCGGAGAAAACTCAATAAATAGTAGGGTTGGAAGAGAATGTAAAAAATCTATTTCAACCACTTGGCTTTACGGGTGGAGGAACTGATGCCAAGAGGCGATTTCTTCCAGTTCTACTTAGTGCAAAAGCCAGGGCTGGAACCCAGGTCTCCTCACTTAGGATCTGGTGCTTTTCCCAAAATAGCATGATGTCTCCTCTTGTTTCACTCCAGACATCAATAAAAAGTGATTTTAGAAACCAGTTTTCTATTGTACACCAGGGTAGAATGGTGCATTTAAGCAATTAAGGAAAATCTAAGGCAAACCCAGAGATTCAGAGTGATGCCATTATATTTTAGGCCATTCCTAGAGAAGAGCTTGGTGAATTTGGGGACTGAAAATTTTATCATTTGATGCTGTAGGAGATTAAAGTAACCGAAAAGGGAGGAGGAAGCAAATATTCTTCAGGAATCTGGTAGCAGTCTTGGGAAGATACCTGGAGTCATTATGAAAGTACCTAATATTATTATGATAATCTCCAAAGTGGTCTTGGATTGAGCTTATCTCTTCTCCAATATACTCTTTACCCTGCTGCTCAAATAATCTTCCTGATGCATCACTCTGATCATATGCCTTTTTTTTAAACTCGAAAGTCTTTTCGGGGGGCCTAATTTCCCTCTCTGTAAAATGATGTACATAGTTGAATAGGATTTTAAAGCATCATGGATGCTAGAATTGGCCTGTGCATCAAGTGATTTATTCTTCATCTTCCATTTTCATCCTGCAATTGCTTATTTCTGTGCTTTTGCACACAATTTCCCTTGCCTACAATGAAATCTTCACTCCCCTCCATATTCCTGTTTTTACCTGTTTAATGCCTTCCTTTAATGTTCAATTAGGGAATCACTTTTTTTGCTGAAGTCTTCTCTGACCTTCCTTTCTCCAGATCAAAATAATTTCTTCCCCCTCAACTTTATTGTAGGACAGAGCCTTTACTTTGCTAATTTGTCTCATACATCATTTAATCATGATTATATGTCTTCCACTATCTATCCCAATGTGATTGTAAGCTCTTTGAGGGAAGGACTTAACGTTTTACTTACCTTTATTTCTCAAATACTTATCCAAAGTGTTGTCTGCATAATAGATGCTTAAATTCATCAATTAAGTGAGGAAGTCATCACTGACTTTCTTCTAAAGCAAATATAGGGAATAACCAAAAGAGTTACTTTTTTTAAAGAAGAGGGAAGGAAAGGCAATTAGAGTTAAGTGACCCAAGGTCACAGCTAGTAAGTGTGTCAAGTGTCTGAGGTCAGATTTGAACTCAGGTCCTCCTGACTCCAGGGCTGGTGCTCTATGCACTGGGCCACCTAAACTGCCCCTCACTGTGCCAACTAGTTGCCCTCAGAGTTGCTTCTAAAGCATCTTCTAGGTATCTTGCATAATTCTCCCAGCCTTGTAAGATACAACCATGTGGCCTGAACTTTGGAGGGGAAAAGACCCTCTCTCATATCCTACATTCTGGGGAGCTTGTATTCTCTTAATCCAATATTAACCCATCACAGACTTTTAAAACAATATAAGCTCTGACCTTTGAGCCAGAAATATGATGATGCTAGTGTTTATCTGTAGAGGTGAAGCCAATTTATTACTCACTATACTTTTTCTCTAATTATGTGTCATTATGACTATAGCAGAATTGGACAGGACTGGAAGATTCAGTTGGCCTGATTCACCCCAGTTACTAGGACCAATTCAGCATTTCTGAGTGTATGGAGTCCTATAGTTAATTGGACTAACCATATATTACAATCACAATTATTTCCTCTGGTGTCATGGAAATGGAATCTGAGGCTGTCCATAAACGAAGAAAAAAGTTAGTCATTCTGTTTCACAAAAGTACTAATTATAGTTTATAGAATACAGAAAGGCTTTCTCCATATCTCACATCCCTCCATACTTTCATATTTTCTCTTTCCTTCCCTTTCAATAGAGACTCCTGCTTTTTATCTTCCATCTTCCTTGCTTTCTTTTTCTCCTTTTTCTATCACATTTTAAAGGTACTGTATGGTCTTCAAGCTTTAATCTCTCCTACTGGACTTTAAGGCAAGTTGGGAAGCTATGAATTTTGAGTCCCTTCCCCAAAACTCTAAGGGTATGGTGGATCAAGGTGTCCTTGTAATGATAAGGAAATTTGAAGATCTTCCCTGCCCTTTAATCTGCCTCACTTGGAGCCCAACAAGATAAGTTTGCTTAGGGGAGTCTTGGTTTTTCAGGAAGGCACACCTTTTGTTACTTTGTAATTAGGTAGTGGGTCAGGAAGGTGATATACATATATATATATATATATAATATATATAATATATACACATACACACACACACATATATATGGGAAGAGTCATTTGATTTGTTTAGATGAGACTCTGGGCAGCTGTTGAGCTCCCTGGCTTTGAAAACTCAGATGCTGATGGCTCTCTGGTAACTAATACTGTATGTATGTAATGATCAGACAGCTAGAAGCCCTGTCTGTTGGTCTGTTTAATTGTGTTATTTTCTGTCTGTATTTTTGTCCGCTTGTAATTTCTATTTGGTTTTTCTGAAGTTCAGGGTACTGACTTTTCCCCCTGAAATAAATAAATAATATATGCTTGATTAAAGTAAGATTGTTAATCCTTTTTGAGTTGGTTTCCTTTAGAAAAGAAGATCAAAGAACCTGTGCTATCATGGGTATGCTAGGGTGCTTGCTGCTACAGTCCTAGGTTTCCAACTTTCTAATTACTTTCTTCAATAAACAAATTGGTAGAATCAGTCACTGAGATAAATATTAATCCAAGACACAAAAGTGTACTTAATCCAAAGAGGAACTGAAAGGAGTGGTTTTGACATAGACCCACCTATATATGACTCAGAAAGTCACAAACCAATTTAAATCCTAGCTCTATTTTTATATCTCCAAACTAAAGATACTTTCAGTCATGTAGGCTGGTTGCAAGAGATGGGAGAGAATAAAAACTTATTTTCAGAGAAATGTTCTAAAAAACCTAAGAGGTTCCTTTATATTGTATTGTTATGTAATAATATTATCTATTATAAAATAGATTACCCATATGATAGGGTCTCAACAGAACTATTATACAAACATGCTGAAAAGGAAGAGGAACTTTAGGGCATCTTTGGCAGCTAGATGCTCTTTAAACATAGATTTAAAATGTTTTATTGATGCTTTTTTATACCACCATCACTGTCCAATGACTCTCTACCTTGAAACAACTTGTTTTGCATATTAATTCCCTATTAGCCTTTTTTGTTCTTTTTTCTTGGCAGAGGAAATGAATGCAAAATAAAAATTGGGTGGTTTTATCTTCTCTTCATCATTAGTTACTACCATCAATCTGGGTCCCTCACTAGTGGTTTTGACCTATGTCTTGCCACTGGACTCCAGTGACTCTGGAGGAGAAAGTGAGACTGCCTCAATTAAATTCATTTGCAATTCACTTGCAAGTCAAAACATCACCCTCCTGATATCATTGATCCTCTATGAGAATGAAGGAAAAACAACAACAAACATGACCATCACATCTACTTTGAACAGCAGTTCCATTGCTTCTTTGATACCTCTCTTTTATTTTTTTTAAATTAAAAAAATTTTTATTTGCTTTTTTGGAGGGGGAAGGCAGAGCAACTGGGATTAAGTAACTTGCCCAGCGTCACATGGCTAGTAAGTGTTAAGTGTCTTAGGCCAAATTTGAATTCAGGTCCTCCTGACTCTAGGGCCAGTGCTCTATTCCCTGTGCCACCTAGCTGCCCTGATACCTTTCTTTTGCCATTGTGTCCTAGTGGTTCTCAATCTTCCTAATGCCACGACCTTTTAATACTTGTATGTGGGTGTACCTGCATGTGGGTGGACATGCATGTGGGTAGACCCGCCTGGAGATGGATAGAGAAGCGGTGTCTTGGTTCCTAAGACCATCTGAAATGTGTGTTTTCTGATGGTCTTAGGTGACCTCTGTGAAAGGGTCATTTGACCCCCAAAGGGCTTGCGACTCACAGGTTGAAAACCACTGTCCTAAAGGAATCAATGTTTTTGCTGATCTTATTGTTGTTGGTGATGACCTTAGCCATTTTCAGCTCTTTTAGAGCTTTAGCATTTTTCCCAGTGTTCCCCATCACTTCTATTTCACAAGCCACCTCTTCCTCTTTTGGTAAGAATCAGATCCACTTTGTGTTAGAGATGGCTTCAGAAAACGTTTGGGTAACTGAAGTCCTCTAGAACTAAAACATTATTCTTCCACACCTTGCAGGTGATCTGTTTCCTCTTTCTGTGCAGGTGATTTGTACTTTATGTTAATGGTACTGTTGCTTCTGTCTTTACTCAAACGCCCGCCATGTACTTCCATACTCTTGGTTCCTGAATTTCTTCACATAACCCTATCTTAAGATCCTGTGCTACTCTCCCCCAATGCCTAGCCCCTCTGCTTCTAGAACCTCTGACTGTGGACCTCTTCTGACTAAGTCTATATCATAACTATTAAGCTTAATGGACCTCATAGTACTAAGAACTTTATTTAACCTTTACTTATAACTTCATGTATTTGTATATGTAGTGAACACCATCCAATCCTAGAGAGTTTTTAGTATCAGACAACTTGTTTCTTCCTCCCTGTCACTATCTCACTATTCCTCATTTCTGCCCTGTACAGGGGTGCTGTGTGCTCTTATTCATCTAGGGCAATGGTTCTCAACCTGTGGGTCGTGACCTCTTGGGAGGTCGAATGACCCTTTCACAGGGGTCACCTAAGGCCATCAGAAAACATATTTCCGATGGTCTTCAAAACTGAGACACTGTTCCTCTATCTGTCTCCAGGAGGGTTGGCCCACATACAGATATGCTCACATATGAGTATTAAAGGGTTGCAGCATTAGGAAGGTTGAGAACTGCTGATCTAGGGTTTTTGTCCTCCCCAATCACCTTACTCAGTACATTTATTTCCTTCTTCTAGTTGTCCCCCATTCTATTACCTCTGTCAACAGCATTATTTTATAAAAAAAAACATTGAATACAAATCATAAAATAAAGATTAATACAAAATTCCAAATCATTATAGGTAGGCGGTAACTCAAGCTGTAACTCAACCCCCTCATTTAGTCTTTTTCTAACTTCTCCAAGAATGTGGAAGGTCAAGACACCCAAAGTTGAATTCTCAGTTCTTCTCCCAGCTTGGTTTTTACTTATACACTAGGTAAGTTCAGGGATCACGTTGATGAATGCCGAAAATTCAGAACACCCCATCTCTCTCTACTGAACATGGCACTTACTGATGTGAGCTTTCTTCCCATTCCCTCTGGGTCCTTCACTTGTTGTATCCCTTGTATGAGATGTGGTAAGACATAAATCTCTATCTTCACTCCCAGTTTAATGCACTCTGCCCCACCTTTACACAAGCTGCCTCTACTTTCATATTTTGTTTTTCCTTATGAGAGGGTGAGGTGTTTGCTGCCCTGGCCCTTCCCTTTTTTGTATTCTCAGTGCTTAGTACAGTTCTTGAAAAAGAAAACACTTCATAAATGTCATATCTATTATCCCCTTCCCCATACCAGTCTTACTTTCTGTATTTCTTTGCCTTTCTGCCTCTATCTCTCTGTGTACCTTTCTGTCTCTATGTCTTTCTCTGCCTTCAGTACCGGAAAAATGTCTCTTGGGTTTCACCAAAGGGAGTTAGTAGTGTTTCATCATTATTAGAGTCTCTAAAGCAGCAGTTCTCAACCTGTGGGTTGTGACCCCTTTGGGGTCGAACTACCCTTTCACAGGGGTTACAGGGGTCGCCTAAGACCATCAGAAAACACATATTTCCAATGTCTTAGGAACCTCCTCTATCTGTCTCCAGGCAGATCCGCCCACATGCAGACATGCCCCCATAAGACTATTAAAGGGTCACAGCATTAGGAAGGTTGAGAACCACTGCTCTAAAGGCAAGAGAGCTGGATCTTATCTGCCCATGATTATTCCTCTATAATTTCCTTGGAAAGCCTGTATACCAGGTATGTGTCCATTATATCTCTATAGCTCTTCACATCAATTAGCTGAGAAAGTGTGGCCATGTTCTCTGCCACACACATAAGCACGCGAGGTCATGAGTTTTACTCATGTTGGCTCCTTTCATGGATTTTAGTCTTACTTGGATTTCTGGCATCTTTATTGCCTTTTAAAAATTATTTATTTTTATTTTTCAAAATTGATTTCTATAAGATTTTGAGTTCCAAATTTTCTCCTCATTCAACTCTCCCTTCTCCATGATGGTATGCAATCTGGTAAAGTCATGTACAATCATATTAAACATATTTAGACATTAATCATGTTGTACAGGAGAATTAGAACCAAAGCAAAAAAGCACAAGAAAGAAGAAACAAACAACAACAAAAAGAGAAAATTGTATGTATTGATCTGCACGCAGACTCCATAGTTCTTTTCCTTGATGTGGATAGCATTTTCCATCATGAGTCTTTTACAATTGTCTTAGAACCTTGTATTGCTGAGAAGAGTTAAGTCTACTTAAGTTAGTTGACACATAACTTTGTTCTTATTGTGTACAACATCCTCCCAGTTCTGCTCACTTCACTCAGAATCATCTTTATTGCCTTTGAAAAATGTCTGCTACATAGGCTATTAAACCTATCCAAGAGGCTTAATAGTCTCAAGGAACTATGCCTTACTCTAGTTCATTTACATAGCTTCCTAGTGGCCCAAGAGCAAAAGCCAGCCCACAAGAAGTCAGAAGTTGCTCCTCTCTAGGCTTCTGAGGTGGATCAACATGACTAACACAAAGGAAAGGAAGTTGTGCCCAACCAGCTGGATCTTTACTAAATATCTTTTTTCTGCTAAGGCCAAATAAATTTCTATTTTTTAAGTCATCTACAAGTGACTCATATCCTTCCAGTTCCAGACTGAAGCATCAAAATGGCCTGAATTGGGCCTGGTTATTTATTATTGCGTTTGGCAGAACTAGATCAGAATGACCTCAGTGAAGAGGAGAAAGGGAAATGAAAAGGAAGGTGGGGCCCAAGTGCTCTCCATTCTTCTGGTGCTGCTGTGGGAGTACTGGCAGAACACTGAGAGTCAACTCTTGCCCCTCTTAATTGTCTCAGAGATTAGAGAATAACCTATCTGTGAGCATTCAGCATGCAGATATGAATATACGCTCCAAAAGGGTGTCTTAAAGTGCTCATCTTTGTATAGGGGGTTGGTTTGGGGAGGGATAACTCTCAGGTTCCACAATGGGCATTCATTGGACCCTAGCAAAGAGAAACAGTTCTCAGCCCAGATCGAAGAGATGCAATAGGCCACACCTTTCCACACCCACCCACACCCTTCTGTCTCCTGTACTTTGGGCTAATTATTTACTAATGACCTAGGAAACTGACTTGGTTGGAAGAGACGGCTAAATCTCCAACTGTCTAGCTGTTGACACAACTTCCTGGTAGACATAGGCTATACTGACATGCCTTCCTTTTCATTTAAGGTTCTCAAAGTGTGGTCTGGAGAACCCCTGGCCTTTAGGTTTCTTAGTGGACAACTTTAATTCACATCCCACTGCTGTCACTTTGGGCAAGTCACTTAACTGTTGTCTATCTCAGTCACCTCAAATGTCAGAAGAGAAGTATAAGAGCACCTACCTCCCAGGGTGGTTATGAGGATTAAATGAGGGAACATTGATAAAATACGCAGCTCCTGGCACATGGCAAGCACTTAAATAATTATTTCATTCTCTTTTCTGGATCCTTTCAGGGGATCTATATAGTCAAAAATGTTTTCATAATGACACTGATATTTGTATTTCTAATATGGTAAATATTTAGATATAACTCAATTAAACAAAATCTCTTTGTTAGGTCCTCAGTGAAGGGGTCCTGAGCCAAAATATTTGAGAATGGCTGACCTAAAGGTACAGTAAGCACCACTTGTGTTGAGTTAGGGATCTTTAGACAGCTCAGTGGTGCAGCCAATGGAGCGCCAGGCTCCAAGTCAGGAAGACTCCTCTTCCTGAGTTCAAATATGGCCTCAGACGCTTACCAGCTGTGTGACCCTGGGCAAATCATTTAACCCTGTTTGCCTCAGTTTCCTCATCTGTAAAATGAGCTGGATGAAGAAATGGCAAGCCACGTCACTATCTTTGCCAAGAAAACCCCAAATGGGGTCATAGAAAGTCAAACATGACTGAAAATGACTGAACTGATACTTTGTGCATGTCCCAAGGCTTCATAAATCACCCCACTCTGTCCTGCAGATAAGGCATATTTCTGTATGGAAGCTAGGGAGGCCAAGTCTATTGAAGCCAAATGTTCATGTTTGCTAAGTGTACTTTCTACGCTATAGTTACCATTTGTTAATAGCTGAATTACTTACAAGTATCTCATCTTGTTCTATTATCAGATCTAAGATACCAGGGGACTAACATGAATCACTCCCACACAACCAGGGGGGAGGAGGTGGTGATTGGGGATCATTTAACTTAGCAGGGTGACAAATCTTTCTTTATTTTTTTTTCTCCCCAGGGATCTGGCCTGATGATAATGGCATTACCTGGCATAACACAGGTGCTCAGGTATTGTCATTGGTTCTGCCACATTGTTAGGGCAGTATTCACAACAATGCTTTCCCTGGAAGAGGGAGAGTGCTCAATTCTGGCATAGGAGGAGAAGAACAGTGGGTAATTTTTGTCCTTGGCATAAGGAAACACTGCTATGAGGGAGATTAATCACTTTGCTTCAGTAGAGTGTGTAGTGGGAAGCATTTGACCCTAATGGAGTGGGCACTGGTATAGGAAGGCCTGGTGGCATCTTTGTTTATCATCATCTGAAACTGATAGGCCCCTCCATATTGGTGCCAACATAGTACTCAGTGGTGATTGTACAACTTCTTCCCCAAGAGGGCTTGGAAGACAAATGGGAGGTATTTCTAGGAGGTAGTTTGCTTTCTGGCTACAGCAGGAAAGCAAATCTACTTACTTAATCTGCCTGAGTAGTTCCAAAGCAGAATACTCTAAATGGGGAAAATGTATGGGGTCTTGGGGGAGGATTAGCACCTCTAGTGTGAGGGCTTTCCAAGCCATTTCAGGGCTGCTGTTCCACTCTTGGTGACCACCTGGCACTCAACTCTCACTTGTAGTTCCCAAGAATGGGTATACTGTCCAATGACGACACCCTGGTAAACCATCTTGGCAGTAGGGATAAACCAGTTGAGGGTGAGTTAGGCCCCTGGTAGAATGGGCCAATGAGAACAATTTGTTCTAATGGCCATGAAGGCAGCTGAAGTAGGAGGTGTGGAGTATTTAGAGATTGGTCAGATGTCTGCATTCTGAGCTGTGGCCAATTGTTTTGACTTTTGTCTTGCCCCTAACCTTGGATGAGTCCGGAAGAGAGAGTAGAGCTAATGACTTTGAACAACTCTGTCTCACTTAAATCCAATTCACACTTAAGTAAAGACATCCCATGATGTCACTGGTCCTCTTGAAGAATGAAGGACTATCAACAACAAATGGGCAAAAATGTGCTATTTCTTCTAAAGTTCAATGCGGGGAGGGGAGGGCTGATGGAGGTTAGGCTAGGAATTATCGGTATTGACTCTGGCAACATGGCAGGCTGCATGCAACATAGTAATAACTTCTTAGCTGTGTTATTAATATAAATAACTCTCTTCCACGATGAAGATCATTGATTGTGCTGTATCAGCACTCCTCTGAACAAGTGAATGTAATTAAAAATCGTCGACCCCTAAAACAACTCTCTTTCCTAGTAAAATAGATCTATGAACCTGTGCTAGCAATCATCCTAGGTATGCCTGTGTGGTTGCCACTACAGAAGGTAAGCTATTATTTTCCTTACATAGCACTCTCTCTGGGACTATGTCCTCATCTCTCACTGACGTAGGTATACAGTGTCCCAAAAGAGCAATTATTGTTTTTAATGAATTAACTTTTAGTTTGTGACAATCATTTTATATGATTTCAAGTTCTAATTGTCTCCCTGTCCTTCCACTCTCTCTACTCCAAGATGGTATGCTATCAGATATAGGATATACATGTATGATCATAGTAAACATATTTCTACCTTAGTCTTGTTGTGAAAGAAGAATCAGAAAAAAAGGGGAAAACCATGAGAAAGAAAAAAGACAACAAAAGAAAAATACTATGTTTCTATATGCATTCACACTCCATAGTTTTTTTTCTTTTCTTTTTTTAAAATGTTCTTTTTAAAAAATATTCTTTTTAATGTTTAGTTTACAGCATTCATTTCCATAAGATTTTGAGTTACAAATTTCTCCCCATCTTTCCCTTACCCACCACCCCAAAACAGTGGTCCCACTGAATACCCCTTTCGTCAAGCTGCTCCCTCTATATCCTCCCCTATACCTCTTCTGACTTTCTGGTAGGGTAAGATGGATCTCCATTCCCCAGTGCCTGTATATCTTATTTCCAAGTTACATGAAAATTTTTTTTCTAACATTTGATTTAAAAACTTTGACTTCCATACTCTTTCCTTTCTTCCCTTGCTGCCCTCCCTGAAGATAAGCAATTCAATATAGATTGTACATATGTAGTTATGCAAAACATTTCCTTATATTGTGAAAGACTGACTATATTTCTCTCCCTCCTATGCCACCTCCCACTTGGTCTATTTTCTGCTTTGACCCTGTCCCTTTTAAGAAATGTGTGCTTCTAACTACCGTCTCCCCCAATCTTCCCTCCCTTCTATCATCACCCCTCTTATCCCCTTACCCCCTACTTTCCTGTAGGGTAAGATACCCAATTTAGTGTGTTTGTGATTCTCTCCTTAAGCCAAATTCAATGAGAGTACGGTGACTCATTCCCTTTTGCCTTTCTGTTCTTCCCCTCCACTGTAACAGTTTTCCCTTACCTCTTTTATATGAGATACTTTATGCTATTTTTGTCTCTCCCTATCTCCCCTCTTTATATTCCTCTCACCTCTCAATTTTACTCCTTAAATATCATCCCTTACTATTCAATTGATCCTGTGCCCTCTGTCTATGTATACCTGTATACATATACACACACACACACTCACAAATGTATTCATATGCCCATATACCCTCCTTATAGACATATATATGTGTATATATGTATATACACATACACACACATTTATATTCCCTTCAACTCTTCTCATACTGAGAAAAGTTCTGTAAGTTACAATTACAGTTTTTCCATGTAGACAAGTAAATAGTTCAACTTTGATAAGTTCCTTATGATTTCTTTTCCATGTTTGCCTTGTCATGCTTCTCTTGTTTCTGGTATTTGAATGTCACTTTTTCTATTCCATTCTGGTTTTTTCATCAAGAATGCTTGAAAGTCCTCCACTTCATTGAATGACCATATTTTCCCCTGAAACATTATACTCAGTTTTGCTGGGTAGGTGATTCTTGGTTTTAATCCTAGCTCCTTTGACCTCTGGAATATCATATTCCAAGCCCTTTGATCCCTTAGTGTAGAAGCTGCTACATCCTGTATTATCCTGATTGTGTTTCCACAATATTCAAATTGTTTCTTTTTAGCTGTTTGTAACATTTTCTCCTTGATCTGGAAACTCCAGAACCTGCCTATAATATTCCTAAGGAGTTTTCTTTTTGGGATCTTTTTCAAAAGGTGATCAGTGAATTCTTTCAGTTTCTATTTTGCTCTCTGGTTCTAAAATATCAGAGCAATTTTGCTCGATAATTTCTTAAAGGATGATTTCTATGTTATTTTTTGATCATGGCTTTTAGGTAGTCCAATATTTTAAAAATTATCCCTCCTGGATCCATTTTCCAGGTCAGTGGTTTTCCCAATGAGATATTTCACATTGCCTTCTATTTTTTTCCATTTGTTTGGATCTGTTTAATAGTATCTTGATTCCTCATAAAGTCATTAGCTTCCATTTGCTCCAATCTAATTCTGAAGGAATTATTCTCTACAGTGAACTTCTGAGATTCTTTTTCCATCTGGCAAATTCAGCTTTTTAAGGCATTCTTCTCCTCATTGGCTTTTTGGGTCTCTTTTGCCATTTGAGTTACTCTATTTTTTAAGGTGTCGTTTTCTTCAGTCAAGTTGTTGACTCTCTTTTCATGTTTTTCTTGCATCATTCTCATTTCTTTTCCCAATTTTTCCTCCACTTCTCTTACCTGATTTTCGAAATCCTTCTTGAGCTCCTCCATGGCCTGTAAGCAGTTTATATTTTTCTTGGAACATTTTAGTGCAGCAGTTCTCACTTCATTGTCTTTCTGTTCCATGGTTTGATCCTTTTTGTCCCCCAAAAAGGAATCCAAGGTTTGATTGATGTGCTTGCTGTGCTTTCTTTGCTTCCTTTGCTTGCTCATGTTGCTACTCAATTGCATGACTTTTGAGCTCTTTGCCATAGTAGAACTCTGCTTCCAGAGAGGAGAGCTTTGTCTCAAATTGCTGTGGTTTTTGTGGCTACTGGAGTTATTAGTTGGGTGCCGGCTCTGCAGCCCCCCACAAACTCTGGCTCACTGGTCACACACCTCAGGACCACCACCCAAGACTGCCATCCAGCTCCAGGCAGATTAAAGCAAGAGTGATTACCCTCCGAATGTTTTCTTGGCCCCCTTATGATCTGCACGCCAGGAGCTTTGAAGAAGCTATGAGGAGGCAGCTGCGTGGCTGCTGTGCTTCCGCTGCTTCTCACTCTGGGGGCAGAGACCAGACTACACTATAACCCCCCAGTTCCAACAGAAATCTACATTGACTTTTTACTTTGTCTTTGGCATTTATGAGTTGATATTTCTGGAAACGACCACAGCTGCTGGATCTACTTACTCTCCTGAAGTCCTCTTCAGCACACTGCTGGTCAGGGCTACCCTAGGGCTAAAATTACTGGCTCAAGTAGGGCTGGACTTGGTTCCCAGCATGCTGCAATGAACCCTTCCTATCTGCCTGCCAGGCTACCTTCACTGGGAAATTTATTTCTCTCTGTCACTTCGTGGGTTCTGTAGTTATAAGATTTGTTTAGAGTCATATTTTATAGGTATTTGAAGTGGTTATGGAGGGAGCTCACAGTTTTCCTGCTTCTATGCTGCCATCTTGGCTCTGCCCTCTCATCCTTCCCCCCCCACCCCGGTTCTTTCTTTTGATGTGGATAGCATTTTCCATCGTGAATCTTTTGGAATTGTCTCAGACTTACAAAGTAAGTCATTACACAATTTTGCTTTTACTATGTACAGTGTTCTCCTGGTTCTGCTCACTTCACTCCACATCAGTTCATGCAAGTTTTCCAGGTTTTTTTGAAGTCCACCTGCTCACCATTTCTTATTGCACAATAGTACTCCACTGCATTCATATACTACAATTTGTTCAGCCATTCCCCAATTGATGGACATTCCCTTAATTTCCAATTCTTTGCCACTGCAAAAAGAGCTGCTATGAATATTTCTTGTACGTGTGGGTCTTTCTCTTATGATTTCTTTGGGGGTACAGATCTAGTAGTAATATTGATGGATCAAAAGGTTTGCACATTTTGGTTTCCCTTTGGGCATAGTTCCAAATTGTTCTCCAGAATATTGTAATTTCTTTGATCAATAGTGATTTAGAGCAGTTTTTCGTATGACTATAGATAGCTTTAATTTATCCATCAGAAAACTGCCTGTTCATATCCTTTGATCATTTATCACTTAGGGCAACGATTCTCAACCTGTGGGTTATGCTCAATTTGTAACAATGTAAATACATCCGGTATATCAGATATTTACATTATAATTCATAACAGTAGCAAAATTACAGTTATAAAGTAGCAATGAAAATAATTTTATGGTTGGGGGTCACCACAACATGAGGAACTGTATTAAAGGGTCATGGCATTAGGAAGATTGAGAACCACTGAATTAGGAAGTGACTTCCCTGATTTGAAAATATGCTCTGCCTCCTAATAGGCTGAATGTGGTCAAATGGAGCCTGTGGTGGGAAGAATTTGCTGAAGGGTGGAGGAGAGCCCACAGGAGAAGTTTGCTTGAGGGAGGCTTGTTTTTGAGGAAGGCACAATGTTTGTTACTTTGTAATCAAGTGGGTCACAAGGGTTGTAATGTTCTCTGACCCTGGAGAAGGCTATATGTGAGGTTCTGTTTTGGGGCCCACTTTGAGAAAAGCTGTGTGATTTAGCCAGATGAGACTCTGGGCAGCCAATGAGCACCTATTTGAGTTGCCTTCCTTTAGAAAGGCAGATCAAAGAATCTGTGCTAGCAGCTGGTATGTTAAGGTGTTTGCTGCTACAAGTATTTGGATCAGTTCACAACTCTACCAACAATGTGTTAGTTTTTCTGTTTTCCCACATCTTTTCCAATGTTTATCATTCTCCTATTTTGTCATGTTTGCCAATCTGATAGGTGTAATGTGGTACCCCAGAGTTATTTCAATTTGCATTTCACTGATCAATAGTGATTTAGAGCATTTTTTCATATGACTATAGATGGCTTTAATTTCTCCATCAGAAAACTATCTGTTCACATCCTTTGGCCACTTATCAATTAGGGAATGATTTTTACTCTTATTGCTTTGACTCAGTTCTTTGTATATTTTAGAAATGAGACATTGGCTATAAAAATTATTTTCTACCTTTCTACTTCTCTTCTAATCTTGGTTGCATTGGTTTTGTGCAAAATATTTTTAATTTAGTGTAATTAATTATCCATTTCACATTTCATAATGTTCTGTCTTTTGTTTGGTCATGAATTCTTGCCTTCTCCATATCTCTGATAGGTAAACTATTCCTTGGCCTCCTAATTTGCTTATAGTATTACCCTTTATGTATAAATCCTGTACCTATTTTGACCTTATCTTGGTATATGGTGCAAGATGTTAGTCTATGCCTAGCTTCCACTGTACTGTTTTCCAGTTTTCTTAGAAGTTTTTGTCAAATAGTGAGTTCTTAAATATCAAAATGTAGATTACTATAGTCATTAACTACTGTGTCTTGTGTATCTAACCTATTCCACTGATCCACCATTCTATTTCTTAGCCAGTAGCAAATAGTTTTGATGATTGCTGCCTTATAATATAGTTTTAGATATGGAACAACTCGGCCACTTTCCCTTGCATTTCTTTTCATTAATTCCCCAAGGGGGCAATTACTGCTCTGCCCACACAAATCAAGGGGTAACTTTAGGGATTACTGGCATTTCTAGTGCCATATTGCTCATAGCTCCTATGGACGTGCTTCTCCTTGGTTATCATGCAGACATTAACTTTTAGAAAACATTAATTAAGCAAGTATAGCAAAAATTATGGTTATAGAAACAATTCCTCAAAATTTGGTATATATTTACCCCTTATTGAGATGAAGCCCCAGGAGAGAGTATATGATCTACGTATACCTTATGTAACCAGGAGCTGACTCAGAAATCTGAAGTTATTGGAAGTTCCCCTTGAGTTCAGCTTTCTGTTGGGCTCTGAAAATTGGCATTCTTGTAGAATCCTGCAACTACCTTTCATCAGTGTGTACACTGTACACTGATGCAGATACTGCCATTCCAGGGATAACGCTGCAGTTTCCCATTGTGTAGGGTGCAAAGACCCTACCCCAAATTAGCTACACAGAGATCTCTCCAGGTGAAAGCAGAAAGGTTTCTGTATTAGAATCTTGGGAGAAGCAGGCAATCCACACCACTAGAAACGTCCAGAGGAGGATGCCAATTTACAGAAGCAGAAGACTGGTTTAAATAAACATTATAACACTCCCCCACCCCCAACCCCCCCACCACATGCAAAGCTCTTACTTGCACTTGCAGTTACTTTTCCCTTATTTGGAAAATGGGGTGATAGAAAGGAGGGCTCAAGCAGAAGATTTTCACAGTATATC
>CM053597.1:154910034-154938459 GCA_028646575.1 Pseudocheirus occidentalis
AGATGAGAAAATTGAGGCAAACAGGGTGAAGTGACTTGCCCAGGTTCACATAGCTAGTAAGTGCCTGAAGCCAGATTTGGGTTCATTAAGATCAGTTTTCTTGACTCTAACCCCAGCGCTGTATCCACTGAGCCACCTAGTCACATGTATTGTTAAGAATTACATTAAAAAGAAGTTATTTGTGTGTTGAATGAAGTCATTTTATGATAATGTTCAGGCTGATACCTGACCCCAAATGCCACAGATTATTGGCTGGGGAAGGGCAAGCTAAACTCCACTCATTATACAGATGTCTTTACTTGTGTAATAAATACTTATTTGTACTTAACAAAAACGAGTAGTAGAAAGTAGTTATGAAAGGTTAGAAAAATTCTATTGAACATGATTTCATTTCACTTTGATGATTTAGGAAGCACTTTAGGATATTAAGGCCCTGTCACCTTGAAAATAAATCACCACTGCAATTCTAGTATTTGAGCCCTCTAGTAGTTTAGATACTGGTTTAAGAAGAGTTCACCAAATATACAAAAATTACTTTGCTGACAGCAGATACATAACAAATATTTACCAGATACATTGGAAAATTATGGAACAATTTAAGGAAGGAAGATAATACTGTAACTGAACTGGCTGGAAGGATTTTAAATGACAGAATGTTGGAATCTGATTAAAACTATAGGGCCTATTAGCAATGTACTTCATTTATATGAAGAAAAAAAGCTGTAAATTATAGAATGTCAGACTTATGACTGAGGTGCATTTACCTCCATCACCATTATAAGTTTCTTTCACTTAATTAAATGTCAACTTTTTATAGCCAGAAAGCATATCATGTCTAAAAGTAGCATGGTCATCAATTCAGGTCTTAAGTGGAGGCAAGATGAGCTACTGCAAGGAACCCAGACTGTGGCTTTAAGCCACTTTGCTTTCCAGTGAAGTTTCTTCCTAAAGGGATGAGGGGTTAATAAAACATTTGATGTTATCCTTTTATTTCCCAGGACAGAGACCTTTTCTCAGTCTTCATTTCCTTGACTAGAGTTTCTGTAGCTTTTGACCTTTACCGTCTCATCCTCTTGGATACTCTATTTTTTCTTGCTTTTTTTGTGACATTCTTTTCTTCCTGCTCTCTTCCTACTTATCTGAATACACTATTTTGGTCTCTTTCACTAGTTGCAAAATCATGTCTTTCTCCCTAAGAATTATTTCCCCAGATCTTCTCTTCTCCCTATCTTTTCTCCTTTGGTGGCCTCATTTGAGCCTATAGTATCAGTTCTTGCTACTATACAGATTACCCTCACATCTTTCCATCAGCCCTATTTTCAACCCTTAATCCCAGGCTCATTTTTATAATTGCCTACTACACATATATCTAAAAGTCCAAATCAACATGTCTAAACTAGCACTCATCACCTTCCTGCCCTTCAAAACTTTGAAGTCTGCTAACTCCAAGTCTCACACCCTTTCCACAACCATCAATACTCATTATTGTATAGTATTGTACTGTACATTCAGTGAATATTGAATTCTAGTTAATAGAATGCTGGGAAAAGTAAACTGTGTTGCATGTGGTCATTGGAATAGAGCTAGGTAATCCCATTTTTAAGTTCCTAGATATCTCACTGTTCCATTAATGTGCACCCTTAACCAAAGCCACAGAATTCCTGGAAATTTTGGAAGAGAACAAGTAGATTATTACCTGTCTGGTGTCAGGGTGTTCATTGTGTACACACCTCATGAATAAAAGCCAAAGAAGGAAGGGAGGAAAGATAAATAAAAATTCAATGAGATGAGATTATTTGGAGATAATTTTCAGGCCATCAGAGGCCACACTTTTAATCTGTGTCTTTCATGGTCCATGGGCAGAATGGAAAAAAAAAGAAAAGTTCATACCATTTAATAAGGTGACTGCTTGATTTGTACTTGTGATAACTTAATTAGGAGAGTTTTACATAGTGAGATGGGCAACGAAGCGGCATATATGAAAGAGAATTGTGACTGGATTTGGGAAGATTCATGTTCCTGAGCTCCAATTTGACCTCAGACATTTACTAACTGTGTGACCCTGGGGAAGTCACTTAATGCTGTTTGCTTCAGTTCCACATCTGTAATATGAATTCGATAAGGAAAGGACAAACCACTTTAACATCTTTGCCAAGTAAACCCTAAATGGAGGCACAAAGAATCAGATACAGCCGAACAACAACAACATCACATAGGTAAATGGACAGCTAGGTGATGTGGTAGATAAGAGTACTGTATGTGGAGTCAGGAAGATTCACTTTACTGAATTGAAATCTGAGCTGAGAAACTAGTAGTGTGATCATGGGCAAGTCCCACAATCCTGAGTGCCTCAGTTTCCTCATTTGTAAAATGAGCTGGAGAAGGAAATGTCAAACCACTCCAGTATTTTTGCCAAGAAAACCCCAAATAAGGTTACAAATAATTGGATGTGATTGAAATGACCGAACAACAAAGATGTGTATTATAATCATCTGTATTTATATATTATGAACCCCCTAAATTGTAAGCACCTTGAGGGAATTAACTATGTTTTATTTAAAATTTAAACACCTTTTAGTCGCTATTAACGTGTTATGTATATAGTAGACGTTCAATGTTGAATAAATGACTAGATTTATCATGATAGTTGAAGGCCCAAACTTGTTGTATAATTTAGGGCTAGTGACTTAACCTTTTTGGACTGAGTTTTCCTTATATATAGAGATAATAGTATCTCTCCTATTTTCCTACCAGAGCTATTGTGCAAATGAAAGGTTAGAAAGATAGTGAAGTAGGAGGAAGCAATACAGCCCAACTCTCCCACATGACTACTCCATAAAGACCCAGAAAACACACCAAATTAAGCCTTGATGAGGAAATCCAGGGGAAAAAATGAGTCATTTTTCTAGTCCAGCATAGTAAGAAAAAGAGAAACTTCCAGACGCTGAAGACAGTGTTCAACAAGTAAGGTATTATGAGGAACCTTCTAGTACAGAGACTGGACTGGGCCTTGAAGCTGTGCACTAAAGTAAGAAGAGGTCTCAGGTCCAGCAGAATTGAGTCTGAGGCTGTGTGCTGGACAAAGATGAGAGCAGAAATATACTACAGCTGAATGACACTCATCTCTGAACTAGTAAGTTCTAAGATCCACTCCCCAACTACATCTGAAGCATAGGGCAGAATAATCATGGAAGGGAGCTCAGACTAGGGTAGAACCTGTAGGTCTGTTACTTTGTACCTGAGGAGCCCTTCAGCTTGCTGAGAGTGATTTGGTACAGTGGTATATTATACCTTTAATCAGGGCAAAGCCCACAGTGAATGCTGCTCATTCCGAAATCCAAGTCAGGAGCTTGCAAAGTAGTGATGATACTTTGCCCTTGGTGAGGCAGCTTTGGATGTACAAAAAGCTTATAAAACCATAGACTGTGCCACATTTGAGATCCTTGACGAACATGATGATCAACTCCCAGAAAAAATAAAAGAGCAGTTGGATTCAAGGGAATTCAAAATAGCACCAAGCAAGTACCAGGCATTTCCTGCAGAAGTGTGTATGACCTTAAATATGACCTTAAATCATAGTATGAATTAGAGGAATAAGGCTTGAAGAATGAATAAACAAACAAATATATCCACAATAAAGGGGTGGTTTTTTTTTATCGTGACAGGTACCCAATACACAAATCTAAAAGAAGAGAATGACTTCAAATAATCTTCAAGCAAAGTCTCAAAGAAAAACACAGGTTGAACATGAGTTCAACTGGAATTCTTTGAAGATATGAAGCAAGGAATTTTGTAAGAGTAAAAAAAATTTATAAACAAAATGAAATGTTATTGCAAATAATTAGAAAAGAACTGAGAATTATGGAGGAAAGTCTTGGAAAGTGAATTACCGAGAAGAACACAATTTTACATAAGCAACAGAGTCCTTGAAAATTAGAGGTCACCAAAAAGAAGTTAATGATTCTCTATATGACAATAAGGAATATTAAAACAAAATCAAAAGACTTTAAAGAGAAAAAATATATAAGGAATAAAATATCTAAAAGAGCTGACCTGACAAACAAATCAAGGAATTTAAGAATAAATTAAAACCAAAAACTATCATGGACATCACATTTCAACAAATCATTAAAGAAAACTGCCCAGATATCTCAGAACCTGAGAGCAAAATGAAAACAGATAGCATCTACTGGTCATTTCCTGAAAGAAACCCCCAAACAAGAATGACAAAACATCATAGATAAAATCCAGAGCTTCCAGGTTAAAAAAAAATACATAAGCAACCACAATGAAAGACTTCAATACCAAAGAGTCATAGCTGGTATCACACAAAATTTAGCAGCTATCACCATAAAGAAATAGAGAACTCAGATGCAATATTCTCCAAAGTAAAACAGACAGACTTGTAACTAAGAATAACTCACCCAGGAAAAATGAATATAAAGGTACAAGGAAAAATGAACTGTTAACAAAATAGAGGACTTTCAAACATTCCTGATGAAAAGATCAGTGCTGATTAGAAACACTGACATTTATTAACAGGAGTCAAGAGCTATCTAAAAAAGGTAAACCATAACAAATGTTAATGCAACAAACAGTTCCATTCTGATAGGGAAGATGACACAGTCTTCCCCTATCAACCCTAATATCACTGGGATATATAGTGAGGAAAGGGTGAGGGATATGCATGACATGAACTTAATTTTCATTTGAATTTAAAGGATGGAAGAATATACAGATATACATAGTTGATTGCAGAAATATATTTCACTTAATGGGGAAATGGTAGGGTAAAGAGACAAGAGAAGGTAGAATCAGACAAAAGATAGATGCAGGGAAGGATGAGTCATACACAGGAAATCCTAACCATGGAGGGTGGATCATGAAACAAGATTTAAAAGCAAAGAAAGAAAGAAAAAGAATCTGTTACTGGACTCTGAGCATGGAAAGAGAAGAGGGAGTTGACAAAATCAAATTTAAAGATTGTGCACAAACAAAACCAATGCAGCTTAAATAAGAAGGGAATCAGGTAATTGGGGAAAATATTTGCATCAAGTTCCTTTGATAATGGTCTCATCATATATTCATTTTATATTTATTTACATTTGTACAACACATTCATATGCATTTATAGATGTATATATTCATATAAACATTATATATTCCAAAACACACACAATACATAAATGTATGTATGTACTGCACAGAATAATATAAACCCATAAGGCTTGAAAAACCTGAAAATTTTTATTTATGAATGAACAAAAAAAATATAAACCTATATAAAACAACTCTGCCTACAATAAGAATTCCTCCCCCTGAGATTTCTAAAACCTCTCTGGCTTTCAGTACTTCTCTGAGTGGGTCCCCAGATGGAAGTGATTAGAATTGACTGGGGTGAGGGGAAGAGGGAGGTAGAGAGGTCATTATTTCTTTTTCTATTCTGTGTTGTCCATTTTTGCCTCCCCCCCTCCCCTGCTTCTCCAAGCAGAATTTATTCATCCTCTAAGTGATCCTATGCTTAATTCTTATCCCTGTGTTCCTGGAAGTTTAGTTCTTTCAGCAGGTGGAGTTTCAGAGCCTCTGTCATGCATCTACCTGACCGATCAACTCCCCTTAGAGACTATTTTTCCAAGGGTACTTCGTAAAACTCAAAATACAATAGTTTTTTCTTGCCTTTCTTTGTACACATTTCCAACAGTCCTAAAATTTCATACAACAGGCTTACTGGTGAGTTATGAGTAGTCTTTTTTTTCTTGAACTCTTCAATCCTTCTCCACCTTCAACCCTTTGCAAGCTTATGATGATTCAATCTTACTTCCTTTCTCTTTCTCTCAGAACAAGGTATTTGTTTCCACCACCTAACAACAACACAAGCAACACAATTTCCAGATTCTCTTTGCTCCATATCCCTTAGTCATTAGTGGGTGAGAATCCAAGGCTGTTTCATGAAAGATCTCTAAAAGTGAAGAGGATAGGGCATTGAGTCAACTAGTCCCTTGTCCCTGGTATACCTGTGCTAAAGATATTTGTACCATTGTTGTTCAGTAATATCCAACTCTTTATGACTTGTTTTTGGGATTATCTTGGCAAAGATAATGTAATGGTTTGCCATTTCCTTCTCCAGTTCATTTTACATGTGAGGAAAATGAGGCAAATAGCACCATAGGCCTGTGTATACAGATGTACATGGCACATATAGTAGAACCTGTACTGAGACTGACTGGCTCACTAAATGGTGCCCGACAGTAACAATCAGGTCACTCAGGAGTTACTATGGGTAATTTTCCTCTATTTGCAGGAAGAGGCTTTTGGTTGCTCATTAATTAGTATACGAGACAAAGTGTGTCACTTTTATGTAAATTTTATTTAAATTCCAATCAACTCTTCTGTTGTAGTGATGAGTTATTTATACCACAGTTTGAACATTTTGCTGGTCATGGAACTACCCTGGGGACACAAGGTAAATCTATTTAGCTTGGAAAAAATGCTAGTAATACAATTTTGAGAAAATTGCCCAAAATTTATTTTAGCCTCTTTGTAATAATCAACAACTCCTGTGCAAGGTGATTTTATATATGGCGAAGAGTAGGAATCCAAGTGAGGGGTACTCAGAAGTCCTTATCCCCAATCTCTACTAGTATCACAACACTGTGTTTGAAATATTCATATGGCTTGTTCCTTTGCACTAGAATAGGAAAGGCCTCCCTAAATGTGTAATCTAAGAAAATTTACATGTTAAACCATGTTAATCTTAGAACCTAGAAAAGTAAAAAATATTATTATCATTAGTTTTCAACACCTTAGTTTGAACTAATTTATTGGATGAGGTCGTTACCTTATAGAGTCCTTAGAATATGGGCCAGGTAAATGAAGAAGAAAAAATCCAGAAAGGTACAAATCATAGAGTATTTCTCATCATGGGGGTCAATGGAAAGAAACCTGGGCAATCCATTGATGATTAGTAGCATTAGGCCCCCAAATGGTGGTGAGGCCAGGTTAGGGGAAAGTTGTGAAGGAAATAACGTGTCTTTAGTGATGTGACACCCCTTTTTCTTTAAAAATATCTCTCCTATTCCAACCTCTAAACCTATCCTAGCTGCCCAGCCTTGTGTTCCAGTCTACTAAATGCATACTATTTATGCAACTTCTGATAGAAACATAGTTGTTCTCAGTCTCCCAAAGTGGTCACTAACAATGACTTTCTATTAATCATTTCCCAGTGATTTTTATTTCTATTTTAATAAGGGATTCTTGAAGATTATGACCCTTAAATATCCAAAGTAATAGTTGGCTATGAGAAGGAACGAGAGTGGCTTGGAGATATTTTTGAACAAGTGTCTTTACATAGAGGTTTTCAGAAAACCTAAGTTAGGTGGTACCTTTCTACTGTCTTCTTCATAAAGTAGGTCTTAGTAGTGAAATGATCATATATTGGAGAGATGGGAAGAAAGGAGAGGATGGATGAAGGGCATTGAAGGCATACTTCACCTATATAATAATGTATAGTATGTTTCATTTTGTCCTGATCATTCTTTTTTGCACTTTTCTCTTAGAAGCAGCCCAGTGTTCCACTGACCTCTATACATTCTCCCCATTCAAGGAAAGCAAGTAGTGTAAGGCAGTGAAAAGCCTCAGGGGTCAGGGATCAGGAAAATCAGGCATTATATTGGGTTTACCATTTACTTTATTTCAAATGCATCATTTAATGTCTCTGGGCCTCAGTTTTCTCACCTGTTAAATGAAGGGGTTGGATTATATGATATGACCACTTTCTGTGCTAAATCTGTGATCCTCTGACTTGGATGTCAAATATTCAAAATTCTGTGATTCTATTTATTTTGCCTTATATACTGGGAAAATAAACAGTTCATCTTCTGACCTCCAAAACAGGGTTAGTGAGGGTCGAATCTTGTGCGGGTTGGATGTAAGAGACACAAATTATAGTACAATAGACACTTAGGAACTTCATATATACTAGTTGAGTACATGAGAAAGGGAGGAAGGACCCAGTATAAGGGGAGGCATGAATGAGTAAGAGAGAATCAGACAACGCATCCCTCTGGGGAATATCTTGGGTACTATAGTGGCTTGTGCAGTTCCTGAGCACTGCCCTCCTGATTTACATGAATAATAATAAAAAGTATCCAGAACAAGGTTTCTGGGGAAATCCATTTGTATATCAAGATAATGGAGAAGAAGTTGCAAAGTATCTATTCTCTCAACCCCAAGGAAAAAAAGCAACAGTTCACATATTCCTTCCAGCAACAATATCATCAGAAAAATCTCCCATATTTCAAGTGAAAGATATTTGCAGCACAGCTAAGAAATACATTCTGCCCTTATTCTGCCCTCTGTCTTGAACTTTGCACTAACTTGATAAGCAGCAGCAGAAAGCAGGGAATAGATAGTAGCAATTTATTTATTCATTCAACAAGCATTTATTAAGCACCTACTATTTGCCAAGCACTATACTAAGTAAATCTTCTTAAGTATGCTAGAGGCTATAAAAAGAGTTTTTAATTTTTTTGTTTCATGAACCCCTTTGGCAAGCTAGTGAAGTCTATGGACTCGCCCTTTGTCAGAAGAGTGTTGTTAAGGATATAAAATCAAATGCATTGTGTCATTAAAGAAATTAGTTATTTGTAAAATGCAGTTATCAAAATTTTTTTTAAAGTTCATGGACCCCAAATGACAAACTCCTCTACTCTTTCACAGTCAAGCACTTTTGAGCCTATGCAATGTGACAACACAATAAATATCTTCAGGTCACAAAAATAGGTGCATTTATAAAAGAAGTGCCTGTTCTTTGAGGGCCAGCCTCGCTAACTATAGAAAGTGAGGGTTACCACTAGAGGTTAGCTACTAGATCACGAGGTAATTCTTTCAGTCTGGAGACCCATACAACTGACAAAAATATCAAAAAACCCTTCAGTCCTGTGTGGGCTGCTTCTATTTTCACTGTGATTGTTGTAGAATGGCAGAAAATGGGGTAGGGGCTGATGCTAAAAGTCACACAGTTTTTAAACTGCCTACAAATGAGAACTTAATGGTGAATTTGATCCAATGTGAGATTTTTGTGCAATGACCAATGAATTAACACACTGCTAGGAGACCAGGTCTTTGTTATTGCTAGGAATAAAACCAGAAGGTATAAAGAATTTGTGACTGAATGGAAGAAAGCCTTGTTTCTTATTCCCTTCAAAGATCAAATAATGAAATTGACTAAGCTGGTGTCATTATATCCCCAAGGGCAACAGGAAATATCTTTTCAGGGAATATTTGGTAATCTCACCTAGTACTCATGAGCCATTATGAGGAGAACCACCAATAGACTGGCAGCACATGTGCTAATATTTGCAGCAGAAGAAATAGAGAAATTCTAAAAAAAGACTTTGACAAGATTAAGAACTTCGCATATATTTTGATTGATGGTGATGACAAAGAAAAGGTGAGAAAAGAGGAAGATTGCAAAATATGGTAGAAAACATGATTTGAAATTAAGAAATAAAATTGACCAATTATAGATATCACAGAAGACTCTCACCTGAATATCAGGAATATTTTCTTCAAGACCAGACAAGATGCCAAAGTGTCAGGAAAATTACACTGTCTATTGACAGGAAACAACATGTTACTGATGTGAGAATCATTTCAGGGTCAGGTATTTCTGTATGGCCAACTGTGGGGGCAAAGGTTAAATTTAACATCAAGTTAGAAGGATTAAAAATTTTGAGAAAACTGCAATTGTAACAACTCTAACAAGTATCTCAGTTTGAATAATGGGAAATGGATAAAAGAAAGACTGTTGAGGATTAGTATCATTTCTTAAAGACTAGTTAATGTAAATTAATTTCTAGTTAAGAGGACAAAAATTCTAGAAACCCAGCTCAGCCAACAAATACTTTGTTTCCTGGCCAAGTGGAAAGACAGATGGGCAATGTTAGTTTCGAATACAAGTTCACTGGCAGAATATTAAGGAAGAGAAGGAAGATTACGCATGAGTGATAATGATTTATAAAACAGTGAAAAGTAGTTGGAAAAAAAAGAACCAGGAGAAAGCTGCTTGTGATACTTAGGCCAGATCATCCCAAAAGCAATGACAGAGGAACCTGGAAAGAAGACAACAGATGCAAAATAAAACATATGTCTCCACATTTCTATAATTCTCATCACTGATGATGATAGAACTACCATATTTGAACCATAAAACCTCAGTGCCCTATGTGCACCATGAGGAAATAGAAATGCATTTACAATAACAAAGTTCATAAGACCTTCTGAATCTATCCAGATATATACAGAGGAAATCCATGATGGAAGTGATGGAGTTTTAAATGCATCTAGAGATTTATTTTCAAGATATTATAGAAAAGGAAAATTTTAGAATGGAAAAAATTACAGACAGTAGTATTAAAAAAATAAATACATGAGGAAAGGAAGAACAAAGAAGAAAGAAGGGATCAGCAACTACTAGCCTATATTACTGCTTTCACATGTTTATAAAACCTTTATGGGAATGGCATATGCATGAATAGACAATATCCTTTATGAAAATGTGAGAAGAGAATAGATAATATTTACAGATTAACTCTATAGTAGCCCACATCTTGGCGGTTTCAAAAATGAATGAAATGTATATAGAGTACAAGATCCTACATTGTTTATGTTTTAATTACAAAGCAAGCACTTGATAGAGCAGAATGTAGTCTTAAAAATCTCAACTTGGAGGAAAGAGCAGGGAATGTTATTCTGGGATTCTGATTGTACATGATTCCTTAGTAGATGCCACCATAATTATGACTTCTGTAACCTTTGTGACAAAGGCCTCACAATGCTTACATGCTCAGGCTTAGTTTGGGGACATTTCTTACTCTTCTGGCTCATACATCCACTACTCACCCCATCCAAACTGAATCTATGGGACAGTCAGTATTTGACACCGATGACTGCTATGCTATTATCAGTTCCCAAGACAAGTAATAAGTAGTCAACAAACACTTATTAATTGCTTAATATGTATCAAGCATTATGCTAAGCACTAAAAGAAAGGCAGAAACATGACCCTTTCCCTCATGAGCTCCCATTTTAATGGGGAGACACCATTTAAGCAGCTATGTACATACAAGATACGTACAGTAGAAATGGGAAATAATATTAGAATCAAAGGACTGGGGGAAGGAGGGAAGGTCTCAGAAGGAAAGACATTGAGCGGTCAAAGAAATTTAAGTTACAGCTCTTGGGAAATAAAGACATTTTCCAATTAATAACCCCCTTACATTTACTGGCTTGAAGTCTCAGCCACTCAAGGTCAGGTCTAGCTTGGCCCTGATGTATGCAGTTCCTCAGGGGCTGTGTCCCTGTGAGATGTTGATCTCCCGCTGTGGTCTGTCCCACTGTTCTGTGCAGTTCCCAGAAGCCAGCATCAGGAACTGCTCTCGGGCAACAACCAAGTCCTCTGCCAGAGCAAATCTTCCTCTGTTGTTGGACATGATTCCTACCTTAGTAGATGGAAAGCTTTTAGCATGTTCCCTATCTGCCAAGCAATACAGCTCTTCTTATTCTATTATAGCTCAAATGGTGCAGTACCACAATGGGGGTGCTTGACTCATCTTCCTGAGTTCAAATCTGACCTCAGACACTTAGTAACTATTTGATCTGGGACAAGTCACTTAAACCTGTTTGCCTCTGTTTCCTTTTCTGTAAAATGAGCTGGAGAAGCAAATGGCAAACCACTCCAGTATCTTTACTAAGAAAATCCCAAATAAGGTCACGAAGAGTCAGACAATATTGAAAAAGTAACACAATGGTGACCTCTTCTCACCAAGATTATTCTACTTTGTTTTTAAGTGACTTACCCAGGGTGACACAGCTAGTAAGTTTCTGAAGTTGAGTTTGAACTGAGGTCTTCCTGACTTCAAGCCTGGAAGTCTATTCTCTGCAACACCTAGCTTCCTCCATTCGACTTTGTAGTCTACCCTTGATCACAGAAGAGGCTTTTTTCAGGGAATTCAGCCCTCACTCTGAGTTTCCCAATCAATATCATCACGTTCACATATGCTGAATAAAAATTATGGTAATTACAGTGCTTTGCACATAGAACTCAACAAACACTTTTTAAAAAGAGTTGTCTCAATGTCCTTTATCCCTTCTTCACTCTGCAGTTTTGCCTCCCACCCAAACAAGCACTCGTTACTCATTCAGAAGTTGACAAAGTGCCCCAATTTTCCACTAATCATATCTCTCAGATTCCAAGGATTTTAAGGCAACTGTGACTAATCATTCAAGTTTTACTAGCTTTTACCAGCCACAGTGAGGAGGCACCTTTGTAGTTCTCTGTCCTCAATTCACCAAAGAACATAGCTCCTTGCAGGGAGATTGGAAGTGGTAGCGAATGAATTATGGCTTTAATAGCTACATATTATTTAATGATTCCCTCCTTATCAATATTAAGCAAGCCATAAAAGACAGACATATGTGCTCACCAAGAGTAAGGAACATGTTATGGATAAAGTCCAAATGGAAGAGGAGCTTCTTGCATCGGAAGATTCTCTGTTTTCCTGGTTGTGGACATCATCGTAATGATTGTTTTGAGCCCTGGAGCACAATGGACATCCTTAATAAGATTCATGATTGCTTGAATGATCTACATGAAGCAATGCATAAAGGGAAAATAGATGATTGACAATTGTCTATTTTATACCTTGCAGTTGGATAGGAAACCCACTGAATTAAGTCAACAAGCATTTATTAATTACCTGCTATATGGTTCAGACCCAGTCTTCTAAATCCAGACATGGCCATAGGGATTATTTTCTTGGGTTGAGAAGAATCAGTGAATTAAGGAATCAGAATTTTGGACCAAGAATATATTCTTTGCATAATCTGGTCAAAAACTTCATTTAAAGAGGATGTTACTGAGGCTCATAGTATAGAAATGGTTTACTCAGAGTCCCACAGCCTATAGCAGAGCCATGACTGAACACTCCTCTCCTGGTCTTGTGTTCTTTCCACTACAGGCTTCTGGATACTACTACTCCATTCAGAATACCCATTTCTCTGGCAAAAAACCTCAAGTGTTTCTGCCTTTTTTTTTTAAACTTAGGGACATCCCTGCTAAAGAAAATAACATACCTTATTAAACAGAAAGTCTTCATCATGTGACATTTTCCTACAGTATAGAAGTTAAATCCAAATACAGTATTTCCCCCCCCCCCCTTTCCTGGTTCTAACAGATAATCCTTTATCTAGAGAGAGTGAGAAGGAAGAAAACGCAGAGCTAACTATTTTGAGCCCTGCTGGTGACTTGAGAATTTAAAAACTGATTTAACCTTAGCCTATAATATCAGAAATTTTAAGGAAGGATATTTCTGTATTTTAGTAAATCAGTCCCATACTCAATGACACACAGCATAAAAAAAATATAGCACTAGTTTGGGCATCAAAGGACACTGGTTATCCTTTCCTCAAGAGCAATGTTGACCCAGAGTAGCCAGATATAAAGAGACCAGAGCTTTGGCTTTGTTTGAATAGACACACTTTGATAGGTCCTTCAGAAAGATTCATTTTTTTTTTCCAAAGGACGAATGCTTATTCCAAGTTTCCATGCCTGGAGCGAATGCCAGCAATTCAAATAATGTAGTTCCATTTATAAGACAGCTAAACAATTTTATGACTGCTAGACTATTTATGCAGTTGCTGACGAAGATCAGATAGCAAAAATAGGAAATACGCATCACAATCTGTTTAACTTTATGTAGATCATTGTCATCCTTGTGCAAAAAGGATCATTAAGTGACTAAGCTGCTCATACCCTATCAACCATCAGTCTCATTACTGAACATGGAAACAAAGATCATTGTATATAGACACCTTCATAGATACACTCTATCTACACACCAGAACCCTTCCTCTCTCTCTTTGTGGTATTAGAGAACCGGAAACAAAAATACAAAATACATGTCCATTGACACACATATGAGTGAAAGAGCCCTGGTTCATTAGTAGGATATTATTTTACAGTAACAAATAATGGATGTGAAGAATGTACATAAGCAGAGGGAATTTGATATAAGCTGATGTGGAGCAAAATAAGAAGAATCAAGAAAAATATGCATGATGACTGAAAGGGCATGAAAAATCCAAAAAACAAAATCAGTAAAGGAAAGTCACACTCTGAGTAAATAAAGTAGAGAAGGACTTGGAGAACATAATGAAATATATCTTGCTTACTGCTGTTAGCTATATTATTGTAATAAAACATCATGGGTGAGCATAACTAGAGAAAACTATTTTGTACACTTGGGTCATCCTAAAAGGAGGAGGGTCAACATTTTTTCTGAAGTTCAATGGAAAGTTGACATACAGAACTGTCCCTAGGATGCAGAATTAGGGCAATTGCTCATGATTGGTTAGTGAGCTAGAATTTTGTGTGCCTTTTATTAAAGGACAACTGACCCCTCTCACTCTTCTTCTTGGTTTGAATTGAGAAGACCTTGAGCTTTCTAGAGGGTTGGGTGTCTTTCTCTTGTATAGGGCCTTGTGATAACTGTCTTGTGGTGACTGAGGTGACCACCCTGGAAGGGAGGGTGGGTTCTTGCTCCCACTCTTGCTGTAGCTTAGGCACTCCCCTGGTAGTGGTTTTCACAAGATCCATTAAAAAAAAAGAAGACATGAATGGGAAGAGATGTCATTCTAGGCATAGTTGTGTCTAATCAGGGCCATGTGCTTATAGCTTGGGACACCTTTGACATATCCACAGAGTTCTAGCTCAGTAGCTAATCATAAAGACTTAGTTTATCGATAAATGGCCAGAAGCCTTCCTCTCTCTCCTTCCCAACCTTCCATTGGTCACTAGGAATTTTAACTGAACATGCTCCAAAAGGGATGAGAGTGAATCTGAAGGGCAGATAATACACCTTTAATCAGTTCTTAAGCACCATTCTACAACCACAAATGCCTAAGTATAATAATACTCCTTACTTACCTAAAGGCTTTCAATGGATCCCGAGTGGCCATTTCATAAAATTCAAGACTCCTTAGCTTGGCATTTAAAATCTTCCACAGTCTGGCTCCAGCCTACCATTCCAGCCTCATTTCAAACTATTTCCCTTCACCTACTCTGGCTTCCATCTGTTGCTGAGCTCATCCTGTCCTCTCAGGTCCCCATGTATTTGTTATAGGCATCCCCCACAATCTACAAGCCACAATATACCCTTACTGAACTGTTCTTTCTTCCAGTCTCTACTGCTTCCATGATGCTTCCCTATCCTCCAATTAAAAGTGATCCTTTCACTTTGCCTTACAGAACTTTATCTTTACCTATCTTTTGCAATGCTTGCACATGCCCTTTGTTTTATACATAGGTGTGTGTCATATTTAGGCTGTCTCAATTGACTCAAAGAGAAAGCAGAATAGATGCATCTCTAGTGTCTCCTCCCACTCTTTTCCAAGTGAGACTTTAATTCCTGTTAGGAGGGAGAACAGAAGGTTGGAGGTCAGAAGCTGACCCCTCTGCTCTCCCCAGAGAAAGGGGACACAGACTAGAATTATGTCTATCAGCTCCCTTAAGTAGAGTTAGTCTAGGGACATAGTTTTCAGGTTCAAGCTAATTTTATGATAATAATTTCTGAACAGAAAAAGAGGCCACAAGGTCTATGTCCAAGGCTAGACTTCCTTCCCATCAAATATATATATAGCAAATAGCAAGGAAACCCATTTATCTAAATCAATAGCAAAATAGAAGTTGGAGAAATACATATAAAAATGTATACCAGACAATGCAGAGGGAAGAAATTTAACCCAGAGATTCCTAGATCGCACTCAAGCAGAACATTACCTGAAGTCTCCAGTGCAGGAAACTGAAGATAGGGACATGATAGAGACTGCCAGCTTCTCTTATGTTGGTTTTTCCCAGTCTTTTTCTCCCTTCAGCAAACTGAAGTCAGGTCGATATAATCTATCTTCTCTCCTGAAGTTGGAAGTCAGATTCCCAAAGAGACTGAAGAGCCCCAAGAGACTCCCCTCTCTCTTGCCAACTTCACCCCTCACACAAGCATAGGACATTGATTTCTACCAATGAAGACATAATCCCATAACCATGGGTTTGGAATTAAGATTGTATATGGAAGTAATCTCCATTGACTATTCTATTAGATTATAAACTAGTTGAGAGCAGGGAGTATGTGACTTTATATTATCACTTTTATAGTCCCACTATCTTAGCATGTTGTCTTGCATGTATTAATGCTTCATAAATGTCTGTTGAATTGAATTAAATCGAGTTCTTAGCATCCCTAGGGTGACCTTCATTCTTCCACATATTTTCTCCTATAGGTTGATTTGGACCCCTTTTTCACTTTAAGATTGGTTTCACCCATATAAATCTGTAGATATACAATACTGTCAAATTAAGAAATGTGGAATAGACACTTGATAAAAATCCTTAAAGCCAGGTGTTTGTGAGTCTTTTAGAAATATTATCATTGTGCAAAATTTTAAATATTGAAATTACTTGTTTCTTACCAGTAATATCTAGGTATCCAAGTTCACATGCTTTTATCTGTCCTGAATTCCCTGTTCCCCAGCAGTCAAAAAAAATCCTGTCTTTGGCAGGGATCCAGGTATTTATTATTGTAGGGTTAATAGAGTTTAATAATAATACTAATTAATAAAATAAACTGATTAACCCTATCCCTAGCACCACCTGGAATAATTTACATGATGGCAGACAGATGTTGCCCAGATGTTCCCAGGACTGATTTGGTGAGTTTCTCTCATTTTAGGCAAGTCAGACTGAAAGGCTACTAGAAAGGTGTCTGGCTGGCACTTAGCATCTCTAATTAGTGGAGGAACTGGGCATTTGGGGCAGGGATTCATAGGGATGGAACATTCAAAGAACAACCTATTTAAAAATACAGGAAAATAAAGCAAACAGTAAGCCAGGTCTGTCGTTATTTAACTTTGTGTTTTAGGCTCTGGCAGCCAGATTATGGGTTCCATCTGTGATTGTGTCTAGGCAGGGAGGTATAAGCTTAAAGAAAGAACTAAGTTTCTCTTCTCCTCACCCCATGCATTAATAATAATAACTAATGTGTGCATATATGTATACATATATACATATATTTCCTCAAAGTCAGTAAAAATCACTTTGCATATATTCTCATTTCAGCAACAACCCTTTGACGGTGGTCCAACAGGCATTATATCATTTTACAGGTAAAGAAATAGAGGCACAGGGAAGATAAATGATTTACCTAGGGTCATGCAGGTAAAGTGCCTAAAGCAAGATTTGGACCCAGTCCAAATCCAGGTTGCTATATATTATACCACATTGACTCTTCTTATTGGGAAAAAATCCATGTGATGCTGACTGAGTTCGGCTGCAATTATGATCTGGTTCTCTGGTCTTCTGGGAAGTGAAAATTTGTGGGTCTCTTGGATATAGAACTGCAAAAGTATTTGTAGTTTAACTTGTGGACAAGTTAAATCTTCAGCACTAGTATGTGGACACAGAGTTGACTTCCAGAATGCCAAAATTGCTAGATTCTCCCAGAAGAGAGTTGGCTGAATTGGTGACTACTCATCATTAAGCCCATTAATAAAAGCTGGAGTACATGTTACACCAAAAATATAGACACCTGGCCCCAGGCAGAGTCCCAAGATCTTTTTTTGGTGTCTTACTGAGGACCAGACCCTTAATGAAGAAGCCCTTAACTAAGAGCAACTAAATCTGTTGTAGCTACTATACTTTGAAGACTGTCACTAGAGCTCCTTCCTTTGCTGAAGTCAGCCTGGGAGCCATCAAAGGAAAAGGAAACGGGGAGGGAGGATCTTTTGTCAAACTTCCTACAACAGAGTTGAAGGCCAAGTCTGAGTTTGGGACGTAAGGAAAAGGTAAGTAGTGTGTGCAATTCTCCCAGAACTCACAGCTCAGTAGCCAGGGTTCAGAGCTGCATTTATCTAAGGCTGGCACTGTCAGGAGCAGATGGAGAGTGGGAGCAAACAAACGTCTTTTGCATTCATAGAGTATATAAGCTAGATGTTAGGATTCTTTTCAGATTTTATCCACTGCCTCCCCTCCTCCCCCCAAAAACTACTATTGCAGAATCCAAGTTTATTATAATCTTTTGAAAGACCCAGAATTAGCATATGGAATGTATATCCTCAAGAAATAAGAGAGAGCATGTATTGGGGAAAGGAATGGGTGTTTGGTTTAATTGAATTACCAAAGACTAATGAAATCTAAAAACAAAAATCCCTTTGCCCAGATCAGAAATGGATTTGGTTCATCTGTCTGCCGTGTCTTTTCATTTCTGATTGACTCATGTCTGATTGACTCCCTTTCACACTCCCCACAACAGCTGTTTCAATATTTTTATTCCTTTTAATTCCCAACTTCACTTGCACCTCTCTCTTTCTGAGCAGTTGACCTCTTCTGTTATTCTGCAGAGAATCAGTCACCCAACAATTGTTAAGTGCCTACTATGTATACAGATATTCCATTCCATCCAAGTCCCACAATTTGTTTGACTACTCCTTAGATGATGGCGATCTACTTTATTTTCAATTCTTAGAAATTACAAAAAGTTCTGCTATAAATATTTTGTCTATAGGCAGGAACACATGGGGACTTTCTTCTTATCAATGACTTCCCTGGTTTAAAGGGTATGGACATTTTAGTCACTTTATCTGCATAATTCCAAATTGCTTTCCAAAATGGTAGTATCACTTTAAAACTCTACAAACGATATGTTTAGTATGCTTCTCATGCAAAAATCCCTTCAGAACGGCTGGGGTTTTTTTTGGTTATTTTTGCCAGTTTGCAGGATGAAAGGTAAAAACAAAGGCTCGTTTTGATTTGCATTTTCTCTTACTTTTAGTGATTTAGAGCATGCTTTCATGTGGTCGTGAATACTTGAAAATTCTTCTTTTGAGAGCAGTTAGTTCCTATCCCGTGACCACTTATCTTGGGGGCACATTATAGATTTTATCCCGTCACACTTATGTTACATAGGTACTTATTTGTTCCTTTTGTCTGAATGTGTGTGTGTGTGTGTGTGTGTGTGTGTGCGCGCGCTATTCTCTACTTTTCTGCGGAGTAGGAGGACCACACCTATCAAAGGAGGATCAAACAGGATTCAGCCTAACTGTGGCAGGGAGCTTTCTTGTGTTCTTCTATTGTACTTTAATTAGAATCTACCTTCCTCACCATAAATATTTGCAGTCTAGTCTCTTTTCAGGGTTTAGAATAAAAGATACTTTCCCTGCTCACTCTTAAGGGAAAGGCAACACAGCTTCCTAGCCCTAGATTTGCTCCTCCTCCTCTCACCAAATGTTGGTTATTCAGTCATGAAGAGCTAAGACAAGACTTTATCAAAGTAAGCAATAAAGAGAAGTCAGAGAAATCATACAGATTAGAATAGATGAATGAAAACATATGAATAATTGACAACTTTTGGAGGAAGATAAAAATCTTAACTCCAACAGAGAAAGAAGTCTAATCAGGGGAGTCTGATCTTTTTTAAATTTATTTTTATTTTTTTTTTAGGGGAATCTGATCTTAACGTCTAGGGTTACAGGTGCTAGAACAAGGATGTGTTCATAAATGTTTAATTAACATTTAGCTCTCCAAATACACATATACACACAAATATGTACATATTGTGTATTCACTAACACACATATGTCAATGACATACTTTTAAGTTTTATTATTAACAGTTTCTTCTTAATCTAGACTAGGGGTGTGGAGTCTTTGTCCTTGAGACCACAAGTAACCATCTAGGCCCTCAACTGTGGCTCCTGAATTCATGGATTCAAAGGGATGCAATTGAGGACCTAGAGGCCTTGTCTTGAGGCCTCAGGTTCCCCACCCCTGGTCTAGACAAACTCTGAAACAATAAATAAAGTCCCCTACTACAGTGATGTCAGAAGAGATGATGGATGGTAAATAAGAGATGCTGCAAAAGTGAAATCAATAGGCCTTCCTTGCCCTAGATATAGTAAGGATTTGAGGTTGGTACCTGTTTTGTGAACCTGTGGGACTGGGAGGCTGGTGTTGCCCTTGATAGTACTAGGGAAGTTGGTGCAAAGCAATGGGGTAACAAAAAAAGGAAAAATGTCCCTGCCCTCAAGGGGCTTATATTCTGGTGGAAGAAACTATACAAGATATATATTGAACAAAAGGTTCTGTGTGAGGCCTCTATATAGAGAGAAGGACCTTCAGAGCAGGAGTTAAACTTTGTCACATCTTCTTATTGTGGGCCTTACTACTCTTATTGTCTAAGTTTATATTCTCTTCTCCCATAGATGCTGCGTTTATTCATGGGAAGGAGTGAACCAGCTAAATATTTTGTATTAACTGTCTTTACCATGTTATCTGAGCGAATACTTTTGGTAAAAACTAGTTGAGACTATTGGATGACTGTCAGTGAGGACTCCTACACTGGACACTCAGGACCTCCATAAAGCATATCTAGAACCCTGAGAGTAGTAGTACCTACCCTCTGGGCACCCAACCTGCCAATTCCAGCAGAAGCTGAGGACTGATGCTACTTCTTCTCTTTTTCCTCCTACTTTTTCTTCCCTTGGCACATGTGGTCCCTGTATTGATTTGGGGCACCATATCTTTACATGTGAATGTTCTGCATCCAGGGCCATCTCCAGTCTTCCTGATGTATATCTTGCCACTGAACCCAGATGACTCTGAAGGAGAATGTGAGGCTGGTGACTTTCACAGCCCTCCCTCATTTAAATCCAATTCACTTGCAAGTCATGATATCACCCTCCTGATGCCATGGTCCTCTTTGAGAACAAATGGCAAACAACAACAACTACCTCCACAACAACAACCTGTCCATAGGAATATAATTTGCTCAAATTTTGTAAGATGTTTTGAGGCTTGGGGGCTAGACTTTTTTCAATTTAAATTGTATTTGTTTACTTTCAAAAATCAGGGATAATTTACTTTTTGTACTGTGCAAATTTCATTTATGATTTCCTGAAATACGGCTCTGCAAAACTTCTTTAAAAATACCCATTGTAATTCAAATCAAGCTACTTTACTATATCTTTAAAGCCAAATCATTTTGGCTTTGAATGACCAATCGTAGTTCCTAGTGTAAACCTCTGTGGCTGATTGTTTAGCTTTTGATGGCTTAGAATGAGTGTAAATAGCATTTTTTTTTCCTGTTCTGGCCAATAACTCTGAGGATCTTCCCCTTCCAGATTTGTATTTTTGTGATTGTAAACTAGACCATCTTTTGTCTCAATTATTATTCAGCCCTTAGTCATTAAAAGGATGTTGCCTCAGACAAACTGAGATCTGAGAAAGACCTTAATGTAGAAAGGCCACTGCATCCTGGGTCATTGTCAGACATCTCGACTTTTGTCTTGCCTCTGGACTTCAATTACAGGTAGAGAGAATAAGGCTGACTTTGCACTGCTCTACCTCACTTAAATCCAATTCACTGGCAAGTCATCACCCTTGTGATGTCACTTGGAGAACAAAGGATAAACACCAACAAGAATGGGGAGTTTAGGAGAGGGGTAGAGTGTGGGGAAAAGATAATCAGTTCAGTTTTGGATATATTTAGTTTAAGATATCTATGGGACATCCAGTTTGAGATCTCTGAAACACAGTTGGTGGTTTGAAATTGGAGGTCAGCAGAGAGACTGAAGCAAGAGAGATATGAGAATCATTAGTATGAAGGTGGTAGTTAAATCCACGGGAGCTGATGATATCACCAAGTAGTATAGAGGGAAAAGAGAAAAGGCCCCAAGACAGAACTCTAAAAGGACATAGCTGTTTAGAGAGGATGACCCAGATGAGGATCTAGTAGGGGAAATTGAGAAGGAGAAGTCTAAGGAGGAGGAGACTTAGAAGAGAGTGTTCTGAAAATCTAGATAGAAAAGAGGACTAAATTGAAGAGGGTGATCAGCTTGACTCATAGGACTATACAATTTAGAGATAGATGGAACCTTTGAGAGATTATGTAGATCAACTCCCTCATTTTACAGATGCAGAGTTTTAAAGTGACTTGCCCAAGGTCACACAGTTAGTAGGAAGATGATTCATTTTTTTATTAAGCAACAAAGAAATAATTCAAAGACAGATTCAGAACCTTAGAGCTGGAAGAGTTCTTTCTTCATTCAAGACTTTTAGCTTTTATTTCAAAGAGAGACAATTAAAACTTCCATACACAAAAGGAATACAATTTTAAAAAATTATCAGCACAGCACTTAAAGAAAAAAGGGAATTTATTTATTAAATACCTCAACATACAGCTTTGGATTCCACTACACAGAACTTAATGGAACATCACATGCCTCACTACAGTTTTCTATTCCTTGCAGACAGAATACCAGATGTGACTTCGGAGCCTAGTCTAGTCAGAGCAGGAATGAGTTAAGAGCTTCAGGCTTCTCCTTAGACAAGCCTCCAGAACCAGCTGATATCCTTGTTTCCCCTTCACCCTGAGGCGAACTAACTCAGCTGGTTCCTTGAACTTATTTGAGCTGGAGATAAATTACCAAAAAAAACCAAGGAGGCATCATAGGCACTAGTCCGAGGCTGTAGTACTCTAAAAATCATATATCTATTTCAATTCCAATATTGTGCCATTCAGGCACAATGACAAGTCCATTATGTTTTGCACAGCACAGAAGCCAAGCATTTTGCAGTCTCTCAAAGCTAGGTACTTCCTAGCTTTCCCGTCCTAATGGAGATTTCTCTGCCTGCTCACCTGTACATAATTGTGATAGGCAGCAAAGCCAGAGCAACTGGAAGTGACCTTCAGGGCACTGGAAACAATTATGGCCTCTATGAATTACATGATGAGTGATGATGCAAATGAGAGCTCACAATTATTATTCAGAGTGAAATCGAAGACCTTGAGCTATTTTATGACTGTCACATTATCATTTTAAAAATATACAATAAAAAAATCTCTACTCTTAATCAATAGTACCTTGGTTCCTTATAATGAAATCAAGTCATTCTTTACCCAGTACCCACTTGCATATTACTATGTACTCATGTACTATGTTTAAATGGTTTCGACTTAATTATTGAATTATGTCTATAATTCACTGTTTGACCTTCCTAACAATTGAAGGTATCTAAAAATAGAAGGGGTTGTCTTGTTAAGTAGTCATTGAACATCTTCAAGGAAAGGTTGGATTGTCACTTGTAGCATTGTAAAAGGGATTTATGCTTCAAGTAAGAGTTGGATTAGAAGGCCCCTGTGGTCTCTTCCTCTCTGTCTCTCTTTTTCCATATATATGTACAGATATGTATATGTATGTATGTATGCATGTATATGTGTGTTCATATATACACACATACATATATACACCCAAACATACACATATGTATGCATGCATGTTTAAAGGTAGGCCTCCCCATTGATTACTCCAATGCACTACTTAAAGGTATGCCTTTCTTAGGTAAGAACACTTCTTCAATCAGAACTGTAAATGGGACCTGCATGCCTCTTTGCATCAAAGCAGCTATTACATTTTGCCAAGTTCTAAGGAATTTGTGTAAAAAGGAAGAGCTATTTCAGAACCAGTTAGAGATTCTGAGGGTCTAGAAGTAAAGAGCAAGGAGTACATCTAACAGAACTGAGCCAGAAAGAATTGGCAGCTCAGGAGTAACCAAAGTAACCAGTGAAGTGACAGAAAAGATAGGACCCAGCTCTGTCTGAGAAGGGAAATGCTGAGAAGTCCCAACATGTCTCTAAGTATCTCAGAGCAGACGACAAAGACTGAGTCTCTGTAGATTATAGACTGAGAGAAGTTCTAAGAAAAAGGTCTCTTCCTCCATCTTTTTTCTTGGCACCTGATTTATTCACATCCATTGTAACATCATCTGCTGCTTTGTTTCCAAAATGTTTCTGGTAACCCAAACCTGAACTACAAAGAGATCAGAGGTTAAGTAGAGATAGCTATGAATGTAAATTAATAGAGTGCAAAATCTTTGCCTAAGTGTTATGAATTTTCCTAACTGGTAATTCAGAGTGATTGTGACTGTATCCGTAATTTTTTACATAAAACAAATTCCCTAAGATCTCAGAGAAGGAAACTAGGTGTACCTAAGTGTTATTTTATTGCCCTCTGGCTTAAAATAAGCTAGTTATTATAAAAGTGTACTGTATACAAGTATATGTATGTATGTGTAAGTGTGCAGTAAAATCAGGGGATTAGACTAGATGAATTCACAACTTTATAATTTGTTACTTAACTTTGGATAAGTTACCACCTCTCTGAGTCTCAGTTTCCTTGTCTGTGAAATTGGGGGAGTAAATTGGCTAGTTGAACTCAGATTTCAATTGCTCTTTATACTATTCTTCTAAATAAAATATATTTTTATCATGTCTTCAAGAAAAGTAAAATTGCTTTGAGCCCAAGCAAATAGTGGGTCAAACATAAAATGAGGTGTTCAGGTGTAGGAGGTAGAAGACACGTCACTGGGTATGCCATACTCCATGGAATGTGTGTCGCAGTAATTGGAGGTTTCTCAGCCACTTGCATTGACTTTGGGATAACATGTATCAATAGTTTAAACTTGGTGACAATCATCAGAGAGAAGGGAGGTACTTCAAAGAGAATTGGTCATAAAGCCAGGGAGAGCTTGGCCTGGTTGAGTCTTTTGACAGAGATGAGACATTATCCTATAACTATAAAAAGTCATTTGTTGATTGAATTTGTGTAACTCTGCATTTGGGTATGATTATAATCTCCAGGTTCACCAACGATGGTAGGCTTGGAATTCCATGGAAGATTGTTGAATTGTATAAGAGCTGAATAGACTTTACTGGGACATTACATGGCTGTAACACATGGACCTTTTTGTGACTCTTTAGTTCAAATAACTGGAGGAGGTCCTTGTGTGGATAATTTTTGAGCTTCCCATCTCCACAGAGAGCTCTCCAAAATTGGAGATATAGAAAAATGTGTCAACTGTGACCCACTTGATTTGCTGAGGACAGCAACCTCTTATTTGGGATGAAATAGAACACATCCTGTAGAGCATGTATGAATCTTATTTGACTCCCCTTGGCCACTTCCAGGAACACGTGCTTAGTGATGAAAGAATTTTGGATTATGAAACAATCTTTGGTCCCTGGGTTGGCTGCAGGGGGAAGGGGCTACATCAAAGATTGGTCAATGAACCAGAAAGAACTGATCACTTAATAGACTTTCAAAGGAGAAACTTCTACTCTTGATCTCTTCTTTTTCTGTCCCCAACATGATGTAACAAGGATTGGCACATATATAGAGAGTTTTGGTAAGCTCAGTTTATACAAATTCTCTAGTCAGGAGATGTTAGAGAAACAGCTTTGGGAAGACTTATAATGATGTGCAATGAAACTGCTTTGGAATGACCATAGAAAATCAGTAGAGACATTTTGTAATAGTTAAGTTCTGCTAATCACTTCATTAGGAGACTTTTTGATTGGTTGTGTTTCCGGTAACTGAGATGTTTTCAAAAAGGCCTTAGTAAGTCTTGCCAGTTTCTCTTTCTGTTTGTACTTGATCTTGATAGATCTCTTTAAATTCCTATACTTGTAGTATCCAGTGAGGGGTAATTTTTAAGAGGTCATGTGGTCTTACAAATACAAGCCTAGGTTCTTTGCCTGCTTTGGTATTTATTCTTCCATTTTTTTTGTGAAGAGAGAATAGTATCCCAATGTCCTAGCATCCAGATTTTGCAAACAGAACATTATGAGTGTCCCAAAGGGGAAGGAATGTTCTTCAAGAGTAACCTTTAGGATCCAGTCCCATAGTAGCTGAGAAATAGTATCAGTGCTTCTTTGGATGTAAATTTTGGGAAACCAGTGAGTTGTAGGGATTCTCCCCAGAGTCTAAGGAGAAAGAAAAGAGTGTGCATTCCCAATGTGCTGGGTTGAAATGTGTACATTTTTATTATTTCCCTTTCCTTCTTTTATTATTTCTCTTTCTTCTCTTTCTTCAAATTAAATATTTCCTAATGAAAACAACTTGATATAAAGACGTTAAATGAAACTGGGAAGCCAGTGACTAGCATTTAACAGTGTGTGGGGGGGACACAACTGGTCAAGGCTCAAGCTGATTGTGTTAAAGAGAAAGAAATTCCCCCCAACTCCTCAGACACTAGAACCATGAAGGCCACTTGTAACCACCCTGGCTCTGAGATAGTGAGCGAGAGAATGCTGGCCACAGTATGGTATAGAACTCTCTTTCTGGAACTTCTTAGGAGAAGAGGAGAGGAGTTCCTCAATGTTCTGTGGTAGCTACTCAAATAAGTCATTGATTACAGATGCTACCTAGATAAGCCTGAATCTAGAGTTTGGAGGTTTGTACCACAAATGTTAAACCTCTCTTCTTGTCTTCCCTTTGCTTAGATCCCAATCACAGATTCTTCTCCTTTATTAGGTTCCTTTTAAGCACTTCTTTATGATACTCTAAACATAGGATTATTTTGGTTATAGCAATTCCTCCATGAATGTTGCCTCCCTTTGATTCCTTTCTCCTCCTTTTTCTTGTTGAGTTGGATATATTTTTAAACCAAATTCTGTGTGTATGTGAGCATTCACTCTGTGTGTGTGTGTGTGTGTGTGTGTGTGTGTGTGTACCTTTATTTGGTCAGGTTAGATAAAATAAGGATTCAAGTGATTTCTTACTCCCTGCCATCTTTCCTCCTTGTTTGCATACTTATGTATTCCAATGAATTCCTCCACTTTTCCTCTCCTCTTCTTCTCTAATGTATTCTTTTTTCCCCTCCTTTTCGTTTCTTCCTTAAAAAGCATTGAAACATACCAAAAGTATTCTCAGGTCCTTTGGCTTATGTAACTCCCTCTGTGGCCCATGATTTTCTCCCAACTAGGATGCAAATTCATCATGCTTAATATGGTTCCTCACTCATATTTACTTTCTTATGTTTTTCTTGACTCCTTTGTTTGCATTTCAAAGTTTCCACTCAGCTCTGATCTTTTCACCAAGATTGTTCAGAAGAACTTTTCATTAAAGAATTTCAGTAAAGACACATTTTCCCCTGTCAGAGTAGAATCATGTTTTTCTAAGTTATTCACAATTGTAAATTTATACTTTTTTGCCTTTTGGAATATTGTGGTCCAGTTTCACTGTTCCTTAATATTAATATACACTAAATCTTCTGTAGTGCTGACTGACTCCTTGGTACTTGACCTCTTTTGTTTTGGCTACTTGCTGTATTTTTATTTTGACTTAGAAGTTCTGAGAGCATTCCTGGAGATTTTCATTTTCAGATTTATTTTAGGAGATGACTAATGGGTTCTCTCTAACTTCACTTTTCCCACAGCTTTAATAGATTTGGGTAGTTTTCTGTTCTTCTCAAAATATATTAAAGCTTTTTTGTTGTTATGGTTTTCAGGTAGACAAATTATTCTTTTTTCCCTTTTAAAAATATTTAATTTTAGTTTATAGCATTCAGTGTCACAAGTTTTTGAGTTCCAAACTTTTTTTTCCTTTTCCTCTCCTCCCCTCCTCCCACCCCAACCATGCTGGCATACAACCTGGTATAGGTTCTGCATATACCTTCACATTAAACATTACATACATAATACATGCATATCAGTGGAGGCCAGAATGTGCTGCTCAAAATCATGCTCAAAATCTTTCTATCAGTAGGGCCCAACTCTACCTGCATATGATGGGGGAAAGATAAGAAAAAAGCACAAAAAGCAACAAAGTTAGATTCTTCTTTAGGCCACTACAAATATTTTACTTCTCGTGTGCAAACAGTTCTTTCTGCTAGAGTTAGGGTAATGCTCTTGGGTCCTGACTTCTGTCCTCTTTAGGGCCCTCTCACTAAAAGTGTGTATGTGTGTGTGTATGCATGTATTATGTGTGTATGAGAGAGACAGATTCAGGAGACAGAGACAAAGAGAGAACAGGGAAACTTTTTAAAGTGATTCAATGCTTCTCTTAGTCCTCAGATAATTAATTGGGGTGCATTTGGCACATGTGTCTCTATCCTCAATATCAGAAATGTCTCTGAGATCTTGTAAAGAATCTAGCATTGCCCTTTCAAATGCTTATCCCAATGGGTTGCACCAAAGAACCCCAACAAAATCCATGTGGCTAAGTTGTGGTTGGCTTCCCAAATTTTAAATTTAAAAAAATTATCGTGATTTTCAGGCAATTATCTAAAAGTTCAGAGATCCATGTTTTTGTTTTTTTTATTTTTATTTTTATTTTTATTTTTTCTTTTCTTTTCTTTTTTTAATTGTTTAATTTTAATTCATTTTCTTGATTACATCATTCATTTCCAGTTCTGAGTTACAAATTTTCTCCCCTTCTTTCCCCTACCCCCAAACCCAAAACAGTGATCCCACCGTGAAGCCCCTCCCACAATCTGTTTCCTTTTATGTCCTCCTTCAACACCCCTCTAACTTTCTAGTAG
>CM053597.1:154938959-154956935 GCA_028646575.1 Pseudocheirus occidentalis
GGTAGGGACAAAAAAGGGGAGAAAATTTGTAACTCAAAACCTTGTGGAAATGAATGATGTAACCAAGAAAATAAATTAAAATTAAAAAAAAACAAAAAGGTTATCAATCTATTGGGTCTCTTCTATTTATCTGTTTCTATGACTTTTACAGACCATTGAGAGGAATGATGGCAAGTTGGTAAGAGTCTCCTAACCACAGTTTCATCTAAATTCTTTGTTTTGCTAAGTAGAGCAGTCAAAATTATTTTTCGAAGAGTAAGAGTTGAAAGAAATTAAAAGGAATTTTTTGACCCTAACTCAGATAAGAATTAGGCTTGAATGACAGCAAAGGATGCAAAATATTAAATATTAATTAAAGTAACAGATTTAAACATTCCAGAGGTCAAGTTAACTGGGTGTAGCCAAATTGATCTACATCATAAGTGAGTTGAGCAAAGCCCTTGGAATAGAAGATAAGAAGTAAAAAAGACTTTCCTCTGTAGCGAGAAGACACCAAGATCCATTCCATCCAACAAAATTTTATTAAGTGCCTATTATACACAAGGCATTGTGCTAAGTGCTAAGGGCACAAAGAGAAAAAACCCAAACAATCCTTATGCTCTAGGACTAACATTCTGCTTTTAGTACCTCATATTTCCTTAAGGATAATCAACAATTTTCTTTACAACTTAATAGATTCCCAAGCCTCAAAGCATAAAGAAGTTCAGTTATAAGTTAATGGAAATAGGAAAGACTTATGTAGAAGTCTAAAAAGAAGTAATGATACTCACTAGTGAGTAACTCTTTCTCCTGAGTCCTGCATAGTCTTTGCGACTTACAATATGTCCCTGGATAGAGCTCCAGCAAAGGACATTTAGTGTTTGGGCTTCCACACTTTCATTTCCCTTTACATTCCTGCTCTCTGTGTGTAATATATTGCTAGTTTCCTGCAGTCCTTGCAGGCCAACCTCCATACCCCATAGTCCTCATTTTCTGTTCCCTATTGTTGCTCCCTGTCTTCCACAGCTCTCCTTCCTAAAGATCTCTTTGGCTCCTAGCATTGCAGCCAGCCCCTTTTGATATGCTTTGTTGTTCTGTCATTTGCTTCAAATTCCAAAAGATGGTGCTAACAACTTTCCCCAAGAGAATAGCTCTTCCAAATAACTGGCCTAATAGGGGAAGAATGTTCTAAGTATATTTTAAGCTCAAAAGCACATCACCAGTGGCTGTAAGCTCTCCTTTGTCCACAGTCCCCACAACCCCAGTTTTCACATGCGAGGGCTGTCTTCCAGCTACAGGAACACTATTCCATTGGATTTCATAATTAGTACTCTGTCTCCAGCCCTAAGTAGGCTCATAGAGACTCATTACTGTTTGCCTGTTCTCTACCCCCAGCACTGTATTTTCCCATACTGGCACCAGCTCAGTCCAGAGGTTCACTGAGAGCACCCTGTTTTCTCCCTGATTGTCTTTCCTCTGTCAGATTAGCAAGGCTATTCAAATTAGAAAAAGCCATCTAGGATCTTCTAAAAAAGAACCACATTTCAGACAGCCCAATATACTGTACAGACAATCAACTGAAGGAGTCTTTCACCCATGACCAGGGTAATGTTCACCTGCCAATTTATGGAGCTATAGTCTTGGAAAGACAGGGAGAAATCAGGAGGAGATTGATATGGTCAATGAAACACGCATCTTTCATGATAAGAATATGGAATCAACCATGAAAGGTCACAGACTCATAGGAATCTTTCCTGGTTTGACTGGGCCTTTTTGCAGAAATATAGTTGTATTTCTGCAGAAGAGCTGAACCAGAGGAAAACACATTCTCTAAACATAAGGTTCCTAATTAATTGAAACTAGACCACTGGAATGAGGAGTTGGACCAGGAGATGTTTTCTTTTTACTCTCACTAATTACCATACTTGGCTCTCTTGAGGACTGGAGTTCTAGTCAAAGTTCAGCCTTTAATTAGTGTAATCTTGGACAAAATGTCGCTTTGACTCTTGGAGTCTCAACTAATCCTTAAAATGAGGGTGGGCTACATGACTCACAAGGTTCCTTTAAACATTTATATTAGCTGAGCCTGATATTTTATATGACCTTTGACATACTGGCTATAGGTTGCTGACCAATTCATATAATTCAACAAGTCTTTTTGTTGAGGGTACACTGTGCACAGCACTATTTTAGGATGAAACTTTGCATAGCTAAGCAGTGACTCATTGGCAGGGGAGAGTGGCAGGAGAGCTGGATTTATACACATATTCACAGTTAGCTTTGTTAAATCCATCTCAACCTCCTGGGGCTTCTTAGTACATTGGAAACATGGATCACATAAAGTAGGTTCACTGTAACATTTTGTTAACTTTTCAACAATAGCTCCCCAGATAGAGAAAAAAAGCATAGTTTGGCCATCTGTAACATTCTTGGTTGTGTGCTATGCCAAGATGAAAACCTAGGTTGCAAATGACATGCGCCAGGCTGTTGGCAGTAGAGCAATGGGCACTCAGTTCATGGATAGCATCCCTTTTCCCCAGCCTGCTACTCCTGCCCAAGCATCAGGAACAGGATGGGAGAAGGGACCAGCATAGGCAGTAGTTAGGAGCTTGCCTGGAATGCTAGCCTCCACATCATTTGCTCTTGAGACTGGTATTACCAATAACAGGTGTGAATGACATCTAGGTGGAGAAGTTACGGGGTACAAAAGAGTCAAAAACTTCTGAATTAGAATCTGTCTTCAGATTCTGACTTTATGACCCTGGGCAAGCCATTTAACCTCTGTTTACCTTCATTTCCTTATCTGTAAAGTGAGGATAATAATAGAACCTACCTTCCAGGCTTTTTATAAGGATTAAATGAGCTAATATTTGTAAAATACTATATTAAAACTGTTATCATCATCATCATCAAGCTAAATAATTGTACTGCAAATAGTGCCACAGCCATGCTCAGTCTTCTGAAATGTAATCCAGTATTTCTGCATTGCTACCTGGATTCTTTTATGCATATGTGTGTATAAATGATGTGTGTCTAACACCTCTGATCTACTGGCTTATTTTAGGCATACTTGACCAACCTACTTTAATTTCTTGCCTTGTGATAGAAGGATAGGTCAGCTAGCTTCCCTGGAGGTTAGGATTAATGTCATTTGAAACTATGTTGATTATTATTGGATTAGTTCACATATAATTCACTTATATCAATCAGTAACGATACAAGAGATATTGCACATATTTCAAGATTACAAAAGCACTCTGAGTAGTGGATTCTGATTTGAATGAGGAGTTTGCTGAGTTCTGTCAGTATTTCTGTGAAGAATCAAGGAAAAGAAAAATCCCAAACCATTTGAGCTTTAATGGTCCAGAGACTTGGGAGTCTGATTAGTATAATTATAATAATTATTATATTTTGTGTCATAGTATGGATTTTATTCTTTTTCAGTATGTGATACTTTCACATATATTATTGCCAGAGTCATTATATAGTGAGAAGGAAGAAGGAGACCCCTCTCTGACTTTAAAATCCTCTTGAGGTAGTATAGTATGGCAGGGAAAGCATATGAGTTCTAGTCCTGCTTTTGTCACTAACTAGTTCTGTGACTTGGGGCTAATCACTTAAGCTCTCTGGGTTTCATTTTTTCTTATCTGTGAAATAAGAGGGTAGGAAAAAAAATGACAGTAGGAAGCTTTGGGATGTATAGTAGCCCCTCCCCTGCAAAAGTTTGCAAATTTCAAACCTTTTAGAACTGTACCAGAAAGCAGGATGCCTGGGTTTGTGGATTAGAGGGTAGACAGGAGTGGCAGATCATGAAGTAGTGGGAAAGAGAGGCTCACAAAACTAAAAAAATGTTTACACTGGAAGAATTGGGAGAAAGGTAGGAACTCCAGAGAAGAAATAAATGAAAGACTTTTGGCAAAATGGGCTAAAGAAGGAAAACACTTTTACTTATTTTCTTTGTAACTCAACTAGCATTTATTCAACATCTAGTAGGTTCCAGCTGTCTACTAAATGCTGAGAGCACACACACCAAAAGGTTGTGAGCCTGATTGACTGGGAGGATGGTTGCACCCTCCACAGTAATTGGAAGTTAGGAAAAGAAGAGGAATTGTATATGCATGTATGGAGGGGAGGATAATGGGTCCAGTTTGGGACATTTTGAATTTAAATTGTGTACAGGATATTAAGTTCAAGATATACAGTAGATAGTTGGAGTTATACAGTAAAGGTTGGGAGAAAGGTGAGGACTGGACAAATAGATCCAGGAGTCATTTGCATACAGATGATATTAAAACCATGAGAATTGACAAAATTGCTAAGTGTAATGGTATAAAGCGGGAAGGAAAGAGGTCTCAGAACAGATCCCTTGAAATAGGGGGAGAGGTCTATTTGAAGGTCCAGCAAAGGAGACAAAGGACAAAGAGATAGGAGGAGAGCCAGGACATAAGCGTCATGAAAAGTGAGCAAGAAGAGAGTATCAAGGATAAAAGTGTGGTCAATACTGTCAAAGATTTCAGAGAGATCAAGGATGAGAGCTGAAAAAGTGACATTAGATTTGGCAATTAAGTAATCATCAGTAATTTTGAAGAAAGCAGTTTCTGTTGAATGATGGGGTCAAAATTTCTGTTTAATGATGAGGTCATTTTGCAAAGAGCCAAGAGAGTGCGAGGAAAGTGGATATATCAGCTGGAGATGGCTATCTCAAGAAGTTTAGCCACAAGAGTAGTTATTAAGATGTTCAATAGTTTCAATATTAAGATGGTTCAGATGAGTGTTTTCTCTGGATGGGGGAGACATGGGCATATTTGCAAGCAGAAATGAGGCAGCAATAGACAAAGAGCAACTCAGATTAGTAAGAGAATAGGGATGATAGAGGGAGCAATCTGTTAGATAAGACAGAAAGAATTGGGTCACCAGTACATGTAGAGGAGTTTGCCACCTCTTCATGTAAGAAGCACCCCCATGGAAAAAACGGAAAATGATAAATGTTGGAGAAGATGTGGGAAAATTGCAACATTAATGCATTGTTGATGGAGTTGTGAACTGATCCAACCATTCTAGAGAGCAATTTGAAACTGTCCAAAGAGTAATGCCACTTCTAGGTCTGTATCCCAAAGACATCATACAAAAGGGAAAAGGACTCATACATACAAAACATATTTATAGCAGCTCTTTTTGTGGCAGCAAAGAATTGGAAATTAAGGGAATGGGTCCCATCAATTGGGGAATGGCTGACAAAGTTGTGGTATATGAATGGAATGATATACTATTGTGCTCTAAGCAGTGATGAGCAGGCAGACTTCAGAAAAACCTGGAAAGATGAACTGATGCTAAGTGAAGTGAGCAGAATCAGGAGAACATTGTATAGAATAATAGCAACATTGTGCAATGACAAACTTTTATAGACTAAACTCTTCTCAACAATGCAATGATGTAAGACAATTCCAAAAGATTCGTAATGGAAAATCCTATCCACATCCAGAGAAAGAACCACAGAGTCTGAATGCAGATCCAAGCATACCATTTTCTTTTTCCTCTTGTGGTTTTCCCTTTTTGTTCTGATTCTTCTTTCACAACACAACTAATGTGAAAATGTATTTAATGCAATCCATACCAGATTGCTTTCCATCTTGGGGAGGGGGAAGGGAGGTGTAATGTCAAGCAAAGAAGTACATGGCACCTTGTTTCAGTTCAAATTTCTTTTGAGCCTTGCCTGTGATTGTATCAAGTCTTTGTTAAGAAACGGAACTTGTGAAACTCAGATCGCAAGATTTTGTGAATTCTCTAGCTCTTTTTTAGTAGCACATTAGTAAGAAAGAGTGAAAGCAATGAATGGTGGGAGTAATCCAAGGCTAGGGTTTAGAAAAGCAAAATCTTTGGTAAGATAAAGGAGCAAAGGACTCCAGGGAAGACAGTTTAGAATTGAACTGATCCATCAAGGGGTCAAAAAGGAGAAGGAAGGAGAGTATAACTAGTATAGTTATATACTATATAACTATATGATTTCCTTGGGGATCATATGTCCCCAAGGGATGATGTCCTTCAACTAAGGGATGGACAAGTTGGAAGTCATATAAAAACAAAGAATAGACCTTGAAGAGGTAGAATGACAATAACTTATCATAAAATAAAGTAATTTCAGAGTTCATGAACATAGATGTGGAACTCTTATGAATAGTGGCAAGATCAACCATATGAACATTTATGTGTGTAATTTTCTTGGGGTTAAGGATAAGTCATAAGGAGTATGTAAATTGTAAGTAAATTGAGAAATTTGAAGGCGAGGATGTTTTAGGGATTACTATTATGTATTTTGAAGTCTCGTAGTGCGTGAAGTATGAAGACAAGTGTGGAGGAGGAAAAAAAAAGACTGAGCAGGTCTGTAGGTAATAGTCACTAGAATATTGGTTGTGTGATAAATATGAATTGAATAAACTTCATAAGAAGACAAGTGACTGAATGCTTGTCATAGAGGGAGAGGTCAGAAGTAGAATAGGGAGCAGAGAGAATTATAGTTCTACTCTGACAAGTGAAAGGAGAGATATGAGGAAAAGTACAACCCATGCTGAAAAGGATAGCCAAAGAATCTGTTTCATTATGAATGACTCAGGTACCCATGACTACAAGAACACGAAAGCTAATTTGTTGCCTAGAAGAACACAGTAAATAGGCTGAGTAACTTTAGAGAGAGACATTGGATTAAAGGGGTGTGAAGAAGGGAATGGTCAATGGTCAGTCATGGAAAATGGGACTTGAACAATGGCAGCTGGAGGTGGGGTTCAGAATCACTGGGGTAGGGTGGCTATGACAGAATAGAAGTGTGTTGATCATTGAGGAATGAGTTTAGGTAGGTTATCATTGTCCATAGGGGTTTGACCTCACTTCATCAGGCAGAGCTACGTGTGCATGGAAGGATGGGCACTGTCCCTGCCAGGATGCATCAGATTCTCTCTCATCTTTATGCTACCTCCCTGAACCATTTGTAGGCTTATGGCGAAGAATTGGTGAGGGAAGAATTGGGCATGGGGATCTAAGTGGAGGATGGAGGATGACAATACAATCTTTTATATTGTGAGATTCAAAAAACCTGTGATTAAATCTTGGTTCTGCTATTTACTATGTGTGTAACCTTAGAGAGACCACTTTCTATTCCTGTTTCTTCAACCATATAATGAAGAGGTTGAACTGGACAGTCTCTAAAATCCTCTCCAGTCCTAAATCCTCCTATCCTATGAATACCAAGAGCTGCTATAGGTTTGGAAATGCTCATATTTCCAGCATCCTGAATTTGAAATGCCAGAGAGGCATTGCTGATAATGACCATTAAAAAGCATAGGCCTTCAACCCTAAGCTTAGAGGTCTTAGTGATCCAGGGAGAAAAACGACTTTAATCCTCTACTTTCTTGGCAGGAAGCCCAGCTAGGTCTACTTGTTTTCCTCAGCAATCCAAAAGCAAGCCCCTGAGCGAGATTTCCAGAAGAGCTATTTAGTTCCATGGCGCTCTTGCCAGGGAAAATGGGCAGGAAGCTCCTACTGACTCAGTAATCCCATCAGTCTCTCCCCCATGCCTTTGAACTCCTTCACTAACTGCAGTTGACAATGGCCCTAATTGGATAGTTAACGCACCAACCATTAGCAGTTGCTAATGAGGGAATCTAGGGGATTACTGCATCAATTATCAGGTTTGATTTCCATGGTGCATACAGCCAAGAGCAGCTCCTGCGAATTCCTGGGATAAATGTTACAGTGAGTGCCAAGTAGTAAACATATTCCATACTTTATCAACACACTATAAATACATAAATATAGATGTTTACGTAAATGTATATTTGTGTGTATGTGTGTGTGTGCATATCCATACGGTGCATAAAGACTCACATACCTCTATAAAACATAGCTATGAGGATGACTCTGGAGTTGGATTAGTAGGCATTCCAGTAACAATGTTCTGTACTTTCCACCTGTGTTACAGAAGGTTAGAAGTAGAAAAGACCTTGGAGACTGTCCAGGCCAACCCCTAAGTTGTTTTAAAAAAATTTAGTGTTGTTTTGTTTTTTTTAATTAATAAGCATTTATTTTCTCTCTCTCCCACTTTTTTTGCCATTGAACAAAAACAAAAAGAAAATCCTCATAATAAATATGTATATTTAAGCAAGGCAAATTTAACTTTTGCCATTTACCCAAATCTTGTTTCTTGAATCCATTACTCTACCAAGTGGTGGGTAGCATGTTTCATCTTCTGTCTTCTGGAATCTTTGTTTTTCATTGCATGTCTCATGTCTTTCAAAGTCTTGTTTATAGTGTTCCTTTTGTAAATAATACAAACCTCAGCCCTGTACAACCTGACCCCTACTTCCTCTTCTAGACTCATTGTATATTACTCCATTTCTTGAACTCGGAGACCCAGGGAACACATCTCCCCACTCTGATGCTGCACTGGCCATCGCTTCTGGCTGGAATGAACTGCCTTCATAACTTGATCTCACAGAATCCCTCTCTTCCTTTAAGATGCAGTTATAGCACCATTTTCTGGATGAAGCCTTTTGTAATCTACCTTTTCCAGCTGCTAGTGCCCTTCCTCTAAATTACTGTGCACTAAAATATGTATGTGTGTATTATAAATGTGTGTATCTATACACACATATATATTTGCATACACATAGATATACACATTTATATACAGACACATATATATATATATTTGTATTTTAACTTTACATTTATATTCTATGCCCTATATTTAAAAAAATGTATTTTTTCCCTTATCAGAATGAAAGCTCATTGTGAGTAGGTATTATTGCATTCCTTTTAAATATAATCTTGTCACCTAACACAATACCTGGCATGTAGTAGAGATTAAATAAATTCTTGTTGATTGATTGAGTGTACAAATTGGTCTCCTGGTGCTGTTTTTTTTTTATTCTGCATCATTTCATACAATTCTTCCCAGGTTTCTCTGAAGTTATCCATTTCATCAATTTTTATGGCATAATATTTTCATATACTCATATATAAATCATATATCTTATAATACTCATATAATATTGTTTGTTTAGTAATTTTTTCAACAGATGGGTAGCCTCTTAGTTTCCAGTTTTTAGCTACTTGGAAAAAAACAAACTGCCATAACTTTTTCTACAGGTCCTTTCCTCTTTAATTGATCTGAACAAGTCAATCAATAAATGTTTATCTATTAAGTGTCTACTGTGTACTAAGTAGTGAGGATAGAACAAATATTTTTTCAATCTAGTCCTGTCCCCAAAGATTTTAGTGTATATACATACACATATGTATATATGCATATATGCCCGTATGTATATATCTCTGTGTACACACATGTAGATATATACATATATACACACATGCACACATGTGTACATAAGAGGTACTGTTTTAAGGATAAATTTCAGTTAATCTCAACAAAAGAGCATTAAGATTAAGGGGAACTGAGAAGGTTCAGATGAGAATGGAGAGAGTTTCAGACATGATAGATAACAAATGAAAATGCAGAGTCTGGAGATAAAATGTCTTTTTCAAGGAACAGTAAGGAGTCTGGTGTTGAGTCACAGAGGACATGGGGTTCATTTTGTTCACATCTTCCTCTATCTTCTCTGAAGACTATTACAATAGAACAAAACCACTCATGTGTAACTTCTTTTATGACCTTTGGAGACATTAAGGTTCTAAGAAGACATTTATTTCTTCTACTTCTATTAGCAGGTAAACATATCATCCTCACATAATTCCTCATAATTGATCAAATTCGTATACCTCTATTTGTTTCTTTTGTCCCGTGCATTTTCATTCCTAATTATCTACCTGATTCTGACTTTTGCATCAGGAATGTTTGAAAAACCTCTTTTTTTTTTTTAGGTTCATTTCCCTTTCGAAAGATTATACTTACTTTTGCCAGATAGGTTATTCTTGGTTGTAAGATTTGCCTTTTGCTTCTCAGAATGTCATATTCCAAACTTTCCTCTTCTTTAAGGTGGCATCTGATGTGTCTCATATAACTAACTATGGCTGTGTGGTGCTTGAATTCTGGGGTGTGCCAAGAGCCAATTGTTCAATTTTCACAGTGATCATTTATATCACAAAATCATCAAATGCTACAAATGAGGATTTGATTTATTCTTTTGTTAATTGTCTAGATTTAAGAGGGTGCTAATAATGTATATTAAGTTTAAAAGTGTTTTGAATGTACAATTTTTTTGAGAGATGGTTGTTAAACATTTACAAAACTCCCACTTGAATTCTTTCTCTTTGATTGCTGGAAGTATTTTTTCTTTGGCTTAGAAGCTCTGGATTTTGATAATTATGCTTCTAGGTATTTTCATTTTTGAGTTTCTTTCGGATGGACATTATTAGATTCTTTTTATTTTCACCTTGCTCTCTGGTTCAAAGATATCTGGGTGATTGTCATTCTTGATTTCTTGAAATATGTTAGGTAAAGTTTTTTTCCCCTTAAGTCCAAGTAATTTGGACTTTTAATTTATTTTTTTTTAATTTCAAAATATTTCTTATCTCATTGAACTGTTTGTGGTTTGTTCATTCTAATGTTCAAGACATTCAATTCTAGAGTAATGTTTACTACCATCTATTTTAAGATGTTCATTTTCATCGACAATTTTTTTTCCTCCCCAGTGAATCTGTTTTGTATTTCTTGTTTCATTATTCCAGATACTCTCGTAGTTCCTATGGCTGAGATGTGTGAACTCGCTTTCCTATCTTAGTTTTATTCCTTGAGTATCTCTTGGTCCAAGGTATATCTTCATTTGAGGTTTATTCATTTCTTTAACTTCTTATTCAAGATTAGGTGGGGACTTTTTCTTGGGTCAAACTGTGCTCCTGAACAATAAGGGAATGCTCTGCTTAGGCCCAAGTGTGATGGCTAAGACCGAGTTCTCCTTTCTACACAAATAGTTTGAGTGTATCTCCTGCTTTTGATTCAGACCCAAGATACTGGATTCTATGTTGTGTCTGGATGCTGGATTGGGTTAGAACTTCCTGGACACTGCCAGGGCTCCAAGCTGCCCTTTGCTGGAAGGTACTCCAGGCTGGTCTCCATTGGCACCCAGACTTTATGACTTCCTTATGTTGGTTGCTGCTCTGTGGCTGCTGCCCAATGGACTTCTGAGACTTCCCTGTTCTGGACCTGTTGCATTAGGTAGGCCCAGGGCTTGTGTCCTGCTGGGGCTCTGGGACTATCTCTGAACCTGTTCCCTCCTGTGGGGCCAGACTGCTGCATATTATACCTTCTACTTATAGTAGATTCTATAGTGATTAGAGAGTTTATAGCTGTTCCTCTAGCGTTTTCTTGATCATTGTTCCTTCTGGCTTATTTTTAATGTTTTGGGGGATCATTTGTAGGGGTTCTGGTCTCTTCTGGGTCCTAACACACCACCACCTTTCCACAACTCTAAACCTTTCAGTATAAAGATATGAGGAAACTAAGTTTCAGAGGCAAAATGGATTGTTCAGTATCACATAGAAAGTTACAATACCTATATTTGAACTTGTCTCCTCTAGCCATTCAGCTTCAATTTTTTTTTCTCCTACTTTATATGCCAGTCCTATTCACTTCCAGGGCTCTCCATACTCTTTTACCCTGTAAAGCCTTACTCTGTTCCCCGTTTTCTTGATGTATTAATTACAATACAATGTTTACTTGATTGCAAATCAAATAAAGATAACAAGTGTTTCTTAGGCACTCATAATGTCCATGACATTTTGCTAAAACTCATAGAAGAAGAAAAAAAGATTTTTACTCTGTGCTCAAGTAATTTACAATATAATTAAGGAGATATAATGTATTCACATAGAATTAAAGAACAATGTATCCTAGTAAAAATTAAATGCTACATATTGAGCTAACAAATTGCATGCACAGGGACTAGAGAAAATGATTAAATAAATCATCTTCTTTGCCTCTCAGTTTCCACATCTGTAACGGTATGGAAGAAATATCTCCTTTCTGAGTTCGTGTAGCTTGATGAAATTGATGTACTGTATCATGAAAATTACAGAGGTAAGAAAAATCTTTTGTTGTTGTTCAGTCGTTTAAGTAGGTGTCTGATTCTTTGTGACCCCATTTTTTTTGCAAAGATACTGGAGCGGTTTTCCATTTCCTTCTTCAGCTCATTTTATAGATGAGGAAACAAAAGCAAACAGGGTTAAGTGACTTATCCAGAGTCACACAGCTACTAAGGTCAGATTTGAACTCAGGAAGATAAATCTTCCTGACTCCAGCCCTGACACTCTATCCACTTTGCCTACTAGCTACCCATGAAAAATCTAGATTTTATTATTATACTTAAGCATAGATTCAGATCTGAGACAAAAATAAATAAATCTGAACCCTTGTTAGGATTCTAACAAGGCAAAATTACATCAGAGTGACAGAGAAGAAATTATTTTATAGATTCAATCTTGTATATTCCTCTTAGGCTATAAAAGTTAAAGAAAATACAGATCCATAATCTCATGCTTCTTTCATAATAATATATTTATAAAACATATATAGTTCTCTATAGCAATGAAATCATATGCCCAGTCTTTACTCCTATTTTATCTAAAATTTGAGTAAGTTTAGTTAAACAAAGTCATCCCTCATACATAAACAAACCTAGTTAAACAGACTTTATAAGTAAACTTAGGTTATTGATTAAACTGCCTTTAGAGGGTTCATAAATAGAACTGAGAGGTGAAATTTATAAGTCCCTAAGAAGTCAAGGACAGTTGAGATTCTAAGGAATGTTTAAGGACTTAAGTAAATTGTCACATCCCATGGGACAGATTTTGGTCAGGTGAGGTGAGTATGAACAAAGTATACTCTTTAAGTTAACCAAAAGTTGCAGGAGGAATAACCCTTAGACCTAAATAATCTCAAAGGAAATTAAAATTAAAAGTTCCAATTTTAATGAGATGGAGATAATGATACAGAATTGTGAGGAAAGTATAGATGAGAGCTATTATTATTAGGAAGAAATTGAGGCCCAGAGAGGTTACATGGATTGCCAAAGGTTGTAACTTTTGTTAGTAACAGAGCCAAGGCTAGAAACCTAGATCTCCCAATTTCTACTTGTGTCTTCTGAACTCCAGTAACAAGACCTGAATAGCAAGTCAGTATTGGACAGATGTTGAAAAGGAGATGGAGTCGAACTTAGTAAATAATAAATAAATAATCCCCTTAATAATAGAATTTGTTCTTTGAAGCATGGATTCAAAGGGCCACACTTGAGGATCTAGAGGGCCACATGTGGCCTTGAGGCTGCAGGTTCCCCACCCCTGAGTTAATCAAAGTTAAAAGGGTGGGCTTAATATGGTCTATGGTAGTGAGTTCTTATAAATTTTGTTTGCAGGAGACCTATAACTAAAAAAATATGTAAAACAAAAGCATTTTCCATACTGAACCATACCATTCCAGCCAACAGTCCTTTCTGACACGACTGAATCAAAAGGACACAAGTGAATGAAACCTCTGACTTATAGCAGTTCCTCAATATGGGGCAGAGTAAGGACCATACAGCTTATACAGGTGAATTTTCGAGAGGCAAGTTTTTTTCATCAGAGTTAACTCATTGATTTTTTCTGTATCTGGCTCTCAATCTGGTACTGATCTCTGTATTTGAATCTGTGCTCTTCCATTCAGTCCCTTGTGGTTCAATGCTCTAGAGCAGCGGTCTCATGGATTTCTATCAGTAAAATACTTTATGTATATCTATCCCCAAATTTTATGTATCTGTATCTATAGATATATAGTATAATGTACTACTATTAATATTGTATTGTTCTGTAGTTCAATTTTGTCTGACTATTTCAAGATCTTGTGGACCAGAACACATCAGTACTGTCCATGGGGTTTTCTTGGACACTGAGGTGGTTTTCTGTTTCCTTCTCCAGAGGCAAGCAGGTTAAATGACTTGCTCTGGGTCACACAATTAGTTAAGTGTCTGAGGTTGGATTTGAATTCAGATCTTGTTGACTCCAGGCCCGACACTTTGCTGAGCCATCTGTCTAGTTTTCTTCTCATTCTAATATGTGTGTATGTATGTTTGATTTTATATGTGAATGTATATACATTTGTATATATGTTATATACTGTGTATTGTAAGATGTAAATATATACACCTACACATGTACGTATATACACAGATACACATATATGTATATATACACATACACATATACATGTCTATATCTGTATTTAAATCCAAAGGTAAGTGAGACTCATTTGATGAGAGATATAGATTTCTTCAAGAAATTCCAGGATGGGAAGAGAAGCTGGATTGGTTGTGTGCTGAGAGAGAAAGCTACATTGGTAACTTCTCAATGTTAGGAGAAATTAGAATGATTCCAACATGGCAGGTAGACTGTCACTTATGGCAACCTAATGTGATATGGCAAAGAGTCACATGGGATGGGAAGGCATGGAAGGATTACGTCTGAATCATTTGAGGAAACTTCCAAATTGATAAGATCCTAGATCCATTTGGGGGATGTATGTAGGTGTGTACATGCACTCCAGTCTCATACACACATGTATTTATATACACACATATATTTTACATATATACATATGTAGATACAAATATATATTATATATACACACATATTAGTATACTAATGTGCTATACAAATAATGTATTTATAAAACCGGTATGGTTTCCTAAAGCAATGAAATCACAGGTCCTGTCCTTATCCCTGTTCTATATAAAACTGAAACAAAATAAAGGAATTTTAAAAGTATGAAAAGACAATAAAACAATATTTGGTCCCATAAAATCAAGAGGAAACTGCTGGTGTTTATTGAATAGGAAAATGAAATGGTCAGATCTGCCCTTTATGAAAATTATTTTTGTAGCACAGTGGAAGATGGATTGGAGTGAGAGTGGGGAGGGAATTAAGGTAGGGAGATCAATTAAACTGATATTGTAATAGTCCAGATGAGAGACAAAGATGGCATGAACTACGGAAGTAATTATACAAGTAGAAAGAAGAAAATTAATGTGAGAGATATTGTGGAGAAATAAATGACAAGATTTGCCAACTGATTCCACATAGGTGAGTGAAAGTGAGCAGTCAAGGAATGCACCCAAACAAACATGGGTGACTGGGGGAGTGGTGATGCCCTTCATAGAAACAGGGGGGCTTCATAGAGGAGAGTGTTTGGGAGAAAAGAAAATGTAACAAGAACAGGGATACAACTCACAATCATCCATGGATTCTCCTCCTGTGAAACTCCCTCTGTCCCATCTAAAATGAAAAAAGAAGGGAAGTGGCATTGTTATTTACCAATCTGTGCCACAAAGTGAAGTGCTTACCCAGCGGGGGGTGCCCACTACAACCATGGGACCATCTGAGAGACAGGATTTACTGGGTTTACTGAGGAGGGGAGAATTTTTACAACTGCATCTAAACAGTTATCAATATTGTGGGTGTCTGGGTGGTTGTTAGGTTATTAGGACAACTGTTATTCAAGGGGCAAATGAATATCTTATTGTGGTCAAAGGGAAATTGGCATAGAGGATAAAGAAGCAAAAAAGAGTATTGGGCCATGAGAATAAGTATGGTTGGGTTAGAGACAAGTTCCATCAATGACTGTCATGCAAACTGGAGATTCTATTCATCTTCCTACCCTGCAGCTGGTTGGTCAAACGTCCTTTGGTGGGGCGGCTAGGTGGTGCAGTGAACAGAACACTGGCCCTGGAATCAGGAGGAACTGAGTTCAAATCAGGCCTTAGACACTTAGCACTTATTAGCTGTGTGACCTTGGGAAAGTCATTTAACCCCAACTGCCCTGCCTTCCCCCTCCAAAAAGATAAAAGAGAAGTAACAACCACAAAAAACATCCCCTGGAGTCAGGCTATAAAACCCTTGGAATTAAACCATGGCTCCCGACTTTGGATAACACTTCCCTAGAGGTTTATAGTTCAAATATGAACTTCAATTTGCACCAGGAGGAGATATTTATTAACGATGCAGATGTGAGGAAACATATTTCCTTTGTATATATTTTGTATTTGTTTATCTGGATATATGTTCTTCCCTACTTCCAACCCCATTTCCTAGTAAAGGAATTTTGGCAGGGGTGGGGAGGGAGACAGGGTATACAGAAACTTTCATTTTTTATTTCATAATCTGAGTGCCCAGTACAGTGCTTTGTACCTAATAGGTGCTTAATAAATGCTATTTGAATTAAATTGATGTAACAACCATTCCCTGTCATGGGAGGATGAAGAAACAATCATAGTCACATTGCAATCTTCTCCTCCCTTATTTCTATAATCTCTAGAAATTTACTTGCATTTACAAGAACTTTTCAGTGCTCAATGTAGTTACAAGATCCATTTCAGTCATTGAACACCTATTATTTGCCAGTCACTGTGTCAAACGCTAGCTATACAGATATGAAAAAGTTAGACCCTAACCTCAAGGGGTTTACAATTTAACGGGAGAAGACAATTCACAAAAATGTTACTGAAAGTGTGAATGTCTGGCAGGGGGAGGTACTTAGTGACAGGAGGCATGATAGAGTCCAGTACAAAGGAGTGCAGCTGAGGGTGAAATGAAAAGATGACTTTCCAGGGAGCCCTCTCCAGGGAGGGGTTCTTTGTTCTGACCTCTAGCTCTCCTGTCAGAGAGGCAGAGGGTATTGATGAGGTGGGAGTACAAAGGTTGATGCAATCTCACAGAGTTTTCTGATGATGAGGTTCCTGAGGGCATGAGGGAGTGCAGTTCAAAGAGTGCAGTTGAATGAATGAATATTTTTAATATTCTCCTAAGTATCCCCATTGGAAAGAACCCTGAGAGTATTAAAGGGGCTTCATATATTCCTGATACCTATCTACATCATTACCATAGTCAGTTAGGAGACTCCATTCCCTGATACCTTTTATTTAACTAGTTTTCCCCCAGAAAAGAGACATACCAAACAAGATATGATTTCAAGGGTGCTAGTGAGGGATTTCTGTCCCTCAAAATCACCTGTCCCACCATGATTTCCCAATGGAAAAATTTCCTTTAACTTAAGTCAAACTAGAGTTTAAACCCCTATAAAAATTCACATACCCTACAAGGAGAAGCTTTATGTCATTCATTCCCAAATAATAGTTTATCAAATCACAGAATCTCTGAGTTGGGTGGAGGTGGTGCACATCCCACTCCCTCCTGAAACAGCTCACTCTAATTTGAATAGTTATAATTGTTAGGAAAATTCTCCTTACATTAAACTGAAATCTGCTTCTTTGTTGTGCTCTCATTGCTCCTAGTTCTACTCTTTGGGGTCCAGCACAACAAATATAATCTCTTTTTCAAATGTAAACCTCTAAAATACTTGAAGACAGCTATCATATCTCCATGTAAACCTCTTCTAAGGGCTGAACATTCTCAGTTCCTGTAACTAATTCTTACATGATGCAGAATTCAATCAGTCTCCTCTGGACATGTTTCAATAACTTTCCTGAAGTGTCATGTCCAGAGTTGATCATAGTCATCCAATTATGATCTGACCAAGGTAGAGTTCAATAAAGTTATTATCTCCTTTGTTGTGAACAATACACCTCTCAATTTAGCCTAAATTTGTGTTGGCCTTTTGACCTCAAAATGCTGCTGTTGAATCAGGGTTACTAAAGAAGTGGATGAAGGGAATTGCATATAGGCATAGAATTTCAGCAGAGCATTTGGCCAGATCTTTCAATGTTCCCTTTGTGGACAAAATACTGAAATATGAGCTAAATACATTGAAATGAATTTGGGTTTAGCTTAATAGAGTCTGTAGTCTACTAAAAGTAGAATTAATATAAACTAGACATGAGTGTCTCTTTTATCATTTTATTAAGGTAAAAACATGGGCAGCTAGGTAGTGAGGTGGATAGAGCATATAGCCTGGAGTCAGGTAGACCTGAACTCAAATCCTGCTTCAGGCACTTGCTAGCTATGTGACCCTGGGCAAGTCACTTAACCCTTTTTGCTTCAGTTTCCTTATCTGTAAATGAA
>CM053597.1:154957435-154972879 GCA_028646575.1 Pseudocheirus occidentalis
GAGAGAGAGAGAACGGATTCTTTGCCTTTCTCCCCATCCAGAGTTACAATGAATTTGATTTTGTGTATAGAGAAAAGAGCAACAAGCAGAAAGACGTACACTATTTGACACACTTCTTGGTTGAAAACAAATTATTTTGGTTGTTTGGACTCCTTGTTCCAGATGTATGGACTTCTTTCCCTTTGCATGATGGGCAATACTGATTCACCTTTAGGGCAACACGATGCTGTCTTGGGCAATGTGAATAGCTCAGAGACTTGAATTCCTATTCTCTACTGTCTGCCAGGAGGATGAAGTGAGATTATAGTTCTCTTAACATTCTGTGAGTGTCTGATCCTTGCAAAAGTATGTGCTTATGGTAATTGCTATAAAATGTGTGTTGGATTCAAAAGGGAGGGATTTGGCTGGTAGCACTCCTTTAAGAAAGGGCAGCAGACCCACGTGCTTACACATGTTATCCAGCCCTGATTTACCATGTTTCTTTAGTTACTCAGCTAAGAGGGGGAACTCTGTCAGTGTTTCAGAGAGGACAGTGAAGTCTAAGTATAAGAGGACTGTGAAGTAAAAGAACTGAATTCTCGTCCCATGTCAGATAGTAGCTAGCTGTGTGACTTTGTTTGATGTCTTTTTTTTTGTACTTAAGAGTATTTTATTTTTTTTCCAATAGCATGTAAAGATAGTTTTCAGCTCTAAATTTTTCTCTCTCCTTCCCTTCTCTCTTCCCCCTCCCTAAGATGGCATGCAATCTGATATAAGTAATACATGCATAATCATGTTAAACCTATTTCTGGGGCGGCTACGTGGCACAGTGAATAGAGCACGGGCCCTGGAGTCAGGAGTACCTGAGTTCAAATCCGGCCTCAGACACTTAACACAAAAACTAGCCGTGTGACCTTGGGCAAGTCAGTTAACCCCAACTGCCCTCCGAAAAAAGCAAAAAAAAAAATCTATTTCTTCACTAGTTATGTTGTGAAAGAAGAACCAGAACAAAAGGGAAAAACCGTAAGAAAGAAAAAACAAAAACAAAAGTGAAAATCGTCTGCTTCAGTCTGCATTCAGATTCCAGCGTTCTTTCTCTGGATATGAATAGTGTTTTCCATCATGAGCCTTCTGGAATTTTCTTAGATCATTGAATTGCTAAGAAGAGCTAATTCTATGACAGTAGATCATTGCACAATGTTGCTGTTACTGTGTGTAATGTTCTCCTGGTTCTGCTCACCTCACTCTACCTGTGTGACTTTGAACCAATCCTTTAAACTCCTTCAGTTTCAGTTTATGTGTCTCAAAATGAATTTCTGTATGGAATTCTAGCCTCTTCTGGCTATTCAATTATTTTTCCTTCTCTTTCTTACCTTCTATGTAGCAGTTATGGTCTTAGCTATTTCCCTGGGCTTTGTCTCAGAGAAAAACAAATGTTTCAGGCAAAAGAGAAAGCTGTTTTTATTTTTCTCCTGTAATGGACAAAAGACAGTCAGCCAGGGGTGCTTTGTAATTTTATTTATTTTTAAGAAGAATGAATTCAGTTCTCCAAACCTTCTCTCCACCCTGGGTTTTGTTTTGTTACACTGAAGTTGTTTCTCAGGGTCTTCCTTAGTTGGTGGATTTTAGCCAGCCTAGTCCTCGGAAGGGCTAATTTTTATTGTTTCTCAAAGCCCCAGAGAGCATTGATCGCTGCTCTGGGTTAAATAAGTGACTTTAATACCTCCCAGTGTGAGGTAAGTTTTATTACTACGGCATTTCTTGTCATCATCAAGGGATCTGGAAGATGATTTTTTTCCATTCTCTCCCACAGACCTCCAGAAGCACAAGATTAGCAATGTCAGATGACTCTTAAAGTTGGTCCTGAGGTTCAAGAAAGTTGAACATTTTAAAGCTCTGATACCAGTCATTGATTTGTGGTATATTTGGTGTTGCTCCTGCTGTTCCTGCTGTTGTTGTTTAAAATGGTGATTTATGTAGTTGGGGCAATGAATGTCAAAGAATAATGCCAGGTAGGGAACCTGTGGCCTCAAGGTCACATGTGGCCTCAAGGTCGCAGGGTCCCCACCCCTGGTATGCATTCCTGATTCTGGTTTAGTCAGACTCAATTAACTGCCCTTTTAAGGCACAAAGTAGGGGAGAAGATCTCTCAGTCTTAGGAAAACCTTGATGGTTATGTTAAATGTTTTGATGTCATAAATGCATCTCTACATTTTCTACCCTAGATTTGGCGGGTAGATCACTATTTTAATGTGGAAGAAAAAAATATTAGTACTGTACTCTGTTTTTTTTAGGTACAAGTCCGACAGAAACAATTTTAAAATTAATTTAATAGTATTCTAAATTCAAGCATTTTTTTTTTGGCATGGAAGGAAATATCCTATCTTGCAAAAGTCCTCTTTCCTGTAGACATCTCTCTAACATAAGCCATTATAAAGTAACTGTATAATAATTTTAAACAAAAATCAGTAGATGGTGTTAAATGTCTTTGTTATCTACGTGAACAGTGGTGTGAAATAATGTAGTATAGTGCATAAAACACTGGATCTGAAGTCAAAGATCCAAGTTCAAATTTAGCCACAGATACTTCTTAGTAATCAGTGTCTTGGAGACTCAGAGTTTCCCTCCAGCTCCCTCATTCTTCCAAATTCAGTCTCTCCTTTAGGAAGTTACTGATCATGAGACTGTATTGAATCTTTTTATTCTGATCAAACTGTAATCTAGACCTGAATTGATTTAATCTGCTTAGGTGGAGACAGATCTTTCTGCCTAGATAGCCCAAAGATTGGGAGTGGTCTGGCATGATGGGGGGCTGGTCTGATGAAATAAATATTTCCTTTGAAGATTGAATGATGGCAGTGAAATCAGCCCCTGTTGAAAAGTTATTAAGTGACCTAAGTCATGCATTCAAAACCTCATTTTAATATGGCCCACCTCCCAGTTTTCTGACCAGTCAAAGTTGAATGGCACCCCTTGGGAACACCTACTCTTCAAAAGGACATATAACCCTATACCCCCAAATCGATCCAGTTCTGAGCTGGACCCCTTCGGGAACCCAGTTTTGAAATGAACTCCCATGCAATGTGTGTCAAGACATCTTGAGAGAAATAAAAATGTGGACCCGACCTAACCGTTTGTCTCTTCTTTAGAACAAACTATGGTTTGGAGTTTGGGGATTCACAATTAAAATTGGGGTTTGACACTACCTGTCATTTGTGGAAGTCATTTTAACTTCCCCATTTCCTCCTTTGTAAATTAAATGAAATGGGCAAGATGGTCTCTGAGGTCCCTTCCAGCCCTAGTTCTCTGCCAGTTTTGTATTCTTGTTATTGAAGAAAGAGCGTATAAGTGATATGCTGGGATACTGGATGCAGTCAGTCCCTGCCTCTGAGTAGTTCATAATCTAGGCTAAGGAGTTAGAATAAGCATGTACATTAAATAACTGAACAGTACATTTACAGACTACTTTAACCACAGGTGCTAATATATGAAATACAAACAGGATTCTTAGTCCCACACAGAAGTTATCTCATATTACTCTTCTAAAAGGAATCTATGATGCAACTAAATTAGACCTTGTTGGAAGGCAATTTCTTTTCATATCAATGAGTAGTGAAAGTTTTCATGACCAAACAAAAGACAGAGAAAGACATGGAGAGAGACAAAGACAGAGAAAAAATCACAGAGGTAAAACTGTAAAATGTAAAATTTTGATTACAAAAAATAAAAAAAGTTTTTGCACAAACAGAACCAATGCAATTAGAAAGGACACAGGTAACTAGAAAAATATCTTTATAATAATTTTTCAGGTAAGTATCTAATTTCTAAGACATATAGGGAACCAATTGAAATTCATAAGAATAAAAGTCATTCACCAATTGATAAATCGACAAGGGATATGAATAGGCAATTTTCAAAGTAAGAAATTCAAGTTATCAACAAACATATGAAAAATGTTCCAAGTAACTTATAATTTGATAAATGCAAATTGAAATAACTCTGATGTTCCATCTTATGCTCATCAGACTGGCCCAAAAATGTCCAAAAGAAAAAAAAAGAATGGCAAATTCTTTTCACAGAAGGGCTGTGAAAAAAGCAGGGAAAAACACTGTTAGTGGAAATATGAATTGGTCCAGCCATCCTGGAAAGCAATTTGGAATTATGCCCAGAAAGTCACTGAACTGTGCATACTCTTTGACCCAGCAGTACCACTCCTAGGTCTTTACTTCAAATAGATCAAAGAAAGAGGAAAAAGAGTTTCATATATGTATGTGTGTGTACATATGTATATGTATATATATGTATACATTTATATATGTATATATGTGTGTATATATGTGTATATACACATACACATACATATACATATATATATATAGTATTGCAACTCTTTTTTTTAGTAGCAAAGAACTAGAAACCAAGGAGGTGCCCATCAGTTGAAGAATGGATGAATGGAATGTGATAATTTTATGATACACTGAATATAACAATACTATTGAACAGTGAGAAATGATGAAAGGGATGGTCTTAGAGAGCCTTGGAAGATTTATATGAAATGACGCAGAATAAAGTAAGCAGAGCCAGGAGGACAACTTATACAATAAAAATAACAATATAAATATAGGTCAAATCATTAAGCATTTTTGAAGCACCTATACTGTGTTAAGTGCTAGAGATATAAAGATAGTCAGTACCTCCTTCCGCAGTAGTCCCTCCTCTCAAGGAGCTCACAGTTTAATGGGGAAGATAGCATGCAAAAAACTATGTAGAAACAAGACATACAGGATAGATTGAAGGGAGTCAGGAAAAAGGACTTTTTGAACAATTTGATATTTTCTTTGAGACTTGAAGAGAGTCAAGGATACCAGATGGTGGAGATGAAGATGGAGACAATTTCAGGCATGGGTAACAGCCACTGAAAATGCCCAGAGTCTGGAGAGGGAGTATTGCATTTGAGAAATGACAAGGAGGCCAGTTTCACTGTACTTCAGATTACATGGAAAGGAATAGGGTATAAAGAAACAATATGGAAATAACTTTGAGAGACTTAAGGATTCTGATCAATGTAATGAATAACTGTTTCCAGAGAATTGATGATAAAACATGCTACTTGCCTCCTGACAGACAAAACATTGATTCAGGTTGCCAAATGAGGCACGTTTTTGCATGTGGTCAATAAGAGAATTTGTTTCACTTAACTCTGCATATTTTAACAAGAAGTTCAGATTTGTATTCATTTTAAGGGGAGAGGACTGGTGAGAGAGAAAACAAATGATAATATAAATTTCAAAAACCATAAATTAGACCTTGTTCTACTAACTCACCCTGGGCTCTTCTGACTCTATGTATCTTTTCATGGTTCATGCCTGGAATGCCTTTTCTCCCTCTTCAACTGTCATATTCTTACCTATCTTTAGAGAAAAATTCAAATGCCACCTCCTCAATAAAATCCTCTCCATCCCCCTCAGCTAGTCATGACCTTTCTCTTGTGACTTAACATAACATTTTGTTTTACAAAAATGCACTTATCATGTAATATTATATATTACAGTTAATGGCATAAGTGTCTATAATATTGTATGCTACATGAGGGAAGGAAATATGTCCTAATTAAATTCTATATCTCTCCTAGCACCTATCCATCTAATATATGCTTAATAATTGTGCATTGCAGTTTATTAGCAAATTATTTATGAAGGAAATAGGAAACCAAAACAGAAGTTGAGTAAGAGAGTAATCAGAAAAGAAGTTGGTGAAATATGAGTGAAAATCCATTGGTAGGGAATTTTGCTAGTCAGTGGATGATCAGTAGCCCCTGTAAGTTGTGGTGGAGGTATATGGCATTCTCAAAATTGTACTTGAAAATTGTTCTGCTAGCTGGTTATAGGGTAGACATCTCTTTCATTATTTGGATTTCTACTGTAGCAAGAAGGTTTAACTTATATACATATGTATGTACACACAGAGAAACAGAGACAGAAATAGAGAGACAGAGAGAGAGAAAGAGAGAGACACTATAGACCATCTTCTTCTCCTTGATATTGTCTTTTCTCTAGGTTTTCATGGCACTGTTCTTTCCAGTTTTCCTCCTATCTGTCTGACCATTCTTTCTCAGTCTTCTTCATCAAAGTGCCCACTAACCATGAGTGTCCCCCAAGGCTCTGTCATGAATCCTCTTTTCCTCTCCATTTATATTCCCTTTATGCTTTTATGTATAAACTGAATCCATAGGAGCTGATGAGAAAAGGAAAATAAAGCATTAGAGTCAAATATTAAAATCATTGTGCATACCTCTATGTTACTTGGCACATCACTGACATTTAACAAATATTGATTTACTTAATTAAATTCTGTTTTCAGATATCTATTGTCATTTTAAAACAGAAACAATATTTTGTGGCAATTTTCAGTCAAATATTCTTCATTTGTAAATCCATAAATAATATTTTATTCTTCACAGTCTCTCAAACTTTTCTTCTTTGTTCTTTCTGCAGTTCCAGAGACCGAATGACTTCTCACCCCCCTTCCGCTTTGGAACTGTGCCCAATGGTAGCACAGAGAGGAACATTCGCAATAATTACCTTGAAATGCATACCTACATGGGAAAATTCAACCAGAGGGGTGTGGATGATGCACTGCTCTCTCTGAAGACAGGGTAAGAACTCTAAGCTCCAAGTCCTTCATAGCAATCTTATTTCTAAAATTCCTAAAAGAAATGATTTGCTGTCTAAATTGTTTATCTCTTCTCAATGCTTGGTACAGTGTTTTGCATATAATAGACACTTAACTAATGTTTATTGACTCGAATTGGCATACCAGAATACCCTATAGGGTGCTAAAATTTACATTTATTAAGATATGATTATTTCCTCTTCCCAAGAGCTTTTAGCTTAAAATTGACAATACCTATGGGAGACATTTGTTTTCTTCTAGTTTTTTTTTTTAAGATTACCTTATGATAGCCAGGGAGAAGGGAAGAAAAATAGAGGATATGCATAAATGGGGGAGAAGTAGTATAGCTATTAATTATGAAATGAATACTTACTCACTGAGAGAGCCAAAGATGACCCTGGGACTTCGGAGGTGGTAGGGATGGAGGACTGGGCTATGAGAGGCAACTTTACTTTCAGACACAATCATAAATGTATTGGTTGAGTTCCCTTTTCAACTTCTCATGACAGTTTGTTATTCTTGATCTATTTCTTAATTATTGCTAATATGGTTCTACTAATGTATCTATTTTTTCATACACAACCACACTGACACCCTCTCCCAATGGCCCTAGCTGTGGGACACAAAGTAGGAGGAATTTTGTGGATGGTTTATCTGCTACATGGTATACAAGAACCAATGCCCTCCTTACCAAACACACACACACACACACACACACACACACACACACACACACAGAATCTGTTTTGTAAATACTATACTTTTATATGTAAATGTTATCTTGTAAGCTCTTTGAGGGTAGGTCTTTTCTCTGTTGTCTATAGCATTTTTGTCTGGAGTTGCTTAATTAATGCTCATGGATTCCTAAAGACTCCTTTCATCAATACAGACCCACAACTCATCAGTAAAATATACTTTAAAAGGAATTACCTGGAGTACTGAGATTTACACATGTTCATATAGACATTCTTTCTCCTGGCTCTAATATTCTGTTTTGTTGTGTTTTTAATAAAAGGATGGGGATTAAGATTTTTTTTTCCAACAAACGCTCAACCTGAGCCTTACTTTCTTTTCAAAAAAAGTTAAATTTTCTAATTAACATAAGTACTAAACAATCCACAAAGTCCACTTATTAAAACCATTAAGCAAATCAACACTAGTGTTTATGACTAATCATCATATATATGCCACCAATGTTTTTTCGAATTTTTTTTGTTAAAAGAATGGAAGACTGTTGACTTTAGTAGACTAGTACCAATGTAGTCCATTGAATTTAACTTGTGTTTTGTTACTTTGATGTCTTGATTTATTTATTTGTATTCATTTTGTATAATTTTTAGATCTGTTCTCTTCATTCTACTTTGGTTAATGATCTCTCAGTACTTCTTTGAATTTTTCACATTTTGTTGTTCTATATGTGGCTTACTAATGCTCCATACATGCACATACCATATTTCTGATAATCATTTTCTAATTACCAGGGACATATTTTGTTCCTATTTTTCCCATAAGGAACAGTGCCGTTGTAATATTTTTCTCTATCTATGACTTCCTAATTTGAAGGGAAGAGCTTTAATAATCCTAGTAGTGGAATTTCTGGATCAAAGATGAGTCGTTTTAAAAGGTTTTGTAAATTATATAATTTCATATTGCTTCACTGATGGTTGGACCAAGTCACAGCTCCACCAGCAATGAATAAGTATGTCTGTTTTCCCACAACACCGCTTATGTTGGATTTTCCATAATTAGCCCTTTTGGCGAATTTGATGGATATAAGCATCTTCAGAGTTGTTTTAATTTTTATTTCATTGGTTATTTGTGATTTTCAGCACTTTTTCCATAGAGGTTGCTAATTTGTATTTCTTCTTAGAAAAAAAAAACTGTCCATATCATTTTACCTTCTATATTTGGGAAAAGACCAAACCTTACTTTCACAAAATCACTTCTTTCCATATGGAATTACCTGGAACCTTGTTTCTTCAGGAACATAGTTCCATAGTCACATTAAATTCTGTTGCAACTCTGTACTGAAATTTTGCTTTTGGGTTTTCTTTGTTCTCTACCCTGCTCAGGAAGCTGGATGCCTTCATCTATGATGCCGCAGTCCTGAACTATATGGCAGGCAGAGATGAGGGTTGCAAACTGGTGACTATTGGTAGTGGAAAGGTATTTGCCTCTACTGGCTATGGCATTGCCATCCAGAAGGATTCCGGATGGAAGCGCCAGGTGGACCTTGCCATTCTGCAGCTCTTTGGAGATGGTGAGTTTGGAGATAGGAAAGCACCTGTTGTTGCATACATGATGGCCAATCAGATCTCTGCTTTTCCTACTTTCTGTCCTACCCATTCTGGATATTTCACAGTAGTGGAAAATGTCTATGGCCACCTCATGAATTGTGGAAATAAAAATAATTCCAGGATTGCATATTCAGCTGTGGGAGGACATTGTACACATAGAGTAAGAACTTTAGAGTCAAAACCAAAAAGGTGGCTATAGTAGGTGACTGTTCTGTTTATGGGAGAACCTGTCTTGTTTATCGGTATTGACAAGAGTCAGAAAAGCGACCTTTTAAGAATCTACCTACACACCAATCTCCAAGTGACATTGGTAGTTGAACCAAAGATTGAACTAAACAATAAATAAAAATAGATTTGAACATTATTGGAGGAAAAAGAGCAGGATCAACCTGGATTGTATGTTTTTATTTTTGTATCAACACTTTTCTAATTGCATTGTAAAGTAAACTGTCACTTAAAGGTAGTAAGGAATCCCTGTGTACAGGGGGTTTGCAGTAGTGGTAAAATGATTAGTAGAAAATTCAGAAACACCAGGTCAGATTAGACAGCTCGAAGCTCAAGTGTTTAACCAAACTACAGGCTATGGAATAAGCTCATGAAATTATTTAGGACTTTGCTATATAGGCCAGAATTATAGAGTATTTCAAGTCACCTCTTATCTTTCCTGCATGTTTTCTATATTTTGTGTAGGAGGGATCAAACACACAAGAGTTTGATTTGGAAAATTTTGAGATGGAGTAGGGATGAATCTGGTGGTCACATTTTATCAATGCTGGTTCACCTATTTCCCTAAAGTGCATGTTTTTACTACAAAAGCAGTAAGCCTAAAATCCTCTTGAGAGCTATCCTCTATTTTCTTTTTTATTTCTTTCCTAAAAGAGAATTGGGATGAATCCAACTTGATCAGCATTTTTAGATAAAGGAAAAGCTATTGCCTCAAACAGAATGCTTCTGAAATATATGTTCAACTTCATTATCTGGCCTGTAGCCTCACATATCCAAGTGCCTGCTAGATATCTCCTCTTGGATGTCCTGCCAACAGCTTAAACTCTATAGGTTTATAACTAAATTAATCATTTCCAGAGAGCAGACATAAAAACATGGGTTGGAAATAATAGCAAGACAGATTTCAATACAATATTGAGAAGAATGTCCACATATTTTTAATGTTCAGCAGTAGAACAGGCATACAAAGGAATTATTCTCATGTCCATTCCTTTGACTGCATTTTTGTTACAAATGAGGATTCAGTCAGGAGGAGCTAGGATATAGGGAAGAGACAATTAAAGCATTATAACATTTTAAAAGGAAAAGAATCCGTAAAGTAATGAGCTTCCCATCTACTATAGGTGTATATGTATATGCCTGTCAAGGACATTTTAGAGGGGACTCAAGAATTAGGAGGGAAGTTGGACAAGATGATCTCTAAGGTTCTTTACAACTCTCAGATTAGGTGATTCTTTGATTCAGATCAAGCCAGTTGTTTGAAGGGTATTGCTATTCTTCCAGATTGGAAACCTTACAATAACACTTGACTCTTCCTTCTTCTCTCACATCCAGTTAATCATCACGTTCTATTGATTCCACTTCTCCAATTATTCTCACATTGGTCCGTTCATTTCTATTACTATGGCCATAATCCTTGTTAGTAGGGTTTATTTATCTTATGCTGGACATAAGAGGTGATGACCTCTCAAAAAGACTCTGGCTTCCATCCCTTCCCTTATAATATATCCTACTCACCACTACCAGGTTAAGAATTCTTAAACACTGGTCATATTATTGCCTAGAGAAAATAGTCAGAATGTTGTAACATGACATTAAAAAGCCTATAAACGCTGTTTTTTTTTACCAGCCTTTCTCATTATTACCTTCTCTTACTTTTCTACACAAACTACCCACTCCAGGCAAACTGGTCAGCTCATTGACTCAAAGACATGCTTTTCTCTTTCCCACTTCTGTAACTTTTTTCATGCTATTCCCTCTGTTCAGAATATCCTCCCTAGTCCCCATCTTCTTCCCCCTTCTACTCCCCCATACACACACACACACACACACACACACACACACACACATACACATACACAGCTGGGAGTGATCATTCCTTCTCTACTGTAATTTACTGACTTGCATCATAGTTATTCCTGTATATGTCTTATCTCTCCTCCTAAATTTTATGCTTCTGAAAAGCTGAGACTATATTATGCACTTGTCTATGTACTGCTTTGTATACGGTGGGTAATCAGTAATTATTTAATAAATGCATACATGGATGAATGAATACATTATAATGAAAACAAGCCTCTGCTCACTTTTTCTCTCTCTTGATTTTATTTTCTTTTGTAATATTTATTTATAGTTTGATTTTTTTTCTTCCACCCTCTAATTCTCTGTTTTCTCTCAACCTCTTTCCTTTGCTCCCACACCCTAATCCCCATCTCTTCTTGTCTCTAGGGGAAATGGAAGAACTGGAAGCCCTCTGGCTTACTGGCATTTGCCACAATGAAAAGAATGAGGTCATGAGTAGCCAGCTGGATATTGACAACATGGCAGGTGTCTTCTACATGCTGGGGGCAGCCATGGCCCTCAGTCTCATCACATTCATCTGTGAACACCTTTTCTATTGGCAATTCCGTCACTGCTTTATGGGAGTCTGCTCTGGCAAGCCTGGAATGGTCTTCTCCATAAGCAGAGTAAGTGCTTTTCTCCACAAAGTCATGGTTTTCCATGGGAGAGTTGAGTGTACTATTGTGCAAGGAGGGCAAATGTTCAATAATTCATGACCTCCAACCAGTACCTTTGCTAAAGTACAAGAAAACTCATCATGTAAGGATCTCTGGAATTTTTCATGCCCTCATTTTGAATTAAATTAGACAATGAGAACAATTCTTTTTTTTCTTTGTGATATTTTGAGACTTGACTTCAATTAGAACTGAGGAAATGAAAAATGAAAAATGGCTTGGTGTTTTACCAATTTTTTTATCATCATTAATTGATGAAGTAAAACACCATGATAAAGAATAGAGTATAGGACCTGGAGTCAGAAAAAACCTGAATTTGAATCCTGTTTTTAGATACTGACCAGGTATCAGATTCTAGGCAAATCCCTCAACCTCCCTCAGGCTCAGTTTTCTCATCTTTAAAATGGAGACAATGATAGTGCTCAAAGGTGTGTTAGAGTCAGATCAAATGAGCTGGAAATGGTTGTTAAAATTGTAGTGTTGAGCATTTACAACTTGGAATTCAGCAATGCCATCAATCAGGGCTTCATTTTTTGTTGGTCAGTTTCTAGATTTAAGAAAATAGTGGAGAATTTGTTAATAATGTATGTTTTCCCCTCAGAAAGCTGGTTCTAAAATATTTCTTAGCATCCTCCTAATGGAACCCATCCCTTAGGGTTGTTGCGTGGATCAAATGACATAATGTATGTAAATGTTCCAGACCTTTAAAGTACTATCTCTGCCAGCCATCGTTACTAGTCCACAGATTGGCTAAGCTTCTGCCAAATTATGCTCACCATGGCCTGTTTTTCTCACTCTGTCATAGAAAACCAACACTGAAAGTGTGGATCTTTGTCCTTAGATGCCATTTATACAATACCATTTCACTCTTTGTTTTAAACATTGAAGATAGGTGAAAGGACCAAAAGAATTCAGCCCCAGGACAAAAGATCCTTATATTTAAAAAACTTCTTTAATGATAGCAATTGAATCTAGAAAAAGAATTAATTGGGGAGCGGGTGGCTAGGTGGCTGCGAGGTGGCACAGTGAAGAGAGTACCGGCCCTGGAGTCAGGAGAACCTGCGTTCAAATCAGACCTCAGACACTTAACACTTACTAGCTCTGTGACCTTGGGCAAGTCACTTAATCCCAATTGTTTTACTTCTCCCCCTCCAAAAAGAAAAAAAAAATAGGAAGAATAATTAATTGGGGAGAGGGGAATGGAACATTGACCTTTTACATCATTCTTTAATTTGGGTTGTTTTCTTCTTCCTAGTTCTAGTACTAGAAACATATGAAGGATTATTCACTGAGTGCTCTCAGTAGGCTTAGAAAATCAGTGGATCTGTCCTTATAATTCTGATCACAAAGCTATAAACAAAGCCAAGAGGCACAACCTAATACTAGAGCAATTAAAATCCCTTTATTCTTAAGGTCAAAGCCTCAATATATTCAAGTAGAGATTTCATATGAAAGATTTTTTCCCCTCCAATAGTTTCACCAAGTCATTTTCCTGAACACTCAATGATTTAAAAGAAAAAACAAGACAATTCTTTATTTCTTCTTTAGCCAACAAGGTGTGCTGTTATTTGGTTACATTTGAAGATAGATCTCATACTAGATTCAGTCTCTTGGTTCCTTTAGTGACTTCTGTGGCTATGGCTTTTTGTTTCACTAAGGTCACCTTGAAGGTGACAACAGCGTCACTGAGTTCCATGATTGTTGTGCATGCTGTATATCAATCCTGGAGCAACACGACTCTAGACTCAGAACAACAGATCAATTCGGGCATCACTATGATAATATAAAGGGAGGAAGATTCCTAGGCTTCAATACCATAGCCTATGTTTCAGTGCTGAGTTTCTTAGCCTCTACCAGTCTTCACCACATACCCTTTTACCATTAAGTAAAGACCAATTTAATAAAAATATTACTACAGCAACTTCTTTTACCACCACTAGGCAGCTGGCTAGCCAGAGCTAGCTTTTATGTCATACTTTAAGGCTGCGGAATACTTTTTAAATATCATCTAATTTTGTCCTCATGACAATTCCAGGGGTTAATGGGTAAGGTATTATTATTATTATCACCATTTTCAGATGAAGAAACTAGGGCAGGAAAAGGCCAAGTGACTTGCCTAGGATCACATAGCTAGTAAGTGCCTGAGGTAGGATTTGAATTCAAGTCTTGACTGACTCAAATGCATTATCCATGAAGCCTCCATATCATTCCTTAAATACTGTAGTAAAAACTGATACAATCTTATCAACTACCACTTGGCTTTCCTGTCCCATAACACTATGTATGTATCTATTTGTGTAGATCTAAAATACACACACACGGACACACACACACACACACACATACACACATATTCCTATAACCCTATTTCTGGTCCTGTCATTGGTTCTTCAGCCCCACAATACCCTCATTCTGCCTACTCTGCTGAATCTATTCCCTTTTGTCCTCCACACCACTAAATACATAAGACATAATTCAAATCTAATTCCTCTACCAAAGTCTTCCCTTAAGCTAATATCCAAACCCATTGGAATGCTCCCTCTTGTCAGCAGGACATATACATTGTTTTTATTTTTTTGGTGAATATCTTGTGTCACCACTTAGCAGTAAAGCCTGTTAGAACCATGACTAAATATTTTCTGCATTTTCTATAGTACTCAATGTGGGGTGATGGGCATAAAATCAATAAAGATTCGTTAATAAAGATATCATGTACATTATAACTATAAGACAGGTGATCCAGGAGAAGCTAGATTTACTGAACTAAGATCCAACTGTCTTGCTTAAGGTTCAGATGCACTTAGATATTTCCCATATTCTTCTTAGCTGAGCTTCAAATGAATTTTGACTCCATCAAAAGGTAAGCTAAAGAAGCAAGAGTAGTGTTCTTCATAGTCCAGTCTGTCATTCATTTTCATATCTATCAATAGCAAAACCTAATTGCTTTGCTTAGCAAGAGAAAAAACTCAGTTTCTTTATATAAATAATCATTATGATTAAAAGCACCACTAGGACTAGAGTCCTAGATCTGGAAGACCTGGGTTCAGTTCCTTCCTTTGACACTTTCTAGCTGTTAATTCTGGAGAAGTTACTGGACGTCCATGTGCCTTGGGCAACTCCAGATGACTTACCTACTAAACCCTAGAAAGGTTGTCATTAAAAATTAGTGAAGGGAGTTACCACGCTGAGGAAATTACAGGACCTTCCCATAATCATTCTGAGGAAGTTGAAAGATGAGAGTAAATGAGAGAATTCAGCAAAATAAATTCTTAATCATACATAATACTTAGTATTTTGCCCTAATATGTAGCCAGGGAAAGTTCTCCTTTAAGCCTTGAATTCCCTATGCTCTGCTACAATTATGTTTTCTGTATGTTTCAAGGTCAGCTATTGGCTGGTAGTTGAAATTTGGGTTTTTTCACCAGTCACTGGTAAGTTTTTCTTATTACACACACACATGCATACACATATATGTATATGTAATAATACCTATAAATTATTTATATTTATTATTACATATATAATATAGCTATAAATAGTTTCATGCAGATTATTCCCTATATTACATAATTTAAAAGCATATTCCCTTTTTAAATAATTGTTTCACTTTTAATTTATGGAATAAAACAAGCATTTCCATTATTATATTACATAGTATAATAATTTTAAAAAGATGATTGCACAAAAATCTGTTATATACAACTTCTGATTCCTTTTAAATATGTAACACAAAATTATCATGTAAATGTTTTTTT
>CM053597.1:154973379-154995088 GCA_028646575.1 Pseudocheirus occidentalis
TTGAGAAGTCTGGAAACCACCACAGTTGCCAGTAAATCAGTCCCCTGAAGTCTGTGCTGTCAGTCTGGGTTGGTGCAGCTCATGTGGGTCTGTTCTATGCTCCCAACCTGGTGTGATAGACCCTTCCTGTTGTGCTTCCAGGCTGCCTTTGGCAGGAAATTTGTTTCTCTCTGTCACTTTGTGGGTTCTGGAGCACTAAAATTTGTTTAGAGTCATTTTTACAGGTATTGGAGGTGGTTGAAGTGGGAGCTTAAGCAAGTTCCTGCTTTTACTCCACAATCTTGGCTGTACTCTGGAAATTTTATATTTCTAAATGCTTACATGAATGAAATAGAGAAAGAGGAAAACAATGTATTTGGCATGTAACTAAAAAAGTAGAAAAAGAACAAATTAAAAATTCCTAATTAAATACCGAATTAGAAATTCTGAAAATCAAAGGAGAGATTAATGAAAGTAGGAAAACTATTAAACTAATAAATAAAACTAAAAGCTGGTTTTATTTTAAAAAAACAAAAATAGATAAGCATTTAGTTAATTTTATTCTTTTAAAAAGAAGAAAATCAAATTATCAGTATCAAAAATGAAAAGGACAAATTCACCACAAATGAAGAGGAGATTAAAACAATAATTAGGAACCATTTTGCCCAACTGTATGCCAATAAATCTGGCAATCTAAGTGAAATGGATGAACATTTACAAAAATATAAACTGCCCAGATTAAAGGAAGAGGAAACAAAATAATTAACAACCCCCTTTTAGAAAAAGAAATTGAACAAATCATCAATGCATTTCCTAATGAGGGCTAGTTTCTATCATGAATTTCAGGTAGACCAACAATTCTTAAATTATCTTTCCTAAGGTCTTTTTGCTAGCACTATAGCAGGACTCTGTTGCTTTGCCCATACTCAGATTCACATCACAATCCTGGGTAACAGTCCCATGGTGAGGAGGAATACTAGCATAGCAATAGTGGAGGGGGCACGCTCCACACAGTTCCAGGACAGAAAAGAACACTTATGGTTACTCATAGAGCTGAGCACAGTCCACAAAATTAGTGAACACCTCTCCTTAAATCATTACTACCTTGAAAGAAATTAAAACTTACAGGTCCCTAGAAAGTATCTCTGAAAACAGCTGCACACTATCCCTGAAGCTTGGTCCTCGACCCTGGAAGGAGAGCCTTACTTTAACAAAGATTTAGGAATCTAAATTTGTTAAAGGAATATGAGCAAGCAACAGGGAGAAAAGCTCTTGACTATAGAAAGATATTATGATAACAAGGAAGATCAAAACACACTCAGAAGAAGACAAAAAGTCAAAGCTCCAAAAAAAAAAGTCCAAAGCCTCCAAGAAACATATGAATTGGTCTTCAGCCATGGAAGAGCTCAAAAATAATTCTGAAAATCAAGTAAGAGAAATAGATGGAAAATTGAGAAGAGGAATGAGAATGATGCAAGAAAATAATGAAAAATTAGTCAAACAATTTGGTAAAGGAGATAAAAAACACTGAAGACAATAATACCATAAAACACGGACTAAGTCATGGTAAAAGAGGTCCAGAAAGTCAATGAGGAGACGAATGGCTTAAAAAGCAAAACTGGTCAAATGGAAAAGGAGGTTCAAAAGCTCACTGAAGAAAAAAATTGCTTTTTTTAAATTTTAATTTATTTTCTTGATTACATCACTCATTTCCACAAGGTTTTGAGTTAAAGATTTTCTCCCCTTCTTTCCCCCATCCCCAAGCCCAAAACAGTGATCCCACCGCAAAGCCCCTCCCACAAATTGCTCTCTTCTACATCCTCCTCCAACGCCCCTCTAACTTTCCGGTAGGGCAGGGAGGGTCTCCCTACCCCAGTCCCTGCAAGTCTCATTTCCCAGTTACATGTAGTTAATAGAAAATAGCTTCTTAAAAATAATAATGGAGTAAACGGTTGATGCAGACTTCAAGCATTCTTGATGGAAAGACCAGAACTGAGGAGAAAATTTGACACAGTTCACAGGTATAGGTTGAATATGAAGGAATGATATCTAAAAAATAAAACTAAGGTGTGAGAGAGGACTGTACTAAAGAAAGAGAAAGGGAGAGGTAGAATGGGGTAAATTATCAAATTTAAAAATAGTCAAGAAAAAGCTTTTATATCAGAGAGGAAGAAGGGGGAGGTGAGAGGGATTGAGTGAACCTTACTCTCATCAGAATTGGCTCAAAGAGGGAATGACAGACATACTCAATTGGGTATAGAAATCTATCTTACCCTACAGGAAAGGAAAGGGGGTAGGGAGAAGTCATAGAAAGAAGGGTAGATTGGGGAAGGCAGTAGTCAGAAGCAAAACACTTTTGAGGAGGAATAGATTGAAAGGAGAGAGAGAATAGAATAAATAGGGGGTGGAGGAAATAGGGTGGAGGAATAGCAATGGTAACTGTGAAAAAAAAATTTGAAGCAAGTTTCTCTGCTAAAGGTCTCATTTTTTAAACATAAGAGAACTGAGGCAAATTTATAAAACTAAGAGCTATTCCCCAGTTGATAAGTGATCAAAAGATATGATCAGCTTTCAGATGAAGTAATCAAAGCTGTCTATAGCCATATAAAAATACTCTAACTCACTATTGTTTGAATAAATGAAAATTAAAACACTTCTGAGGTACTACTCATATCTACTAGATTGACTAATAGGACAAAAAAATGAATGACAAATATTGGGGGGGAATGTAGGAAAAATAAGACATTAATGCATTGTTGGTGGAGTTATGAACTGATTCAACCATTCTGTAGAGCAATTCAGTAGTATGCCCAAAGGGCTAAAATACCATGCATAGCCTTTGACCTAGCAATAATGTTACTAAGTCTGTATCACCAAAGAAATACAAACAAAAAGGAAAACGACCTATATGCATAAAAATATTTGTAGCAACTCATTCTTGGGGACAAAGAATTAGAAATTGAGGGGTGTCCATCAATTGGGGAATGGCTGGACAAATTGTGGTATATGATTATGCTGGAATACTATACTATACTATTTATACTATAAGAAATGATGAGCAAGCTGCTCTCAGAAAAATCTAAAAAGGGGGGGGGGGCTGAGTGGCACAGTGAATGGAGCACTGGCCCTGGAGTCAGGAGGACCTGAGTTCAAATGTGACCTCAGACACTTAACACAAAAAAAACTAGCCATGTGACCTTGGGTAAGTCACTTAACCCCAATTACTTCCCCCCTCTAAAAAGCAAAAAAAAAGAAATTACTTGGAAGTTTGGGGGTTGCTGGGTGGTTCAGTGAATACAGTGCCATCCCTAGAGTCAGGAGGACATGAGTTTAAATGTGACCTCAGACACTTAACACTTACTAGCCTTGTGACCTTGGTCAAGTCACTTAACCCAAATTGCTCTGCATTTCCCCCTTCAAAAAACAAAACAAACAAAAAAGAAATAGAAAAATCTAAAAAGACTTGCATGGGCTGATGCAAAGTGAAGGTACTAAATACAAATACAGCAATATTGCAAGATGATCAGCTGTGAATGACTTAACTATTCTCAGCAATACATTGATCTAAGACAGGCCTGCAAAATACTGTAGGATGCTTATGGAACTGCACATACTGCTTGCTGTACGCCAAAGGATTTCAGGTGACCCTCAAAAATGCAAATCCCTCAGCAAAACTGACAACATAAAGTTCCCTTAGAATAAGCCTGTACAACACAGCACCACTTGCCCTGCCAAAGGATTTTGGGAGGCCCAGAAAAAATGTAGAGAATGTAAAATAGACCCATGGACCACATGTTATGCAGGCCTGATTTAAGTTAATTCTGAAGGACTTATGATGAAAAATTTTATCCATCCCCAGAGAAAGAACTGATGCTATCTGAATACAAATTGAAGCATACTTTATTTTTCTTGAGTTTTTTTGTCTATGTTTTCTTTCACAGTATGACTTATAGAAATGTTTTGCATGACTACATACGTATAACCTATATTGTATTGCTTGCCTTCTCAATGAAAGAGAGGTTGGGGGTGCAGAGGGAAGAAAGGAGAGAATTTGGAGCTCAAAGTTTTAAAAACAAATGTTAAAAATTGTTGTTGTTGTTGTTGTTGTTGTTGTTTTTGGAGGGAGAAAGGCAAGGCAAGTGGGGTTAAGTGACTTGCCCAAGGTCACACAGCTAGTGAGTGTGTCAAGTGTCTAAGGCCAAATTTGAACTCATATCTTCCTGACTCTAGGACTGGTACTCTACTCACTGTGCCACCTCACTGCCCCAGTATTTCTTTTTACCTGTAATTGAGGAAAAATAAAATATTAAATGAACAAACATAAAACAAAAAAAAGAAAAAAGAATACAAGGGCCATAATGAAAAAAAAATGAAATGGATTTTTCTGTTTGAAAAAAAAAGATTATCAAAGGAATTAATGAAAAAAATGCAATGGAAAATAGATCAGCCATACCAGATCTAAAACTACGTTATAAAACAACAATCATCAAAACTACTTGATACTGGATAAGAAATAGAGTAGTGGATCAGTGGAACAGATTAGATACATAAGCACAGTAGTCAATGACTCTAGTAACCTACTATTTGACAAAACCAAAGACTCTAGTTTCTGGGATATGAACTCAACTATTTGACAAAAACAGCTGGGAAAATTGAAAAATAGTATGGAAAAAACCAGGTATAGACCAACATGTCATACTGTATACCAAAATAAAAGGTTATGCTATAAGCAAATTAGGAGAGCAAGGAATAGCTTACCTGTCAGATCTATGGAGAAGGGAAGAATTTATGAACAAAAAAGAGGTATAGAACACTATGAAATGCACATTGGATAATTTTGATTACGTTAACTTAAAAGGCTTTGTACAAACAACAATGCACTCAAGATTAAAAGGGAAACAAAAAGCTAGGAATTTTTATAGCCAAGTTTCTGATAAAGGTCTCACTTCTCAGATATATAGAGAACTGAGTCAAATATACAAGAATACAAGTCATTGCCCAATTGGTAAATGGTCAAAGGATATGAACAGGCAGTTTTCAGATGAGGAAATGAAAACTATCTATGCTCATATGAAAAAATGCTCTAAATCACTGTTGATTAGAGAAATTCACATTTAAACAACTCTGAAGTACCCCCTCACATCTATAAGATTGGCTAATATGACAGAAAAGGTAAATGATAAGTGTTGGAGAAGATGCGGCAAAATTGGAACACTTACGCATTGTTGATGGAGTTGTGAATGGATATAACCATTCTGAAGAGCAATTTGTAATTATGTCTAAAGAGCAATAAAATTGTGCATACCTTTTGTTACAGCAATACTATTACTAGGTCTGTATCCCAACGAAATCATAAAAAAAAATGGAAAAGGACCCAGACGTACAAAAATATTTATAACTGCTTTTTTGTTATGGTAAAGAATTGGAAACTGAGGGAATGCCCATCAATTGGTGAATGACTGAACAAGTTGTGGTATGTGAATGTAATGCAATAGTATTGTGCTATAAGAAATGATGAGCAGGCAAATTTTAGAAAAACCTAGAAAGACTTACATCAATTGATGCTCAATGAAGTGAGTAGAACCAGGAGAACATTGTGCACAGTAAGAGCAATATTGTATGATCAACAATTATAGACTTGGCTCTTCTCAGCAATACAATGATCTAAAACTCCAAAAGACTTGTGATTGAAAATGATATCCACATCCAGAAAATGAACTATGGAGTCTGAATACAGATCAAAGTTGAATGTCTAGACTCAAATAATGGCTGAACTTGGAAGGTCTCTACTGGACTACCACAGGAGTCTATACTCAATCTTCTGTTGGCAAATAATTTTCTCAAATGACTTTGCAAAGGCACAACTTCTGCACTTGCCAAACGTTTGAATGACACAAAGCCAAGGGGACAGCTAAGACACTGTAAGAGTTGTTATCCGAGAAGATCTTGACAAGCCTTATTACTGTTAAGAACACCATCATTTTTCCATCAGCCAGGTTTGAAATCTTGAGGTCATCCTCAATTCCTAACTCATTCACACCAGATATCTAACTCATCAATTAATCTTCTTGTTTCTCTCTCTGTAACATTGCTCGTATACATCTCCTTCTCTCTCCTCACACAGCCACAACTCTCATGCAGGCTCTCATCTTCTCTTGTCTAGACTATTGCAATTGTCTCCTATTTGGTTTTCTGCTACAAGTCCCTCTCCACTCTAATCTATCCACACAGCTGCCAAAATGATTTTCCTAAAGCACAGATACGGCCATGTGTGCCATATGCAATAAGTGCCAGTGACTTCATACTACCTCTAGGATCACATACAAATTTCTCTCTCTCTCTCTCTCTCTCTCTCTCTCTCTCTGTCTCTCTCTCTCTCTGTCTCTCTCTCTCTCTCTCTCTCTCTCTCTCTCTCTCTCTATCTATCTATCTATCTATCTATCTCTCTGGCATTTGAAGTTCTTCGTAACCAGACCCCTTCCTACCTTTTGAGTTTTCTTAGACATTACTCTGCTTGCTTCCAGCACTCTTTGGTCCAGCCACGCTGGCTTTGTTGTCTCTCACATATAATGCTACATCTCTTATCTCCATGGCTTTTCTTTTCTTTTTAATTAGATTATTTCTTTTTAGTTTTCAATATTCATTTCTATAAGTTATACATTTTCTCCCCCTCCCTCCTCAATACTGCTTGCAGTCTGATATGGGCTCTACATATACATTCCTATTAAACACATTTTCACATTAGTTATGCAAATTGATTAAAGGGACCACTCCCTTGACTAACCTCTTAAAGAGGCCTATTCACTGAATGGGCATTACTTCAACTCAAAGTGAGAACCTGGCCTACAAGGGCCAGCGTCTCCCAATACATCTTGGACTATCTCCAGTGGTCCTGATGAATATCTGGCCACTAGACCCAGATGACTCCAGAGGAAAAAGTGAGGCTGGTGACCTTGCACAGCCCTCCCTCACTTATATCAAGTCAACTGCAAGTAATGTCATCATTTCCCTGATGTCATGGTCCTCTTGGAGAACAAAGGACAAAAACAACAACATTAGTCATGTTGCATAGAAGAATTATAATGAACAGGAAAAATCATGAGAAAGAAAAAATAAATAAAACAAAACAAAAAAGAAAATAATGTGCTTCATTCTGCCCTTCTGACTCCATGGTTCTTTCTCTGGACATGGCTGACATTTTCCATCGTGTATCCTTTGGAATTGTTTTAGGTCCTTGCATTGCTGAGAAGGGCTATGTCTATCAAAAACAGTCCTCATACACTGTGGCTGTTACTGTATAATGTTTTCCTGGTTCTACTCCCCTCACTCAGCATCAGTTCATATAAATCTTTTCAGATTTCTCTGAAGTCTGCCTGTTTATCATTTCTTATAGCACAATAGTAGTCCGTTACATTCATATAGCATAACTTGTTCAGCTATTTCCCAACTGATGGGCATCCCCTAAATTTCCAGTTCTTTGCCACCACAAAAAGAGTTGCAATAAATATTTTTGTACATGTGGGTCCTTTCCCCATTTTTATGATCTCTTTAGTATTCCATGTTTTTTCAATGGCTGTCACCTATGTCTAGACTGCACTCATTCACTTCTGCCTCTCATCAATTTCCTTTTCTGTTGCCACAGCATTTTTCACACTTGTCCCCTTTTATCTACTCATATAACCACAATCTTAATTCAGCACTTGTTGACCTATCACCTGGATTACTGCAATAGCCTCCTAATTGGTGTCTGTGCCTCAAGTCACTCTTCACTTTGATTCATTTTCCACAAAGCTGCCAAAGTGATTTTCCTTAATTACAACTCTATGTCACTGCCCTCCTTAGTAATTTTCAGTGACTTCCTATATGCCTCTAGGATTAAATATAAAAGCATCTGTTTGACCACAAGCTGGCCTCAACTATCTTTCCATTTTCATTGTACATGATTCCTCTTTCTGTACTCTAGCTGAAATGGCCTTATCTCTGTTCCTTACATATCACACTCTATCTCCCACCTCCATGCATTTGTACTTTCAGTGCCATGGTTAGGGTTCATTTCTTCCTCAGTTCTGCCTCAAAACCCTTCCTTTCCTTCAAGATAAAGGTGAAGCAATAACTTGAACAACCTTCTAATGTGAAACCTTTGCTAATCCCCCAAACTGCTATCAACCTCCCACATTAGCCACTTAGTATTTATTCTGAATGTAATACCAGGCATAAGATTTTGTCTCTCCCCATGCCCAACCCAGGATCAATTTCCTCTTACAGGTCAAGATTTCTTCTCCATTTCTAGTTGTTGGTTTGAACTCACATCAATTCCCCAACTCCGTGACTTGTGCAGGGATTAGTGATTTAAAACTCTGTGAGGGCTTGTTCAATTTTTGCCCATCCAACCAAGTTATTCTCTTTAATTACATCAAAAAAATATATTCATACTTCATAAAAGGATCAACAGATGAGAACACACTCACACCTCATTGATTTCTATCTATATACTTTTTACTTTCTGTGACATCAACTATGGGTGAGTAGAGAACCAAATTCCTGCCTGCTCTTCTATATCTTGAGATTTAACCTTTATATGCTTGCATATTGTTGTCTTATTGTCTTCCTCAATAGGATGTAAGTAATGGGAAATTAGAAATTATGTATCTTCAATGCTTAATACAGTACTGGGCACATAGTAGGCATTTAAATGCTGTTGCTTACTTGAATGCTTTAATGAAATCCCCTGGCTTCAAGACTCAACTACCACTCAACTTCTACATGAAGCCTCCCACCCCCAACATGGAGAATCTTTACCTAAAAAAAAGACTAGGCTGGTCCCAGGATCTGATTAGCCCATGTGATTGGCCCCAACTTTCTTATCTACCTACTTCCACCTCCACCCCCACCCAACATGGGACAGGCCTGGGAAAAAGTTGTCCCAGAGATCTTATTGGTCCTAATTTCCCTAATGCAGCTTCCTGGTCATCTAGAGGCATAAAATGTCCCAGTCATGAGAAATCTAGGCCCCCAGGGACTTAGTAGATGTTTGAAATACACATGTTACCCTGTCCTACTAACCAGACATAATTCCATAAGGAGAGTAAGGGGAGAGTGGGGTATCTAGAGAAGCTAAGTGCCCCCCTGTTTCCTTGTTGCATATCCTTACTGTATTAGAAAAAAGTAAACCTATTTTTGTTACATTTTCAATGACTTGTGAGTGCCTCATTTTGGCCCAGCATCAAACCTAAACTGAGACTACAGGTGTTAAGAGCTGTGCCTCCAACACTTATATGTATATGTGTCTCCTCCATTAGGAAGTAAGTTCTCTGATGCTAGGAGCTATTCTGCTTTGGAATTTGCATCACCAGCACCTCAACAGTACCTGGCATATACCTAACACTTAATAAATAGTTTTTATTGATGTGTTGATTGACTGATTGACCAAGGAAAGATGAGTTTTGATCATGTTGAATATCAGCTGCCAACAGATCCTTCAGGTGGAGCTGTCCAGCAAGGAGGTAATTGTTGCTGAGGGACTGGAGCTCAGAAGGGAGAATAAGGTTGGATCTATAGATCTAGGACTCAAATACAAGAAGAAAACAATTGAACCTGTAGGAGCAAGAAAGATTACCAAGTGAGAGAATGTGCAGAAAAAAGCAAGAATAAGAGAATGTAAGACAGGGAACACTTATAATTAGCATATGGGACAAGAAAAAGCAAAGGAAAGGTTTCCAAGCAAAACATCTTAATTTCTTTCAATAAATCATCAGATGCAGTGGTATTAGTTGTATTACCATTCTGGTACCCTTTTTCTGGACACTCTACAGTTTATCTCTATCCTTAAAATATAATTAGAACTGAACACAAAACCGCAGATATGCTCTGAAAAAGATGGAGTGCAAAATTACTCTCACTGCTAGGTTCTGTATACTACACATTTATTAATAGAGTCTAAAATTGCATTTGGGTTTTTTTGTCTGCTGAGCTTGTAGTAGAATAAAATTCTTAAACCTTTTTCACATGAATCCTTGCCTAGTAATACCTCCTGCTTCTCATACTTAAAAGTTGATTTTTTTAACCAAGTAAAGGACTTTTTATTTATTTCTGTTAAGTATCATCTTTATAGATTTGCCTCATCATTCTAGATTATTTTCTTTATGGCTCCAGATTTTGTCTTCCTGTGTTCCATCTATCCTTCCCATCCTTGTTATTATCTGCCTTTATCTAAGTCATTGAAATAATTCTCTTTTGGAATTTGAATGAGATTGAGCACCAAGTGTTGCCTAAATTGTGAGGTTTTTCACCTTTGTAACAATTACTGATGATTAATCTAAGTAGAAGGCCACTTGCCCCCTTTATCTTCTGTGATGTAAACATGTTTTATTTCTAATACTTCCTGGATTCTAGATTTAAAGAAACCAGAAGCTAAGAAGCAAAGTGTATTCTGTGGTAGGAATGATATCTACCCTATGCAGGTTAGGCTAGTTTTCCCCCAAAAAAACAACAAAAGCACCCTCCAGACTTAACTAGGCCAGGAGACTAAAACTTAAACCATCATTGTAATCCCTGGGTCACCTAAGGGTAAAAGTTCAGCACATGAGGAGTCAGGGATTCCTCTGGCTTAATCCACCCTGCTGATCAGTTGTACCATAAAAATATAAATACAGAGACAGGAGAACTGCACCCAAGTGAAGGAATGTTGTAACCCTGATAATCATTCTTTCCATACTATTGTTAAGTAAATCTCATTCAGGTAAATGTTAAATAGTCTAAAAGTGTCTCAGTCCCAAGCCTAAACCACTGGACTAGCCTGAATCAGGCCTGGCCCAAGATCTATTTAAAAATGTGTACCTTCACTGCTTTCCTCCTTTGCATTGGCCCAGGTAGATCACAACGGCCAGGAACCAGTCCAAAGGGGTGAAAGAAGATGCTGTCATAGAAGATTGAAGAAGTATGGCTAAGTAGAGGTCAGACACTACTGTTTCTGACTTGGTTACACATACATTGAGTAGATAGATGGGAATCTTATCCAGTATGCTAAGATGAGCAAATAAAGGGTAAAAAATCTGGCTTCCCCTTTGCCCATAACCTTTTTAGAAATGACAACTTAAGCTGAGAATTTAGTAGATTATACTAAGTCAGAAACAGTGAAGTGAATATTTACTGAGCCAGTTCAGATTTTGTTTGTAAGGGCAGGAGTCGGCAAGGACATCCCTCATCAATTGATGTCCTTCCCTTCAGCCCAAAAGGTGTAAGTAACAGAAACAATGAGATAATAATGTCTTGAATAAAGTACAAAGAAGATCTCTTATTTTTTTAGGTATGAAGAAGAAATTCGTCCTTTATGGAATTTCTAGTTCCAGATCGCAGTTTGCTATTGGAGGCTGAATGTTGGCCATCCCCTTGAAGACTTTTTAAAAGCTATCTTGACAACTTTGAAGATGGTTGAAACAGAAGACTTTGTGGAGTCTGACTCCTGGAAGGAGAGAAGAGACCCAACTATGGATTCAAGGGAACACTAGCCCTAACATCAGAAGTTAAACTTCAGAGACAAACCTAGGAATACAAGGTCCAGGAAGCCCAGATGAATCGCTTGCTCAAAAGAGATGCTTTGCCCAGTGGGAAGCAGCATGACAATACCACAAAGAGAGAGGGCACACTGGTACCCTCTAGCACCAGAGCTACCTTGGCTATAGATATTTTCCATACATTCTACCAGTGTACTCTATACATGTGACCACTTTTCCCACTGACTCTGGGTTTATTTGTAGAGCATATACCCCAGGTTTATGGGAAGAAAATTCTATAGCTAATGTCTTTACTGTGCCATATCAATAAATGTCTTTCTTTTAGCTAGTTGTGTTCATTGACTGAGTATTAAATGAAAATCTGTGTGGGAGTACAGACCCAGAGAATGCCTTTTTACCCAGAGTAGAAGAACCCCTTGGATATCCAACTTGTAACCTTTAGGTATAGGTTGGGGGTGGAGTATAAGACAAATCCCAAGTAGGGCCCTACATGCTTTTATGCTTCATTGGTTTTTGTCAGGCAGATGAAACCTCTGTAACCATGGGTCAAGTCAAATGACTCTCTCACTAAAATAATGATAATTATGTTTATCAGATGCTATTGATCTATGAGATCCTTAAGATGAAAGGCCCTAAGTAAACAAGAAGTCTAATTCCTGATTCTGTTGTTATTTCCCTTACTACAGCATTTCTTCTGATTTCCTCTTTCTCCCAGACTTTTTTACTTCCCCTATCTAAAGAAGCCATGTTAGACATGGTTATATCACCCTCCCTGTCACTGTCTTTTGCTGCAGCTGGGGTTATGGAGGAAGAATGGTAAGGTGGCTCAGTGTTCAAGTCTGGAGTGTTAGATGGGATTCAACTCTCCTGTAAGTTCAACCTAGATAAACTGCATGCTTCAAATGCTATGGTGTTTTATGGTAGGATGTATCTAGGCAACTTGTTGTACCTGCCATATAAATGTTAATATTTTTAATTAATGTTTTTGCTGCTTTTCTTCAAGCACCTTGGAATCCTCTAGGATGAAAGGCACAACAAGGAAGGCATAAGAGATTATTAATAGGTCCTGTCTGTTATTATCCTCCTACTGAAGCACCTGCAATCCAGAGGACAAAAGGTGAAATTTATTCTGAAGAGCTCATGTGATGTGTAATTTGGCTGTTTTAGGAGATAACCCACCCCTGAGGCAAGATGTTACTAAGGAGAAGGGAGTTGAGGGGATGAAGAAGAAGCAGAGAAGTAGATTACTTCATATTTTACTTTGTCATTTTCAAAAGAGGAAGAGAAGCTTGACCAAACCCAGATGTGGACGCCTAACTGTACCACACGTTGTCATCTAAACGGCCGTCTAGAGCCTTTATCGGCACCCTGCTCCTGCAGTTACTAGGACCCTGCCCTAACAATCTGTCACGGCAGCACCAACAGATCCGGGAGGAGACCAAAGAATAATTATGAAGAGGGAAGGAGCATTGATTAATTAATTAAGCAGAGGTACCCCAGTAGAGAGAATGTTGGGCCTGGAGTCGGGAAGACTCCTTCTCTTTCTGAGTTCAGATCTGGCCTCAGACACCTACTAGACGTGTGACTGTGGGCAAGTCACTTAACCCTGCTTGCCTCAGTTTCCCCACCTGTAGAATAAGCTGAAGAAGGAAATGGCAAACCACTCCAGTATCTTTACCAAGAAAACCCCAAATGGGGTCACAGTCAGACATGACCGAACAACAGCTTTATAAAGGTCTCATTTTAACCTCATTTGATCCACTGGAAGGTGAGCGCTATTATGATTCCCTTTTCACAGCTTAGGTAACTGAAGCAAGTACTTTAAGCGACTTGCCCAGAGACACATCTCTAGAAAGTATCTGAAGCTAAATTTGAACACAAGTCTTTTTGGCTCCAGACCTACCTGAGTCAATAGCAAATGTATTTATCCATTCATTCAACACATTTTTATCAAGAGCCAACTATGCATGATGTTAGGCACAGGGAAACTCCAAAGGATGGAACACAGTTCGCCCTGTAATAGGGGTTCCTGTTTAGAAACTTACATCTCTTTCTCTCCCCCCACCCCCGACCCACCCTTCTGCAATCTGAATTATCCAGCTGGTTTTAGAGGATTATTGAAGGCTTTATAATCCAGATTGACTCAGTGAATCGTTCTAAAGAATATTTTGGATTTTGGAGCTTTTTTTTTAATCTTCAGGGTTCCTTTTATGTGCTTCCAACCATAATGTGATGATAATTAGAGGAACAATGATAAGATATTTCTCCTTACCTAGACCTAGAAAGTACGGCATGATGGCATATTTACAGATGCCAATTCATGTGCCAACTATAAGGATAAGAGAGAAGCTGTTCAGCCTAAACAAGTAGGAGGAACTCCTTTTAGATATGAGCCTCTTGGCTCTCAGTGGATTTTTCTTTCAAGTTTCAGAATGTCTCCAAGCATATAATTTTTTTCAATTATATGAAAGAGCTGTTTTTTTTAATTGAGATGATGATCAGACTAATGATTTGTATTGACACTGCTTATTACTTTCTACCTTCATTTAAAAGATAATCACTGCCTAGTGGAGCATAGTCTTTCACAGTCCTCCCACACCTACCATTTTCATATTATTTGTGAGAGTCATACTGAAAAGGAAGAAAAAAAATCATAAATGTACAACTGTGCAGCAGAGTGAAAAAGGTTAGAAAGTGCAGTTTTCCTGTGTTTGAGTTTCTAAGGTCTTTGAGCAGGTGGGTGTGGAAGGAAAGCTACCTTTGGAACAGGGTGCTCCATGAGACCCAGCTTGCCACACTGAGTATTCCAGGACCAGATCACCTAGACAGGAAAAACACGATGGGCCAGAAGTTGTGGGGCCATAATATAGGGAGAAGAAAGAGGGAGGGAGAGAGGATTATAGCAAATTAGCAGGCTTTTTGTATTACATCATCTATTTTAAAAACAAAAATACTAGCAGGCTTACAGACTAAAATAGTAATTTGTAATTACAGTACAAATAAATGGAGAAATTAAAAGTCAAGGGCAAGCAGAGAAGGTGTCTTAAGAAGCCGCAGGGAAAGAGTCACACAAAAAGATTAAATATTCTAGGCAAAAGATAAGGCACAGGAAGGAATTTCCAGCCAAGTCACAAAAGTGAGGGAATAGGAAGAAGATTGTGTTGATAGACTTCATGTAGTCATAGTGAGGAGGAAGAGATGCTAGAGAAAGAACTTTTTTTCAGATATTTCTAAATAGCTAAAATCTTATAAATGAATATAATGTCTATTGTTCAGACTGTGATATGTAGGTTGATGAACCATTCAAAGAGTTAGTCAGAATCTATCTAGATAATACAAGGTGTTTATTTATAGATGATAGATGATTGGTAGATGCATAGATAAATAGATGGGGAGAAAGATTTGTGCATATATAGGGGGTGGCTAGGTGGCGCAGTGAATAGAGCACCAGCCCTGGAGTCAGGAGTACCTGAGTTCAAATCCGGCTTCAGACACTTAACACAAAAAACTAGCCATGTGACCTTGGGCAAGTCACTTAACCCCAACTGCCCTCCAAAAAGCAAAAAAAAAAAAAAGATTTGTGCATATATGTCTGCATATGTTTGTATCTCCAGAGGGTTAGCAAGGCTTCCATATGTGTGCATTTAAGTCTAGAGCCATGGATCCTTTTCATCCTTCCCAAATTTTATGGCACACTCTTTTTATAGCAAACATTCCCTCAGAATACAACGAAAATCTATTTTAGCAAATAAAGATTCAAGATTTAAGGGCAAGCAATGGCAGTTCACCAGGCAGCCATGAAGCAGAGGAAGGAAAGGATATAGAGAAGGCACAAATTCACCAGGGCTCAGTCAGCAAAATTCTGTCCCAGCAGACTTTTGTCCTTAAGTGGGACCATGAGTCAGACAAGGCTCCAACCACTCACGGGTAGCAATGTCCTTCACTTGCAATCTGCTGATGCTGGCATTTTGCACCATTGCTTAGTTCCAAAGTTCCTGGCATTCCCCTGGCCCAATGCAGCTTTCACCTTGTCTCATCCTTCAGTACTGAGAAAAATTATATTTCCCATGAGCTCCCTTGCCAATAAGAGCCTACATATATATAATCCCATAATGGTATTGCAGATGGACAGTGAAATGGGTCCAGAATTGAAAAGGAAGGAAAAGGTGGATTGCATTTCATTTGGGATGTTTCACTGTCTTTTTAATAACCTCAAGATTCTCCCTGAAACAAAAGCAAATATCTCTTTATGTGAGTAATCTTCTGGAGATCCTAAATGACCATGAATAATAGAATGTTACAGTCTCTGAAGAATTAAAGGTGCAGGTTATCCAAATGAAAATGACAATTGTACATTCAAGATCATGCTTTTGGTAACTACAATTGCATCTCCATGACATTTCCCTGGGCCTGAGCCACAGAGGTATACAGTGAGCTACAGATATACAGATAATAGCAAAGAAGGTTGGATCAAACCTGCTGAAAAATGGACCAGTGGGTAGAACCACTGAAAAAACAGTCCACTTCCAGAGCCCAGCTGAAGATTACACATGCCAAAGAATGAAGAGCCAAAAGAACGATATAGTCAATGTTTTCAACAGTATAAGTGAAGACAAGACTGAAAGGCAAAAACAACTCAAGTCAGATGCAATGGATAATGTTAGTACCAGAGTATTAAATTTAAAAAGATGGTAAAAAATAAAGATTTTAAAGTAATGTGTACTATCAGTCTTAATCACTCCATTGGGCAGTTTTGTTTAACTGTTTGTGGGAAATGTACTTTGTGGAGATGTTTGTTGTCAATGTTTCTTGTATCTAAACAAAATATAGCAAAAAGAAACCCAAACCTTTCATTTCTCTCTTCCCTGGGCCCCTTCTTTTCCTTAAGGTCCACTCATCTGCCCTCTCTCTTTCGCTTCTGTAGTGCTCCCTCTAGGACCACTCTGCCAACTTGTTCTTATGCTCGTGGTGTAGAGTTCCTAGAAGGCAGCTGACTCCTCCTCCCTCACCCTGCAGGGCTAGATTTCTAGTAGTATTGTTCATAGGCCCCCACTAGTGTGTTTCTATTAGCAATTTGCCAACCAGACTATAATTAGCTTTTAGAAAAGAATATTTACAAAGAAACAGTTATTTTCCTCCCAAAAAGCCTGGGACACATTTTTTTCCACAAGCATATATAGAGTCCAGGGAAAGAATGGCCTTAAACTCAAAGTGCAATGTTAATGAGGCATATATAAAGAGAACACATGTGGCCAAAGGGCAAACTCACAATTCCTGGCTGCTGGAAGTCCTTTATTGAACTCGTAGCCAGCATTCTTCTTGAATATAAGGGGTCATGATCCTTACAGCTGCTTCCTCCCATAAATGGCTATTTTTTTTTCATGTCTGTTAGTGTCTCTGTCCTATGTGTGCCTTCTGGAGGCATTGTCTGCTAGTCGCCCAGTCCCTTAGGTGACAGGGCGTATGATGGGGTTAAGACAGAAGGAGGTAGGGAGGAGGAGTGTCCCTTTTGGTCACTTCCCACCCATCCTCCTCTGGAAAAGAGAATTACCTCCTCAAGGCACTCCCAAACCTAAAATCCTCCACTGGATTTCATATCTGATCACAAAAGTGATAAGAAGCTACTGGAGTTTATTGAGTACAGGAGGAGTATATGGTCAAACTTGCATTTTAAAAAGATTACTTTAACAATGGAGTGAAGGATGGACTGAAGAGGGGAGAGATTTATGACAGGAAGAATACCCAGAAGGCTATTGCAATAGTGCAGGTGTCAAGTAATAAGGGTCTTCACCAGGGTGATGGCAGTGTCCAAGGAGGAAAAAAGGAGAGTGTACAAGAGAAGTTCCAAAGGTAAGACCAATGGATCTTGTCAACGTATTGGACCTGCCCTGTGTGGGTAAGAGAGAATGAGGAGGGCGGCTAGGTGGCTCAGTAAGTAGAGCACCAGCCCTGGATTCAGGAGTACCTGAGTTCAAATCCGGCCTCAGACACTTGACACACTAACTAGCCGTGTGACTTTGGGCAAGTCACTTAACCCCAACAGCCCTCCAAAAAGCAAACAAAAAAAGGGAGAGAGAGAGAGAGAATGAGGAGTTGAGGATGACACATAGGCTGTGAGTCTAGGTGACCGGGAGGATGGTGGCACCTTCAACGTTATAGGGAAGTTAGGGAAGAGCAAAAATCCAAGGCAGATAAAGATAAGGTTGGTAGGAAGGAAGGGCAAGTGAGGGTCAGGAAAGGCTTCATGGTGAGGAATGAGTTCATGCCAGGCATGGGAACAGCCAGTGCAAAGACATACAAGAAAGAGATGGGACATCATTTGTTAGAAACAGAGGCCAGCGTGGCTGAATTTCAGAGTGCAAAGAGACTGATATCCAGTGAAACCAGAAAGATAGATTGGGACTAGGTTGTGAATATCTTTCAGTGCTCAACAGGGGTGGCTAGGTGGTGCAGTGAATAGAACACCAGCCCTGGAGTCAGGAAGACCTGAGTTTAAATCCAGCCTCAGACACTTAACACTCAACTAGCTATGTGACCTTGGGCAAGTCACTTAACCCCAATTGCCTGCCTTCCCCCCTCCAAAAAGAAAAAAAGAAGAAAAAAAGCTAAATAGAGGAGTTCATATTTAATTTTTTAAATAATAGGGAGCCATTGTGGCTTATTGAGTAAAGGAATGGCATAGATCTAAATGTAAGGAAACAGGCATTTCAGCACAATATAAAGAACAACAGTTCTAAAGCCAGAGGTTTGTTGCTCTTCAGTCATATCTGACTCTTCATGACCTCACTTGGGGTTTTCTTGGCAAAGATACAAGAGTGGTTTACTATTTCCTTCTCCAGCTCATTTTACAAATGAGGAAACTGAGGCAAACAGGGCTAAGTAACTTGCCCAGGGTCATCTAGCCACTAAGTATCTGAGATCAGATTTGAATTCACAAAGATGAGTCTTCCTGACTCCAGACCCAATACTCTTATCTACTGTACCACCTAGCCACCAAAGACCAGGATTCAAATTCTACTTCTGATTCTTAGTGCCTATGACTCTTGATTAATCACTTAACCCCCTTAGGATTCTGTTTCCTTATCTGCAAATGAGGAAATTGGACTAGATGACCATTAAGGTCCCTTCCAACTCTAGAATTATGATCCTAACAAAATGTGTAAGAAATTCACTTTGGCAGCAGTGTGGAAGACAGAACTGAACACAGAGAGATTTGAAACAGGGACTCTAATTGGGACACAGTTACAATAGATGAAAGGCATTAAGGAATTGAACTAATTGATTCTCTATGCTATTGATTTTTGCTCATCTTCAGAGAAAACAGAAGTCTGACCTTTTAAATTTGGATTAATTCTCATGTGCCCTCTTTTTGGTGCCCAAATGCATTTCTTGGAAAGGATAGCAAAGGCGGAAGTATAGGGATGCATATTACTTATCAACTTAGTAAAACTGCCAGTGCATGCCAGCGTATCAGTGATGGTTCAAGATGCTTCTCAAGCAATTTCTGGTCTGGATTATGTTGGAGCTGGGAGATATAGCACAAAATCCCAAAACTTGTAGACAAGATTTCTGAACTACTTTAGTTGTTCAGAAGCTACTACTTTAGTTGTTGAAAGTGAATGAAAGAGGAACAGGTCACAAGACTGAAGAAAAGCAAATGTCCTCCTTTTCAAAAGAAAGAAACAATTTGCAGATTATTAGCCATTAAACTCACCTTCAATTTCTAGTAAATTCTAAAATATATAATTAAAAGAATAGTTCCAAATTTCTAGGAAAGGAAGTAGTGACTACTAAAAGTTAATGGGGCTTTATCAAGACTAGGTCATGCCAGAAATAAGCAAACAAGATAGCAGGAACTGAAGACTTCACATTCCCATAGCTCATTGTGTTACTGGAAAAGGAATGTCATTGAAGACAGGTGATGGGGGGGGGGATAGGAGTGGAAGACATAAAAAAGAGAAGCAGATATGTGGAGAGATGATAAGCAATTCAAATTCATGGAAATGACTAGAATTAAAGTAAAAGACTAGCCAACAGATTGGCAACTAAGCTATAAGAGAGTGAGAGGCTAGGACACTCTATTGTTTTCTGTACTTTTCATGTGGGAATTTAAATAAAGGAAAGCTTCTTCTTAGATAAGGGGTAGCCTTCTTGGGAAGAAGAAGGCAGTAATGTACTCTTTTGGGAAATGATTTCTAATAATGTTTATAATGTTTCTTTTGTTTCCTTTGGTGTTCCAGTTAAATGTTTTTATTGCTTCCATGCTGTGGCTGCTCTAGGTTTCTGTTAGCATTATAACTATTAAGCATAAACACTGAAGTTGACTTTAGAGGTCCCCAGTTTCACACTGGGGTGGAAGTTTGAACCACATGGGGAACACTTACCAGAAAATATCAGCCACAGATATGAAACCCCAGTTTATGAGGATCTAGTTCTATCTGTCATTTGTGACATGTGGAAGACAGATTGAATTTGCTTTATTCTGTTTGGCTGTAGAGAGCAGAATTAGAAGCAATGGGTGGGAGTTACAAAATGGCAGGTTTGGAAACAATGGAAGAAAACGCTTCCTAACTATTATAAATATTTTTTAAATGGAATTCAATACTTTAGGAAATAGTAAAGTCCTCCTCATTAGAAGTCTTTAAGCAAAGATTGGGTGACTGCCATGAGATGTTTGGGAGGAGACTCTTGGTCAGTTATATGTTGGATTAGATGTCCTCCAAATTTCCTTCCCATTCTGAAATTCCTTGATTCTCTGAATTCTTACAGAGCCCCTTTAAACCAAGAATACTTCAGCCAGCATGGACTCTTCCAGTTTTATCCAGGTAAGAATGCACACCTGGGGGGGGGGGGTGGAGGGGGAGGTGATAGAAGCAGCAAAACCCCACAGCTCTCTCCATAACCACCTCAAATACCTATATAATATGACTCTAAACAAATTGTAAAGCTTCACAACTCAAAAAATGACAGAGTAACAAAGCTCCCACTGAAGGCAGCCTGGCAGGCAGATGGGAAGGGATTCATCACAGAGCACTGGGAGCCCAGAGCAGCACTGAAGGAACCCAGGGCTGGAGCCCTAGGGCCACCAAAACAAGCTAAGCCTGGAGCACAAATCACCAGCAGCTGTGGCATTTTCCAGAATTACCAACCCATAAGAAACAAGGACTAAGTGAAAGGTCAGTGGAACTTGGATAAATTTAGGGGAGAAGGTCTGGTCAACTTCCCCAGGGTTAGAAGTGGCTGAAGTAGTGGCCCTGCAGCTGCCTCCATGTGGCTGCTTAGGAAGCTTCCAGGCTGCAGATTGCAGGCAATTGCAGGACCAAATAATCATTCAGAGGCTAAGTGCTCCTGCCTTGAGCTTCCTGGATCAAAATCATGGTCTTGGGTGGTGGTCCTGAGGTGCGTTTTCAGTGAGCCAGAGCTGGTGGGAGCTGCAGAACTGGTGGCCTCCTAATAGCCCTGGCAGCTGCGAAAACCCTAGCAATTTGGGAAAGAGCTCTCCCCTCTGAAAGCAGAATTCTACTGAACCTAAGTCAAGTAATTGACTGGCAAAATAAGTAGGCAAAGGAAGCAAAGCAACCCCAGAAGTGCAATTTTAGATTCCTTTTTGGGGGACAAAAAGGAGCAAAGCATGGAACTGGAGGAAGACAACACAGAACTCCCACACCAAAAGCTTCAAAAGAAAAATGTAGACTGGTTACAAGCCATACAAGTTACATAAGCCAGAGCAACTTAAGAAGGATTTGAAAAACCAAATAAGAGAAGCAGAGGAAAAATTGGGAAGAGAAATGAGAATGATGCAAGAAAATCATGAAAAGAGAATCAACAACCTGACTGAAGAAAATAACATCTTAAAAAACAGATTAACTCAAATGGCAAAAGAGGCCCAAATAGCCAATGAGGATAAGAATGCCTTAAAAAGTCAAATTTGCCAGATGGAAAAAGAATCTCAAAAGCTTTCTGAAGAGAACAATTCCTTCAGAATTAGAGTAGAGCAATGGAAGCAAATGACTTTATGTGAAATCAAGATGCTATTAAACAGATATAAACAAATAAAAAACAGCTTCTTGAAAAAACCACTGATCTGGAAAATAGATACAGGAGAGACAATTTTAAAATTATTGGACTACCTGAAAGCTAAGATCAAAAAAAGAAACTAGAAAGCATCCTTCAAGAAATTCTCAAGGAAAATTGCCCTGATATTTTAGAACCAGTGG